>JAEIFV010000215.1:0-423521 GCA_018904265.1 Lordiphosa collinella | reverse complement strand
GCGAATGTCTGGACAATTGTTGTATATTTCATTCTCCATAGCACTTGTTGCCGCGCGCCTGATACTCTAGAAACCCATCCTTTTATACCCTGCAGAGGGTATTATAAAATTGTCCGGATGTATGTAATGCATAGATGGAAGCATCTCCGACCGCATAAAGTATATATATTCTTGATCAGCATGACGAGCTGAGTTGATTTAGCCCCGTCCTTTGGTTTCGCGGAATCTCCTCCGTCAGTTTTAAAGCTATCCTCGCCAAACTTTGCACGAAGTCTTTGGTACAAATACGCTGCACATTTGTCGGACCCGGCTAAATCGGATGACTATAGCATATAGCTGCCATAGGATCTTTAACCATTGGGTAGAAGTTAGCTAGTTAGTTAGTGCAACTGAAATGGGGGTGTTGTTCACCCCTTCGAAAAACAGCAGAAAGCACTTTGCCAAGAGGACCAACTTTAGGGACCGGTAAACAGTTTGTCTATATACATAAGCATTACGTGTTACTCAATTTGATTTTGGTAAGCTCCCCTGCCACCATCATACTCCATGCTTGGCATGCATATCAACGATTTTCAAATTGGCGACGAAATGATATGCCAAACTACACACATTCAGGGACCGGGGCGGGACGGAGTCTGGTATGTAGCTGTATGTAGCTAATGCTTGTCACGTCTCCTTCAACATTTGACAAGGCAATTCGGTAAAACAAAATTCCACACGTTGTTTGACTTTGTTGTTGTAGAAGAAAATGATTTTCACAGGTGAATTGAAAGCGCGTACAGTTGTAATGTTTGGACTTGCCAGCGTGGGCACGTGCTCCGACAGACCTAACACATGTCGAGTCCCTAACAACTTCTTTGCCTACACTGCAAGAAATGTTAAGATGCGGGTGGGGTTGATTGATTTTGGTTAAACATTCTTTTAAGTTCAAAGCAGGACTAGCACACTTGAGAAATAAATAAAAAGGCAGAATGGGAGAAAAAGAAAAGTATGTTAGGTCAGCAACAAGTTATAAAAGAGAGGTTTTTATAAAAAAAGGTTGGAAAACATTTTTGAAAAGTAAAATAGAAGAAAGCCAGAAATGAGAGCATAAAGAAATTGAACTCAATCCTTTACATTAATATTTGAAAAAGGGGTTAAGAGAAATTTTGGTACAATAATTAATATAATATAACTGGATTTATACGCTCTGTAGAAAAAGAGATTCTATGCGTCTTGACAATCTGTTTCAATGAAAGAGAACAACCTAAAGTTGTACAGAATCTGTGTCCCAGAAACAACGATAACCACCCCGTAGTTCAGCTGCGGTCAAGGCACTACCAGGCCAACGACGGATGCATCACTGATGTCAGTCGAGTCGTTAACGACAGGTAATGCATTACAGCGTCAGTCTATTACGTGAACTATAGTGTTCACCCATCACAGCACTAACGACTGGTAATGCAAGGTCGGACATGGTTCCGTCATTACAAAATTCGGTTAGGCAAATACTCTGGCTGGGTGGCGAGTGCTCACTACGAAGAGTTAGATAATTCGTCAGCCTACACTGCGGTTTGACCTTTTACTTTTCATTATTTTTTGTTAATGACATTTGTTTGAGTATTCAAAATTCTGAGTTTCTGCTTTATGCTGATGATCTTAAAATTTTTCGGTCTATTAAAAACTTAAACGACGTAAGCTTATTACAAAACGACCTAGATAGGGTCAGCTCTTGGGTGTAACACACAACATACTTCCACTTAATCTAAACAAATGCTTACATGTCGATATAGCAAAACGTGTCTACAACAAACAATACATTCACATTTTTAGCATTGGTGTGGGGGAGACGGCCCAAAAAATTGCTTTCAATTTCAGTAGCTAACGAGTGCGTCGCGGAGCTGCGCTTGTACAGTTTATACTGTGTGTGTGGCAGCAGAGCTGCTTTCAGATTTTTCGTATAAATACGAGTTAGAAATATGCCTGTCCCTGGTCTATAACATTAAGGGTCTTATTCAATCGCCAATCTAAATTTTATCGAGCCAGGATGAGGCCACTGATTTGGGAGTAAAATTTGACACAAGCTTCTTTTTTATGAGCACTTAAACTACATTAATGAAATTTAAGCGGAAGCAAATTCAGATGCAGACTTCAAAGATTCAATATCCTTTAAAAGCGGCTCCGGAAATTGTATTGAAATCGATAATATTAAATACTTATAAATCTGTGAAAAAACTTGCACTGAAGCATCTAAGCATGAATGCATTAGAGACCTTCAAATATAAAAACATTGATGTTAAGGATTAATATGTCGCCGTGTACGATTAACTAGCTGACGAATTGACACCGTAGCATCCAACGATCCACACCGCTTTAATTATATTAAGACCAAATTGGTTGTCAAAAAAACGAATGCAACAAACTTTCTCTTATTCTCAGAACATTTTATTGAGTTTCTCATGTTGAGGTATAAGAAACTCATACGAGAATTCAGTCATGAAATAACAGGTAAGGAAATTAAAAAAAAATAAGTAGCACTCCGAATAATTACACAGGTGAACAAAATGACAACTTTGAATGTTGCATCCACTTTGATGAAAAAATTCTGTCCAGTTTTTGTCCACTGATTACAAAACTGGTCTCGGTTTGGGGTCATCAACTCTTTGTTAAAAAGGGTGGCGGAAAATGTGTTTTGCATGTTTTTGGCTTTGGAAAAATTATGGAGGTCACAATGAGCAAAACATTTTTGGGTTTATGAGTCTTATGCGACAGAACACATATCAATGCAGCCCAAAAAAATCAAGCGAACAGCATCAGAGTTATTCATTAGTTTTCGGAAAATTTTTCAATTTTTATCGTCGTGTACAGGCCAGAGCGGAGGGTTAATTTTAACTTAAAACACTTTAGCATAAAGCCCATAGACTTTCTTATTTTCACAAATTTTGTTGAATTTATATCAGCTTGATGGACAAAACTACAGAAGGTTTGTCCCGAAAAAATGAATAAAAATTGATGACATGCCAATTGTTTGTTTTCTTTATAACTCGACAATCGTTCTTTCGATCTTTACCAATCCTTTGGCGGAAGGCATTAATCGTGTGTGCTAGACGTACTATCTTTCCAAAGAGCCAATATAGACTCGGATCACTACCTTGTTGCAGCCAATGTACGCACGCGGCTCAGTATGGCACATGCCGCTTGCTGTGGTACACGTCGAAAGCAGAACGTAGAGAAGCTGCAACGGACCTACATGAGTGCGGCTGTCAAGGAGACTATCGGATATGCCGAGCACTCCCGAAAACAGTCATGGTACGATGATGAGTGTAAAAAAAAAAAAGACGCTGCCTACAGGAGAACTCCTCTACAGTCGGGAGCAACGCGAGCTGTCAAGGAGCGATATCGGAAGAAAAAGGAGAGAGGAGAAGCGACTATTCCGAAGGAAAAAAATGAGCAGGAAAGGCGCATGCGTGAGAATTGAATGCCAGCCTGTTGGCATGAGTGAAACTCGAAAAATTTACCAAAGTCCGGCGACTAGCCGAAGGTTTTAAGCCCGAGCCTCACTATGTAAGGACGAAGCAGAAAGTCTTATCACAGATCCACAAGTGGCTTTGTGACAAATGGAGAAACTATTTCTCCAACCTGCTGGGAGGCGATGACGATTACAATGACGCCCCTAGAGAAGTAGTGGAACCACCAAAAGATGATATAGAAATAGACCCACCGGACCATAACGAAGTTTAGTTAGCCATAAAACGGCTAAGAAATAACAAGTCAGCTGGAGCCGATGAGCTGCCCCCTGAATTGTTCAAGGCTGGCGGCGAGGAGTTGGTAAGGTGCATGCACCAACTCCTATGCAGAATATGGTCCGAAAGGAGTATGCCCGAAGATTGGAGTCTAAGTGTTCTCAGCCCAATACTTAAAAAAGGAGACCCTGCAATCTGCGCCAATTACCGCGGGATCAGTGTGGCTTTCGACCTGGCAAATCCACCACGGATCAGATATTCACACTGCGACAAATCCTGGAGAAGACTTAAAAGAGAAAGATCTACACGCACCACCTTTTTGTTGACTATAAAGCCGCCTTTGACACGCAAATAAGGTCAAAGTTATGTCTACTTTTGGTATTCCAGCAAAGTACGTTCGACTTTGCATGATGACGTTGAGAAGCACACAAAGCTCTGTCAAAATAGGAAAGACCTTCTGAGCATTTCGAAACCAAAAGAGGTTTTAGGCAGGGTGACACCTTATCGTGTGACTTCTTTAATCTGCTGTAGGCAGAGCGGGCACCATCTTTACCAGAGATAACATGCTACTTGCATATGCCGATGCCGAATCTGCGGTAAAACGGGCGTTCTAATAGAGGAGCAGCCAAAACTTATGGGCTTAACGGTAAAAGAGGATAAGACGAAGTACCTACTATCAACGCGCAGTGAGTCTACGCGTGGACAATCAGTTGCAATGGGAGAGTACAACTCCAAGGTTGTTAAGGAATTTGTCTACCTCGGAACAACGATAACCAGCGACAACAACAACAGTCTGGAAATCCGAAGAAGAATTACTCTTGCAAACCGATGTTACTAGGGGCTCAGTAAGGAGTTCAAGAGCAGAGCCCCCTCTCGGAAAACGAAAATTGCGCTATACAATTCGCTTATCATCCCAGTCCTGCTATACGTAGCAGAAGCATGGCAAAAGAGGATGAGGCGGCAATTGGCGTGTTCGAGAGAAAAGTTCTTCGGAGGATTTATGGACATCTAAACGTTGGCCACGAATTTCGCATCCGAATGAGTCACGAACTGTACGAGATCTTTGGGGACACTAAGCATGTCCAGCGCATAAAACAACAGCGGCTGCGCTGGATAGGACATGTTACCCGTATGGATGATAACGCTCCAGCAAAACGGGTGTACAGTCAGCATGCTAACGAGTTAGGAGGCAAGCCCGGGCAGGGTCGACCGAAGTTAAATCACAGCTTACTTTTCTTATTAGTTGTAATATTTGCCTGACTCGCGTTGCATCCAGAATACTTCTGAAACGTACGACCTTGAGAGCAGGGACAATCTTTGTTGATCCTTGTGTTGTGTCAACCTTTCAATCTCAAGTAGGCCAGTGGATCATCAACTAAACAGCGGAGCGGGACCCATTACTTTCTAGCTCTAGCGGGATGGGGGGGTTGTTGCTGCCGTAAATGATCACTACTACACAAATTTTATTATATAGAGTCCCTCCTGATACTACAATCCTGGGGAAAACTTTCCCTCGAAAATCACAAATGAGTTAATTGGTCACATGAGCCAATATAACTTTCCAATCTAAACTTAACACTCAAATGGGGATGCACACTCTTCGTTGTAAACGGAATGGGGTGGACTAAGATGTTAGTAGCCACTCCCAATTCTATACCCACCCAACCATGGTCTTTTAATATAATTGTTGCAAAAGACCCCAAAAGAAACTAAATAATTATTTTTAGTTACGCTCCCCGTGTCATTGGAATTAATATCAAAAATTTAGTTCATGTTTTCATTCATATATTAACCGTAATAATCGTAATACTAACAGAATAACTTATTTTATATTCCATATTCAAAATTTATTTGTAGTAAGTTTCACTTCATGTGGTTTCAATGTTATTGTTTTTCAATAGCTTTCACTATCCCTTATTTTCCTTATACAAGTTTCAATATTTATCTTCTTTGTACTAATTCTTAAAGTCCATGAGCAATTCGATCGTAAACATTTTTAATTTTGTTCAATGTTTATATTAGCTTAAGGTGCATGTTAGTAAGGGTATAAGATTTATTTTAATTTAATAATAATAAGAAGAATGAAATTTGTAGCTGTTTTTGTTTTGCTTTCTTTTTTTTCTTGCCCACTCAAGCAATAAAATGTTAATTAAATCAGATTTAAAAAAAAAACGCTTTACTTTACTCTAATTTATCTATTGTAAGTTTTGGGAAGGGTATTCCTCTCTGTCATTTATCTGACATTTAATTAGTCTTGATAAGCTAGATCAGCTGATCTAGAATAACCATTCGGTTTGTCAAAGTAAAAGAAAACAACATTAGAAAGACTCAAACACGCTGATAAGCGTACAGGCTAGAATGCAAAAATTTATGATGGACCCTTGCACTGGCCAACAGGTACCCTACCGCACTGCGGTTCGGCATATCGCTTGATCAATATTTAGCAGTTCTTAATAAAGGTCAAATGCTTTCTGTTTACGTATTTTTTTTTTTAAGGTTAGTTATTGGCACATAATTTTCCACTCACCCATACCATCCTCGATGAAGGCCTTCTCGATGACGATGTTGTTTGTTGTGTTGCTAGTTAAAAATCATTAAAATTTTGTAAAGAAAATTATATGCCACATCCACTTCTGTTTTGGTCGCATGATTTTCGATTAGTTTTGTTTTCTTCTTTCATTTTTTTTTTTTTTTGGTCACTCACATTTTTTTTTTATTTAATATTGGTATTTTCCAATAGGCCCATTGTGTAGGGTATCAATGTAAATCACAAAACAAAGACAAGAAGAATAATTGCAAGAAAACTTTCGATCGAATTGCGGGGCTTTGACAAAGCTATTTTTCTCTTACTTCATTCTTTCAAACATTTGCACAATTTTTATTTAACTAATTTGGCCGTAAAATTTTTCTGCCTTTCCATATTTTAGGAGTAGAATTTTGAATGTTTTTTAAATCTGGCCTTAGACACTTTCGGCTATCGTTTGATGTCTGCTCATTGGGTCAGCAGAGGGAGATGGGCTTTGGGAGCATTTTGGGTGGGCTTTGCAATTGTTCACTGGCACTGGCGGTGGCCTAGCCGCTTGATCAAAAAAAATTAGCTTAGCACAGAAAAAATTCTGCAACCCAAATTTCTCTCGCCGATCTTGCCTCACTTTTCACTTGCACTTTTCACACACTGCTGCTGCTGGTTACTGAAGCTCGTTCTATGCTTTTGCCTTTGGTTCTGCAGGGTACTTTGGTGGGAAGCTGGTGAAACTGCAGACTCCAGATGGTTTCTGGCTTTTACAAGCTTGAGGGCTGTGAACGAAAGGTCGTAAGGTGGTGGCCAACGATAGCAATCGAATGGTTTTTACCTTGATCGGCGTTTGCCAAGTCTGACATGGACCAGACTCAAATAGGCGATTCTACCTATGGAGTCTCAATTTTGATTGCCTCTTTTCTGCTGGAGTTAATCAGGTATCTGCTGGGGGAGTATTTTCCAAACCAACAAACGTAACGATGACGGGAAATTAACTATATGAAAATGTAGAATTTCCATGTTATTTTAGATTTTCGTCCAAAAATTCCAAAATTCAAAAATAATTACCTTTACAGCTTCTTAGCTGTTGCAGCTTTAATATTTTGCTGGTTTCGGGCAATTTTAGCCAAGGATGGCTACGATTTTTTCGGATTAAGTTTTCCGCTTCAAGTCCCGAATCTCATGTGGTTATGAAAATTCCAGGAAACTTTAAATTTTACAAATGAACTAATTTGGTTGACGGCCTCCAACAGAAAAGACTGAGGGTGGGCAAAGTCAATGGTACGTAACCTCAGAGAGGTGAGTTGAGCCCTTATTCACCACAGGGGGAAAAGATAAAGCTTTGCTTATCGCAAAACAACCCAGGCTTGAGATGCTTATCGTCTCAATGCTAATCTCGTAAGGCGCGAATTTCGAATTCAAAAAAATTTATTCCAACGGAAAATTCCTTTTATGTTTGTATGCAACCATTACACCAACCGATAATCTAACAAGTTTCACGAGGCACGATTAGCGGTAATTAGCTTCGAATGTCCTTGGCGTGAAATGTACCTATCTGTTTTCCTTGCAACGTTTCTAACACATAAAATGAGTTTCCTACTTTCTTCTTGACTCTACATTTGGAAAATTGTGGAGCCAACTTCTTATTGTAATTTTGGCTAAAGTTACTAAGGTAGAAATTACGTTTGAACACTTCCTGACCCTCTTTATATGACACTGGTTTCGATCGAAGGTTGTATTGTCTCGCGTTCCTTTCGTAGGCATTTCGGCTACTTGCTTTAATATCCTGCCTTAGTAAGGATAATTGGTCAGATCGATGCAACATTGTCGATTCTTCTAGCAATGATAGTTTCTTAAGCAACTGGTAATCATGTGCGTGGTTAATCATGTTAAACCCAAATAACGCTTTGTATGGGGAACAACCGATAGCTTGATGTAATGATGATCTCAATGCTGAGGATATGCTACACAAATGCTGATCCCACTCTGTTTGATCAGATTTGAGATACGAACGGATTGCAGCAATCAGAGATCGATTTACTCGCTCCGCCGCATTGCTTTGGGGTGAGTATAATGCCGTAAAAATATGTTTGATTCCAAACTTTGTCAATAAGGCGTCGAATTCGTTGGACTTGAATTGAGAACCGTTGTCGCTTATTATTGACTCAGGGACTCCGAATTCGGCGAAAATACGTTGGGCTAAAAACTCGTTTATTGCAGCTGTCGTAAACTTTTTCAGTGGACACAGCCAATGATATCGGCTAAAATGGTCAAGAACTATGAGCAAGCCAATGTGACCTCGCTTGCTGCGCGGATACGGACCTAGTATGTCTATGTAGAGCCTCTGAAATGGCCTACAAGACACGCTCTGTTCCCCCATTGGTGGACGTAAAGTGACATTAGGTGCCTTAGTTTCCTTGCACACATCACAATTCCGAACATAGTCTCGGACTTCTCTCGATAAACCTGGCCAAAACAAATGTCGGCGTAACCGCTCAATTGTTTTCTGCATACCTCCGTGTGCAGATACAACACTGTCATGGGCTTGTCGAATAGCTGATTCTCTCAATTGCTCGGGAACCCATAATTTCCAACAATTAGACTCCTGAGCTTCGTTTCCGGAAGGATGTTCCGTGCGAATATAAACGAATTGATCCGCAATACGTAAGTCTGGAAAGTTATCTGCGTTGGCTTCTATTCTGGATCTCAACTCTAGATAGTCTTTGTCTAAAAATGCGGTGGACTCCAAGTTAATTTCCGGACCTAATAGTTCTACACTGTCAATCTCAGGCTCACATATCCTGGACAACGCGTCGGGCACAATGTGATCTTTCCCTTTTCGATGAGATATCGAAAACTTAAATGCCTGTAACCTAAAAATCCAACGAGCTAGCCTTCCTGAGACATTCTGCTGTCGCATAAGCCATACTAAACTTGAGTGATCCGTCACAACTTCGAACTCTTGCAGTTCCAAGTAGCAGCGAAACTTCTCAATTGCCAAGATCACTGCGAGACATTCGCGTTCGGTAACGCTATAATTTCGTTGCGACTTTGACAATTTTTTTGACATAAATGCCAAAGGCATTTCTTCACCGCTCTCAGACAACTGTATGAGTACAGCTCCAATGCCAAAGTCGCTGGCATCGCAGTGAAGATAAAATTTTCTTTCAAAATCTGGATTACAAAGAATTGGTGCACTGGTAAGGAGTGTTTTCAACTTTTCCATGGCCACCTGAGCTTCTTCTGACCATTTAAAGCATTTTTTGGTCGAAAGTACTTCTGTAATCGGAAACGTTATTTCAGCAAAATCTTGTATAAAACGTCTATACCAGCCACAGACTCCTAAAAATCCTCTTACTTGTTTAATATTCTTGGGTGTGGGCCAGTTTAAAATGCATGAAATTTTTTCCGGGTCAGTAGCTATACCTCCATTTCCAATCACAAAGCCTAAGTATTTAACTTTGGTGACACAGAATTGACTTTTAGCTACATTTAATGTCAGATTAGCTTTGCGGAATTGATCGGCAATCCTCACTAAAACAGCTAAGTGAGATGCAAAATCTTCCGATACGATACATAGATCATCAAGATAGCCAAATACGCAATAGCGTAAATCAGCTGGGATTAGGTCGTCCATAAGGCGACACATGGTTGACGGGGCATTGCATAGGCCGAAAGGCATTACCTTGAATTGGTAAAGCGATCTACCTGGCACTGTAAAAGCCGTCAATGGCTTTGCTTCCTCGGTCAACTCTATTTGCCAATAGGCATCTTTCAGATCCAATTTGGAAATGAACGTTGCCTTTGGTAGTCGAGCAAATATACCATCAATGCTTTGAAGAGGATAGGCATCCTTTTTAGTAGCCTCATTAACCTTCCTTGCATCTAGGCATAACCTTACTTTATTAGGTTTCACTACAAGACGCATCGGCGAGCTCCACGCACTTTGTGAGGGTTCGATCACGCCTAGTTCTAGCATCCTGTCGATTTCCGCGTACATCAGTTTTTCAACCGCTGGACTGACCGGGTAATGTCGTTGTTTCACAGCTTTGGCATTGCCAACATCAATATGATGTTTAATTAAGGCAGTCCGCCCTAAGCCTTGCTTCTCAAAACTGGGAAACAGTTCTTTAACTGCTTCTAGCTGACGCAGTTGGTTTTCAGATAATGGGTATTGATCGGTATAGGACTGTACCTCCACATCAGAAGTAGATATGGAACTAATAATTCCTGGGGCTAGTTCGAAAATGCGCCAGAAGTCGATACCTAGTATTAGTCGTTGAGAGATAGAGGGAATTACGTATAATTCAATATCTCTTTCTTTGTCTTGATATTTCATTCGTACTTTCAAAATACCCACAACCTGATGTGGTTGGGAATCTGCTGTACGAGCTTGGGAAATTATTGGCTTAAAGTTTGCAAATTCGGAAAAGTTTTCCAAAGCTAACGTTGAACCAATGCAACTTATGTTTGCTCCTGTGTCGAGCAATCCTAGCTCAGATAAATGCATAAACGATACACTCGCGTAAGTACGCCTATCTAGGTTATTCTGAAATATCGTAGATACTATTAATTTTTTCTTATGTTTACGTAAGCCAAAATACTTGCGCATGCGAAGCGTATTTCGACTACACTTTTTCTTAAATCCTGCAAAAATCCTTTCTCTAGCTAGGTTATATTTTCTTAATCTTTCATGGTAGGGGATAAAACTAGATTTGGGTATTTGTTCTTTTTCTTCATGCTTAGTTCTTCCTAACACTTTCACAACTTTGTTAGTTAAAGTTGGACTATGATTTATGTCTGGGACACCCGGGTTTGATTGGATGTCCCCGCTTGTCGGTTTTCCGATCGGCGCTTGCAGGTTGCACAATTGGGCTTGTATACTTGTGGGGCTCCGCAGCCATAGCAAAAGATTCGCCTTTCGCTCAAACAATCTTCCCATATGTGACCTGGTGTTTCACAATTCCAGCACACTGCTTTGGTAGAACCTACATGACGAATCGCAGAGATTTCATCCTCATTGACCACGTCTTCTTCACTTTGCTCACCATTCAGGCCGTATACTCGATAAGTTCCAGAGTCTCTTGGCTTGTTTTGCACAGCGCGTGTGCGGCCTACTTCTTTCAAAAAATTTTCTCGCTTTTGAACCAAGCGACGCAAATCCGAAATAGATGATATATTTTCAAATAAAAGTCTGTCCTTCATATCACTATGTAGGTTTCCCTGAACCATTTCTACTAACTCATCTTCAGCAAAACTAACAGATAGCTTGTCCATTAGTTTGCAAACGCTCTCATAAAAGGCGTCAAATGTTTCTCCTGGCTTTTGCTTGCGGGACCGAATCTGCTCACGCAGCTCGGTAGCTGATCGACTCTCTCGATATTGTTCCCGCAGAGCTGAACAAAATTCAACCCAGGTGAAGGTTCTCACCCGCTTATGGAACCGCCAAAACCAACTGCTGGCCTTGCCTACCAAAAGCTGATGTATATTTTTGCTTAAAAGCTCAAAATCTCTATCCAAATTTTCATCTGTTAAAGTTTTCACTCTATATAAAAACTCTTCTACAGATAATCCCTCTTGAGTACCATCAAAACGGACTCCCCATTTTTGCAAAATGTCAGCAATTTTATGCGAACTGAGAGCTTGCGTTAAATTGGAGGATCTAGCACTTCTCTGACTTGAGATTGATTCCCTTGGCATCTCTTGGACGGGTGCTGTTGGTGGTATCACCGATCCTTTCATGGACAATAAAACTCTTGTTACTGTGTCCTTGATCATCGTCTCAAGGTCTCCTATCTGAATATTATTTTCAAGGCGCGTATTAGGTTGCCGCACTGGTCGATGTTGTTGCGGTGGTCTATCTTTTCTGCCGACTGGCCTTCCTCTCGGTACCTTTTTTGGCTTCGCTCCTTGATTACTTGGAGTACTACCTTGTAAGTTTCGATTTCCATGACTAGTACTATGCGAATGATCTTCTAACACGATTAGGGCCGATGCCTCTCCTGCAGCTGGTGCTTGTATTGCCTCAAACTGTTGGGTAAGTGAACGAGTACACGGTCGCGTTATGGGTGGGAGAACTCTTTTCGGAGAATGATTTCCCACTACAATTTTTAAGTCTTTTGCCAGTACTACTGCTAAACAGCTGGGACACTCATTTTGTGATGTTAAACGAGTCTCAAGGCAAACTTTATGAAACAGATGTTTGCACTTAGTTATTATGCATATTTGCGTATCCTGCATACGATCTGAACAAATAATGCAAATATTTTCTTCCGCCTCAGCCTGTTGCTGGGGTCGGGTATCTTCAAAACTATGATTGATTGGCATATTTATTATAAATTCCTTTGACAAGGGGAGACATAAACCTAAAAATAATTACTTCTGTTTACAACTCCGAGTGAAGGATAATTTTACTTGGTTTATTTTAACTAATTTTGATTTCCCTAAGCGCCTATCTAAACAAGAGTTATCCTGAACTATATAGAGCGGACAAGAATACGACGTCGCATATTCATTGTGTTCCAGCAGAACACAGATTCAGTATACCTTTAATTCTGCAGACACCACAGGTGAATCAAAGTCCTGAAATTTAGTAAGTTCTTTTAATAGATGTAATGCTGAACATAAATTTAATACCAATAATCTTGGTCGAGGGTGTTCAATTGCTCAAACACTCGAATTCCAAAGATGTATAAAAAACTAGATACTCAACTTAGAACATTTCTCTTAAAAGCTCCCTTATTTCATTCGAAAACAATCGAGCTATTTTATCAATGTAAGTTGTATTTGACCTGCTCTTGCTCTAACTTGTATTTATGCACTAGGTTTCACCTAATCCAAATTACATCCTCACAGAGCTTTTGCGTTGTTATGTGGCCAATTTTTAAAAGTTTTTACAGATTTCTTCGGTCGACTTAGTTCAGCAGACGCTAAGACTTATCATTCCAGAAGATTAACCTATTTTATTTGTATTCAATTACAACTTAAATCAATTGGGACATAAACTAAAGTATTGAACCATTACATTTGCTATATTTTTTTCCTGCTAACTAAACTATAACTAGTTTCGTAGCCTTCACTTTTCGGGTAATCAACTCCCTATGCAACGTAATGAATTTCAAACTTAGCCTTGCCACACGTGTTGGGCGCCAAAAATCTATATGTAATATTTGCCTGACTCGCGTTGCCTCCAGAATACTTCTGAAACGTACGACCTTGAGAGCAGGGACAATCTTTGTTGATCCTTGTGTTGTGTCAACCTTTCAATCTCAAGTAGGCCAGTGGATCATCAACTAAACAGCGGAGCGGGACCCATTACTTTCTAGCTCTAGCGGGATGGGGGGGTTGTTGCTGCCGTAAATGATCACTACTACACAAATTTTATTATATAGAGTCCCTCCTGATACTACAATCCTGGGGAAAACTTTCCCTCGAAAATCACAAATGAGTTAATTGGTCACATGAGCCAATATAACTTTCCAATCTAAACTTAACACTCAAATGGGGATGCACACTCTTCGTTGTAAACGGAATGGGGTGGACTAAGATGTCAGTAGCCACTCCCAATTCTATACCCACCCAACCATGGTCTTTTAATATAATTGTTGCAAAAGACCCCAAAAGAAACTAAATAATTATTTTTAGTTACGCTCCCCTGTCATTGGAATTAATATCAAAAATTTAGTTCATGTTTTCATTCATATATTAACCGTAATAATCGTAATACTAGCAGAATAACTTAATTTATATTCCATATTCAAAATTTATTTGTAGTAAGTTTCACTTCATGTGGTTTCAATGTTATTGTTTTTCAATAGCTTTCACTATCCCTTATTTTCCTTATACAAGTTTCAATATTTATCTTCTTTGTACTAATTCTTAAAGTCCATGAGCAATTCGATCGTAAACATTTTTAATTTTGTTCAATGTTTATATTAGCTTAAGGTGCATGTTAGTAAGGGTATAAGATTTATTTTAATTTAATAATAATAAGAAGAATGAAATTTGTAGCTGTTTTTGTTTTGCTTTCCTTTTTTTTTTCTTGCCCACTCAAGCAATAAAATGTTAATTAAATCAGATTTTAAAAAAAAACGCTTTACTTTACTCTAATTTATCTATTGTAAGTTTTGGGAAGGGTATTCCTCTCTGTCATTTATCTGACATTTAATTAGTCTTGATAAGCTAGATCAGCTGATCTAGAATAACCATTCGGTTTGTCAAAGTAAAAGAAAACAACATTAGAAAGACTCAAACACGCTGATAAGCGTACAGGCTAGAATGCAAAAATTTATGATGGACCCTTGCACTGGCCAACAGGTACCCTACCGCACTGCGGTTCGGCATATCGCTTGATCAATATTTAGCAGTTCTTAATAAAGGTCAAATGCTTTCTGTTTACGTATTTTTTTTTTTAAGGTTAGTTATTGGCACATAATTTTCCACTCACCCATACCATCCTCGATGAAGGCCTTCTCGATGACGATGTTGTTTGTTGTGTTGCTAGTTAAAAATCATTAAAATTTTGTAAAGAAAATTATATGCCACATCCACTTCTGTTTTGGTCGCATGATTTTCGATTAGTTTTGTTTTCTTCTTTCATTTTTTTTTTTTGGTCACTCACATTTTTTGTTTATTTAATATTGGTATTTTCCAATAGGCCCATTGTGTAGGGTATCAATGTAAATCACAAAACAAAGACAAGAAGAATAATTGCAAGAAAACTTTCGATCGAATTGCGGGGCTTTGACAAAGCTATTTTTCTCTTACTTCATTCTTTCAAACATTTGCACAATTTTTATTTAACTAATTTGGCCGTAAAATTTTTCTGCCTTTCCATATTTTAGGAGTAGAATTTTGAATGTTTTTTTTAAATCTGGCCTTAGACACTTTCGGCTATCGTTTGATGTCTGCTCATTGGGTCAGCAGAGAGAGATGGGCTTTGGGAGCATTTTGGGTGGGCTTTGCAATTGTTCACTGGCACTGGCGGTGGCCTAGCCGCTTGATCAAAAAAAATTAGCTTAGCACAGAAAAAATTCTGCAACCCAAATTTCTCTCGCCGATCTTGCCTCACTTTTCACTTGCACTTTTCACACACTGCTGCTGCTGGTTACTGATGCTGGTTCTATGCTTTCGCCTTTGGTTTTGCAGGGTACTTTGCGGAGAAGCTGGTGAAACTGCAGACTCCAGATGGTTTCTGGCTTTTACAAGCTTGAGGGCTGCAAACGAAAGGTCGTAAGGTGGTGGCCAACGATAGCAATCGAATGGTTTTTACCTTGATCGGCGTTTGCCAAGTCTGACATGGACCAGACTCAAATAGGCGATTCTACCTATGGAGTCTCAATTTTGATTGCCTCTTTTCTGCTGGAGTTAATCAGGTATCTGCTGGGGGAGTATTTTCCAAACCAACAAACGTAACGATGACGGGAAATTAACTATATGAAAATGTAGAATTTCCATGTTATTTTAGATTTTCGTCCAAAAATTCCAAAATTCAAAAATAATTACCTTTACAGCTTCTTAGCTGTTGCAGCTTTAATATTTTGCTGGTTTCGGGCAATTTTAGCCAAGGATGGCTACGATTTTTTCGGATTAAGTTTTCCGCTTCAAGTCCCGAATCTCATGTGGTTATGAAAATTCCAGGAAACTTTAAATTTTACAAATGAACTAATTTGGTTGACGGCCTCCAACAGAAAAGACTGAGGGTGGGCAAAGTCAATGGTACGTAACCTCAGAGAGGTGAGTTGAGCCCTTATTCACCACAGGGGGAAAAGATAAAGCTTTACTTATCGCAAAACAACCCAGGCTTGAGATGCTTATCGTCTCAATGCTAATCTCGTAAGGCGCGAATTTCGAATTCAAAAAATTTATTCCAACGGAAAATTCCTTTTATGTTTGTATGCAACCATTACATGAGGGAGCGGGCAAGCGGGTGCCAGTGGTGTTGCAGATATTTGAGACGAATCTAAAGCTGCAAAAGGGACGCAGAGCATGGGTCGCGGAGACCTACATCAGTATGATACGCGCTGTCAAATGTGTGGGCACCTGGATTAAAAAAACTGGGCTGCGTCAGCATTAGTGCCGTTCTCCTGAGATATGTTGTCGCAAGCCTGGTCCAGAAATGTACAGATGGCCAGAATGTATCCGATGGCCAGAATGAATTGGATGGCCAGAGCTTTTTGGTATGTCGAAACGGTCACCTACTGATAAGAAGGACTCCTGTTTTGCCCGCATCCAAATTACAAAAAGCGGTTTTTTCCAAAGTTACGTTGGCAATCGGCTTATCCATGCCCACTGCTTAGTTAGCGACTACTCAAAGTAGAGACTGTAAATGTAAATTGAATTAATGAATATTTTAA
Organism: Lordiphosa collinella; assembly: GCA_018904265.1. Taxonomy (NCBI): domain Eukaryota; kingdom Metazoa; phylum Arthropoda; class Insecta; order Diptera; family Drosophilidae; genus Lordiphosa; species Lordiphosa collinella. The sequence goes on along the minus strand of JAEIFV010000215.1, from coordinate 406,926 downwards.
AAGCAATGAGCTAAGGGAATCAATCCTTGCGTCCGCGTACCCGGGGCTGCTTCTTATTAAAGAGACGGTTTTCCAAACTTTGCTGCTCCGCAACAACCAGCAAGGCCTTCAGAGCCTTTCACGAATTTCCGTGAGCTTCTTGCGAAACCACGCCCTCTTATAATTCATTTATTAAAAACAAAGCCGTTTTCAAGCGCATTTAGTATTAAATTAAATAATAAAATTAATTCTTTGTTTATTGTTGTCAACTGTTTGCTATCGATAACAATCAAAAACGAGAGCGTAAGTTTAAGTCGATCCAGCCCGATCTCGATATTCCCCTTACTCAGGGGCATTAATGTTGTAGAGCCTTCCTTATGTTAGTTAACAGAGCATTAACATTAATAAGAACATTTCAACATTATGTAAGCAAACAGAGCATGTCGCGCCGATCTTTATGAGACTTTCAGAGATTGTAGATAATGTAGTTTTTCTACATTAACGTTAAGATATTGAAAACCTACTCGCGCGTGTAGAAATTCTAAACGAAAATGTAGCAAAAATCAGTACAGAAAAGTTACATTTTTGTCATCTAGAAAACTGTTTTCTAAACAAACGTTAAGGATTTCAAATGCTAAATGCTACACTTAGAAAATCTACACGAAACGTTTAGCTCATTGTCGCTTGTTGCTTGCCTTGATAAATGTGACTAGCGGCGTTGCCGCGCGAGTACTTTTATAGTCGTATGGGCTAAGCTGCCGGCAATTGTGTGTAAGTTTCCGAGACAAGGCAAATGAGTTGGGAGTTCAAATCACAGACAAGGTAAGTAAAAAAAAAAATTAATTAAATTGTAAGTTTTTCGGAAGGAAGGACCTTAACCTACTTGTGCCCCTTTCTCCCATTCCTCCCCACACTACCCTTCTCCACACTTTGCCTAGGGTACATAGCAAAAATATAGACAATGTTAAAAAATCAAAATAAAAAAATAAAATTAAAATGTTAAAAGTAGATTTTTGTATTATACTCTGTACTAATTTTGTTAGATATTGCTGGTGAAAGGGCGGCCATGAATCATTTTACTATCATTTCACCCAACGAATGACTACGTTTGCGAGCGTTTGGTTGGCTGGGTATATTAAAATAAATTTTTATTATTTCTATAATTTTTAATATTTTTAAACCGTGATGTGCTATCATGATTGTGTTAGACGTTAATCCATCAAAGTATTTCTTTGTTAGATTGAAATGATTTTTGATTGTTATCGATAATTTTTTTTTGGTACCTGTACCAAAGCTACACAGATTATAATAAGTTTATAATAAGTATGTAACAGCCAGAAGAAACTATCTCCGACCCAATAAAATATATATATTTTTGATCAGCATCAACAGCCGAGTCGATCTAGCCATGTCCGTCCGTCCCTCTGTCCGTCCGTCTGTCCGCATGAACAAACAGATCTCAGAGATGGTAAGAGATAAATGGTTGACATGTATGGGACAAAAACTTTTATACTTGCAGGCAGATCAGTTTATTTTCAATTTTGCCACGCGCCCTCCTGCCCCCGCAAATTGAAAAAAATGTAATATCTCCCACAGTTTCATTGATAGATGGCTCGTTCCTTATGGTATATTTAGTAATCTGGATTATTTATCGATCCGCTAAAGGAATGGTAAAGATCGGATGAACGATAGTCGAGTTATAAGGAAAACAAACGGCCAGGCGGAGAGACGGACATGGGTAAATCGACTCGGCTGTTGATGCTGATCAGGAATATATATACTTTATTGGGTCGGAGATGCTTCCTTCTGCCTGTTACATACTTTTGCACAAACTTCATATCTCTTCATATCATATCTCTGGTAGCTTTGGTGTAGAGTATAAAAAATGTAGAGTGCTCAGAATCATGTTGGGTGAAACTGACCGAGACTGCGCTCTTTCTGTTTGTATGGCCAGAGGGCCAGTGCGTGGTGAAGCCGTGATGCGATACGAAGCAGAGGCAAACAAATGTTCCGCCGTCTTTTCTATAACTCCGTCATTCATTTACTGCAGGACCGGCCAACTATAGAGGACAGCAAATCATGTCTTTCTCTCTCAAATTAACAACGCACTGCCTCCCTGGCCCTACAAACATAGAGCGCGCAGTCTCGGTCGGCTTCACATCATTCATTCGACTAAGGGCTGCCCAGGCCCTCAGCAGATGCTGACGGCTACACCTTGTGAATTCCACTGTGCTCTGACTCTTAGAGAGGCTCCGACTCTCTGAGCCGAGAGAGCGAGGTAAATACAAAAAATATGCCAGAATAGTAGGCACCCAGGCAAAGCTCAATTCACCTGTTCGTGTGATCGATAGTACAAAATTATAAATAATATAAGTATTTTGTGGGGAAGTTTGTTTTGATAAACTAAGAAAATGTGTATATTTTGCTGCTGCGGCTGCAAACTTAGAACTGGATGCTTATTCTTAGCCTATTGATGTTTTTTTATGGGTGCTGCTCTCGCTTGTACCTCAATTCTCACTGGTATGTATGAATGGTCCAATAGGCTTAGTGCAAATGAAACAGGTGGCTAGCAGCTCCGACCTGACTAGTAGTCAGGTCCGTCTATCTGTCTGAGCACCCGTTTTAATGAGCAATCAAATCAGAGATACATCTAAGAGCTTAAAGATCTTACGTTGTTGCATCAATTGTTTTCCATTTTTAGTCGAAAAGATATTTGTTTACCCTTCATCTACACAGAGGGAAAACGTGTTCAGAAAATAAGATTCCTTCAACTCAAAAAATAAAAAACCAAATAAAAAATTAATTTTAAATGAGCACAATTCAGCTCACCGCTACCATCTCACCGAAAAGCATATGTAGGTATTCAGACATGCGTCTTCAGACGCATGGCAATAGCCTCCAACCGTCTACGACGCGCTGCGACGGCCGACGTCGTTGCGCGCGCTCTACTCCCAGTTTGTCCGACAAAAATTTTGGTAAATGTCTATATATGTCCTTCCTTACCAAAAAGTCGGGAACAATTTTTCCCCGATGGACCGCAAAATAAAATTGTCTGTTATTGCACCAGTATTGTGCGTTTTGTCAAATGTCAAATAAACTATAAAAAATTGTCAGTTTTGAACGAGTAACCCTTAGAATAAAAGGTAGATGTCAGGTAAAAGTCCCTTTGCTCAAAAAATTTAAGAACAATGTCCTTTGACGGACCGAAAATTATGAAGATTTTTCATTTTGGTTAAGCACAAATGACTTACTTTCTAAAATATGATTCAAGTGCGTGGCGAGTGGTCGTGATTCATCAAATTATTTTCTGTGACATAGGGTTTTTGATGTAAAAGGGCTAAGGGTGATACATTATGGCCTCAAAAAAAAAACACAAAATTTTGATATATATCCAATTTGCTATTCCACAAGTTGTTCCCGACTCAAGGCCATATACATAGATTTGTATACGTTATTGTAAAGTTTTCCAATAAAGGAAACTAAAGTTGCGCCGCAAGAAAAAATTTTTATACCCTTCCAGAGGGTACTATAAAATTGTCCGGATGTTTGTAACGCATAGAAGGAAGCATCTCCGACCACAAGAAGCATATATATTCTTGATCAGCATGACGAGCCGAGCTGATTTAGCCCTGCCCCTCGCGTCCGTCTGCTTCTATGCTATCTCCTCCGTCAGTTTTAAAGCTATCCTCACCAAACTTTGCACGAAGTCTTTTGGTACAAATACGTTGCACATTTGTCGGAACCGGCCGGATCGGATGACTATAGCATATTGCTGTCATAGAAACGATCGGTCGAAAAAATAGTTTGAGTGAGAGAAACTTTTTTGTTTTTAATGAAAACTTCTTTATCATTGGCATACACTTATTCTATATACTTTTACATAATTCTACAAAGTTTGGTCGAATCGGATGACTATCGGTTGAAAAGCGAGTGAGAAAACGTTTAATGAAAACGTTTTGTTGGCATATTCTTATTTTATATAATTTAACACATTTCTCACAAGTATTATCAAAATCGGACGACTATAGCATATAGCTGCGAATGAATAATCGGTCGAAAAACTAGTTCTAGTGAGAAAAACTTTTTGTTTAATGAAAACGTCCTTATCATTGGCATACACTTATTTTATATACTTCTACACGATTCTACAAACTTTGGTCGAAATCGAATGACTATAGCATATAGCTCCCATAAGAACGATCGGTCGAAAAACTAGTTCGAGTGAGAAAAACCGTTTTGTTTTTAATGAAAACGTCGTTTTTATTGGCATATTCTTATTTTATATAATTTAACACATTTCTACAAAGTTTTATGAAAATCGGATGACTATAGCATATAGCTGCAGTATGAATGATCGGTCGAAAAAGATGTTCTAGTGAGAAAAACTTTTTTGTTATAAATGGGATCGCCTCCAAATTTCGTAATTAACAGCGTGTTATGCTTTTCCATGATTTCACCAAGCTTGGTCGAAGTCAGAAATCTATATAGTATAGATCCCATAGAAAAGTAAGGTCCAAAAAGTAGTCTAAGTAAGAAAAACTTTTTTGTTTTCAACGAAATCTGCAAGGGTAAACAAAATTTCGGGCGAGCCAAAATTTGAAATAAACTTGATCTGCGTAGGGACAATAGGAATCTACTGAAACTCCAGCCTAAGGCAAGGAACAACACCGGATAAAGTACCACAGCAGCGAGGGCTTTAAAGACGACAGCGCACCGGCCCTGTGTATCCCCAACAAGGTCCTTAAACTGGTAATAAAAGCGAATCCCCAGTCATTCGTTGACCTACGAGGTGTGTTCAAAAAAAAGAATTTTTGTGTTTTTTCAAAAATTATTTATTTATTCATGAATATCTATTTTGTCCCCTTCAAAGTAATCCCCATGAGATATTATACACTTGTGCCAACGGTTTTTCCACTCTTCGAAGCACTTCAAAAATCATTTTTTTATTTTGTTCAGCTCCTCCTTCGATGCCGTCTTATCTCGTCAAGCGTAGCGTAACGTCGTCCTTTCATGGGCCTCTTCAGTTTAGGAACAAGAAAAGTCACAGGGGGCCAGATCTGGGGAATACGGTGGCTGCGGCATCATTAGTGTGTTGTTTTGGCCAAAAAGTCGCGCACACGCAACGATGATGTGAGCAGGGGCGTTATCGTGGTGCAAAAGCCAATTTTTTGTTCTTCCACAAATCCGGGCGTTCCTGGCGGATTGCTACGCTCAAATTGCGCATAACTTGCAGTATATTCCTTATTGACCGTTCTTCCCTGTGGCAAGAACTCATGATGCACCACGCCCCGGCAATCGAAGAAAACTGTCAGCAAAACTTTCATATTCGACCGAACTTGGCGCGCTTTTTCGGTCTTGGTTCGTTGAGCGGGTAGCTTCCATTTTTTGGAGCTTTGGTTTCCCGTCATAAACATTCATAAACCCACGATTCGGGGGGTCACCAGTTGGGGTGAGGATAAAAAGGGGACCCTCTGGCAAATAATTGAGCAAATTTGGGTCGAGCCGGTCGGGGTGGGGACAGAGTTTAAAAAAAAAAAAAAAAAAAAAAAAAAAAAAAAAAAAAAATCATCTCTTCGTCGTTCACATCTTCTCGGCCTTCTGAGAACATTTTGTACCACCGATAAACGCTGCTTCGGTCCAAGGAAGTTTCTCCGTATGCCACAGTCATTATCTGGAAATGCATCCGCGCACTTAATTTCGTTTTTCACACAAAATTTGATACAGGTTCTTTGATCCATTTTTTGAATAGGTAAAAATCGAAGACGATCCAAAACACGTGCAAGCAAAGCAGCTGTCAACAATTAAGTGAACATTCAAAATGGCCGAGCTTGTCGGCATATGGGAGAGACATGAGTACCAACATAACGCCACAAAAAATCGAAATTGAATATACGTAACCCGCGAAAATTCAAAATTCGCGATACTTTTTGAACACACCTCGTATATGATGCCTGCATATCAGAGGTCACTTTCCGGACGGGTGGAAACGACAGAGGCTAGCTCTAATTCCAAAAGGAGTAAACCTCAGAAAGCGTATCGGCATATAGACCAATATGTATGCTAGACACCACTGAAAAAATTCTAGAGCGAATTATTCAGAAACGACTGGAAAGTGCAATGGAAACTTGATAGTAGAAACTGGAATAGGGATAGTAGCAAAACATATCGAGGAAGCAGAACGAACGTGTAACCAAGCGATTTCGATTGTGAAACTGTGGCTTGAGAGTAAGGACCTTGGTTTTAGCCATACACAAGACAGAGAGAAGGTGCTCATAAGCAGTCGGAAAGTAGTGGAGACGGCCACGATAAGGGTAGGCGATGCCACCATTTCCTCACGGCCCTAGATAAAGCACCTCGGGGCTATGATTGACCACAGGTTAAACTTTAGGGACCACCTGGCGTATGCTAGTCAGAAGGCAAGCGTAACGGCGACAGCCCTGGCCAGAGTCATGGCCAATATAGGGGGCCCTAAACAGTCGAGACGGGAAACTCCTCGTAAGCGTTGTTGGCTCGACAATGCTATACGCGGCTCCTGTTTGGGCACATTGTACTCGTTTTGACTCCCAGTCGAATGATGCAGCTTTGATGGTGGCGGGACTTATCCCATTCGACCTGAAGGCAAAAGAGGCGGCGGACATCTTTAAGGGAGCGTCAGATGGCATATCAATGGCAGAGTATAGAGCGGAACTGCGAATGGAGACCCTGCGGAGATGGCAAGCCAGATGGGATAGATCTTCCAAAGGCCGATGGACGCATAGCTTAGTCCCTAATATAAGGTTCTGGCTAGACAGAAGACACGGACAGGTGACATACTACTTGACGCAACTACTCACTGGACACGGATGTTTGAAATCCTATTTGCATAGGTTCAAGCATGAAGACGACCCTTACTGCCCCGACTGTACAGGGCAGTCGGTCATCCAAGACGCAGAACACGTTATTTTGATTGTCCGTCTTTCTTAAATGAACGAACTGAACTAAGCAGGTGGGTTGGGAGGACTCCAGCCGTTAGTAACCTGGTGAATACAATGCTTGAGTCAGAACACAATTGGTCTGCAGTCTGCAATATGGCCAACCCATTTTTTTAAAAACTGCGTTGCGTAGAAAGACTGCGTAATTCGAATACATAGGAGAGAAACCTAGGTGAGCCTTGGGCATTCCCCCAGCGAAGTAATACCTAACGGTAGTTCTGCCGGGAATCGGGATGGGAGTGGATTGTTTAGTGGGTGCGGTAACTCAAGTCCTACACTTTGGTAGCTACTTTCTAGCGCCAAACCGGCTTTAAAGCTTTCAGCACCCCTACAAAAAAACACTCACACATACACACACCTGACAGACGCACACACATACGCGCAAACGCGGTAACTGACAATGCAAGGCCCCCTCTCTCCTACAAGCAAAATTGATTCGTATATATCTTCGGCGTTTTTTTGTCCGATCTTATTGATCTTTTCAAAATAGATAGATATTGGGCCTTATTTGATATATATAAAGTCTCGAAGGTCTAACTTAAAAATTGTAGCTCTGACAGTTCCTTGCGCTTAAAGGGGGAGGGGGAGCCAGGTGGCTCAGCGGCCAGAGTGCGCGGCCCGCTGTGCATGAGGTTGTGGGTTCGATCCCGCCTTGGAACATCTAATGAAAAGTTTTTTTTCTTTGAATAAAACTTTTACACCTGGCCACACCTCTTTGCCGCGGCGCCAGCATTGCATTTTTAGCCATGAAAAGCTTCTCAAACTGCCTTTCGGATTCGGCGCCAAACTGTAGGTCCCCTTTTCTTGTGCTGAAAATTAGAAGCGCACAAGCCAAGAGATTGAGAGAGGCTCGGCTTTGGCCCTTGGGGCTGTGTCATCTTGACAAGCTAACTTACTCACTTTTACTAACATGCAAAAATTTGTGGCTCTATCTCCTATAGTCTTTGAGATCGAAGCGTTCATACGGACAGACGAACGGACATGGCTCAATCGACTCGGCTGTTGATGCTGATTAAGAATATATACTTTATAGGGTCGAAAATGCTTCCTTCTACCTGTTACATACTTTTGCACAACTTAATTTTTAATGGGGACAGGGTATAAAAATATAGACAATGCTTAAGCATTTTAAATAAAATTAGTAATAAAAAAGTATGCCACCACAGGAACTTGAACCCAGAACCTCGGCGTTTGTAAAAAACAGTCTTCTAAATAGTCTACAAAAGCTTCTTTGTTAAATAAGTAAAATGAAAAAATGTACATATCATATGGAAACGCTCAGAAAATTATATGTACATTTCGAAATATGTGATTATAGTGAAATAGGGCAATCAGTCGTTCAAAAATGTCCTTTTTTATTATTTATTTGTCATTTGAAGAAAAGCACATGCGTATTTTTGGTGCAAAAACAGCCATTTTAAAAAATTAATATGTATTGTAGTAGCATTTAAGCACCCTGTATATGCAACTCTAGCCTTAAGCAAGCTCTTATATGTGATATGTATTTGTAGAGCGAATGCGCTCTCTCGCATTCGGCTCTCTGCATTTGAATTACCCAACCCTTTTCAGTCACAATTCAGTAGTGGGTTCACCTGACCACAAAGTTTAAATTTTCTGACCACTCGTGCGTCCAAAAATTTAAACTAAAACTAAAATAATGAGTGACTAAAACTAATAAAATGTGTGACAAAATAAGTGACAAAATTGACATTAAATCAATACAGTGCGTGTGCCTTGCGAAAATTGGGCTCGTAATTGAATCTGGGGGACAAGCGGCACAAAAGCGCAGCTTGTAATGCGCATCAACAGCGTGCCCACCCAGAAGGGGGATCCTGTCCAGATATACAACCAGTGGCCCATCTGGGAGCCAATTCTAGAGGAAATCGCAGGCCATTCCAAAGAAAGCGACGCCAACAATTTTCAACAGACGCGGCGACTTTCAGGCGCCAAAAAAAAAGCAAGCAACAACAAACAACGAGCGGCGAACACCGAGAGGCGGCAAAGACAACGAAAAGAAAACCAACAACAACGACGAGGCCGATGGCTGCGAAGATGGTGAAATAAATGAGTGTGAAGGCGACGGTAATAATGATAGCGGCGAAGAAGAAGACGGCGAAAATAGTGTTTCCACCTTGTGTCAAAGGATCGTGCAGTTACTATGCAAAACGAAAATGCAAAACTAAAGCAACAACTAATAAATGAGTGTTCAGTTGTCAATAAATATTTCATGAACGCCATTTCTGAAGCAACGGTTGAATATGATGGAAGCGAACCGCCTGCTACATATGTAAGCTAACAGGAAAAGCACATCTGTGGGTGCACGCCAACAGCTGCAGGTGGAATTCAGCCCAAAGGAAAAGACAAAGCTGCAGGTTAATGAGAGTTTTGCAGATTATGTGAGTAGCAAAATATCGCTCGCTAAGGGATTCCAAATCGACGAGGAAGAGATTTTGGAATGTATTATTGAGGGCATCCCTGATCCTCAACTCCGCCTTCAAGTAAATCTCTAATATTCGCTTAAAACCTGACGAAGTGCGCAGTACTGGGCGCCCATTGTGCGTTCTCCAACAAGGCAAACTGTGCCCGCCCGGCGCGCCGTTCTCGGAGTCAGCATGTACGTTCTTCTGCACAACATAGAGCGTAATTTGATGATCGAAACAACACTTTGGGTGCCCGAGAGGACATTGTGCGCTGTTACAATTGTAACTCAAACGGGCACATGGCTGCGCAGTGAGAAAAACCCAAACGTGAATGTGGAGCCTGTTATGGGTGTGGCAGCAGCGAGCATCAAGTTAAAGATTGCCCGGGGGGGAGCCCGATCAGTTTCGAGAAGCAATCAGCATTACCAGAAGCTTAAAACTTGGTTTGTAATAATACAATATGTGTAATAATGTAACGATAACGATTGTGATAACGATTTCGATAACGATAGCGATAACGATAGAGATAAAATAAAGATATCGATAACGATGGCGATATCGGTAACGACAACGATAAGGGTATCAATAACAATAACGGTATAGAGAACTACAATTTCGATAATAACGATAGTCATCAGGTTAAATCAAGATTTGCAAAATTTTTTTTTAGAAAAATACGTAAAGCCCAAACGTCCCGAGGCACCTGTTATAGAATGCGAAATGAAATTAAGTCTGAAAAACGATAAGCCTTTTAACCGTCTTCCCAGACGCTTATCCTACAGTGAGAAAAATACGCTTCAGAAAATAATTAATGAGCTTTTGGAAAAAGGATTTATAAGGCCTAGTGATTCAGAATACGCTTCGGGAGTCATTTTGGTAGGAAAGAAAACAGGAGAGGCAAAAATGTGGGTCGATTATAGACCCCTAAATAAGAATACAACGAAAGATAATTATCCCTTTCCACTGATCGACGACTTGATTGACAAGTTGGCAAACAAGAGGTTTTTTACTAGGCTATTTTCATGTTTTTATGCATGAGGATCCCATAAAATACACTTCTTTTACAACTCTGATAGGACAATTCGAGTTTTTGGGAATGCCTTATGGCTTGATGAATGCCCCATCGGTTTTTCAACGATTTGTCAATAAAGTATTTGCGGATATGATAAGACAGGACAAGGTTGTTGTCTACCTTGATGACATAATGATAGCAACTGACAATATTGAAGAGCATTTTGAAATTTTAACGGAAGTATTTCAGAGACTAGTGGAGAATAAGCTTGAGCTCAGACTGGATAAGTATGAATTTTTTAAAGTCCGTTGTTAAATATTTGGGATACATAATAAGTGGAGAGGGTATACGGGCAGATGATAAAGGATTGCAAGGAGTAAGAGACTTCCCCATACCACAAAAAGCACATGAAGTCGAAAGCATTCTAGGTATATGTTCCTATTTTCGGAGATTTACAAAAAAATTTGTCGACAAAAAGGGATCGAAATTTTGAGTTCGGAGAAGAACAGTTAAAGAGTTTCGAGGCATTGAAGAATAAGTTATTGGCGGATCCAGTTCTTGCTTTGTATAGTCAAAACGATCCTACAGAGTTGCACTGCGACGCAAGCTCTCTAGGTTCCGGGGCTATTTTGATGCAGAAAAAGCGAGATGGGAAACTACATCCTATTTTCTACTTTTCCAAAAGAACCACGGATTCCGAATCGAGGTATCATAGTTTTAAACTGGAACATTAGCAATTATTTATGCTCCTCAAAGGTTTCGAATATATCTTTTCGTAGAGCAGTTCAAGATAGTTACGGATTGCAACTCACTTACCATGACTTTAAACAAAAAAAACGCAAGATGGGCACTTGAGTTGCAAAACTACGACTATATATTAGAACATGGAGCAGGCACCCGCAAAGCAAAAGATCGAAAGTTACCAATGATCAGAAGAACTGCAGAAAAGACTCAAGAAAAGTTCAGACTTATAATAAGAAATATACAGATAGTAAGCGAAGAGTAGCACGAGAGTACAAAACAGGAGAATATGCGATGATAAAGAACTTTGACTCAACTGCAGGGGTATCAAGAAAACTGGTTCCTAAGTTCAAAGGAATTTTTGAATAATGATCGGTACGAAGTGGAAGATGTTGAGAAATTCCAACAATCAAGAGTGCCTTACAATGGCATTTGGGCTGTAGCAAATATAAAACCTTGGATGGAAAAAAGATAGTAAAATAAGATTGAAAAATAATAATAATATAAAGAAAATCCATTTAAAGATAGCACTGAAATTCTACATGTAAAGAAACAATGTAAGAGTAAACTCGGATATCATAAAGATGTAATAATACAAAAGATCGGGAGATCTTTAAGGGTCAGGATGGCCGATTGTACTAGCATTTAAGCACCCTGTATATACAACTCTAGCCTTAAGCAAGCTCTTATATGTGGTATGTATTTGTGAGAGCGAATGCGCTCTCTCGCATTCGGCTCTCTCAGCTCGTGCAATGAGCACAAACCCCTTTGCAGTCAGTAATAAAGTGATCGGAGTTTGGTGCGGATGTGTTCCTGTGTCTTTATCCGTCGGTGTCCCAGAACTTCGAGAGAATTCATTTTCTTAGTGGGAAAGAGAATTGGTCCAATTAAGTTCAAAATAATTTTCCATCTCAAGAAACAGGGTTGCACCACGCTTAAAATTTTCCCTTATATTAGTTTGGAATTAAAATGATGTTAATCGAAAATCTGTTAGTTGTGGCATAAGTTTTATAATCCATGCAATATTATAACTAAATAAAGCAGTTACCAAAATTATAATATATAATTTTAAAAATATTTGCCCGCCAATCATACAGCAGAATTTGCCAACCCTTGGCACGTTTTTGATGTTGGATTTCCTATTTAGAGCTAGTGAGGCCGGTAGATGGCGCCAGTGGCACGACGGATGTGGCGACTCGGCCCACACCAGTCACCAGCGACTATCGATTAGTAGCCACGAGCGACTATCGATTACCACACTATCACGAAGCCCATCATCTCCCATCTCCCGTGGTAGTCAGTAAGTGTGTATCGAACTTGGGGCTGACTGGCAGCCTCGGGCCAGCTCGCAGTTAACAAATCATGTTAAGCTAATTAAGTTAAGTGAAACAATAAAATATAAATATTATAGTAGTGGAAGTGGAAGTTAGTGTGTATCGAACTTGGCGCTGGCTGGCAGCCTTATTAAGTGAAACAATAAAATATTATAGTCGATTAAGCACAACCTTAATCCCTATACGGATTTGATTGATATGGCAGACTTTGGTTGGTTTAGTAAAAATTATTAAAAAGCTAATTTTAATTTTGAATCAAATTAAACATGTTTTTTATTTGATGCAGCCTATCGTCCTCATTCCAGATGACACAAGTTTATTTCGGCACTATACTTCATTCAAATAAGACTGCTTTTCATAAGCATTCAGATTTCAAAGCAATTCAAAAGTGTTTCTATTTATGTGAAATTCGACATAAAATGAGTTTTCGTGCGCTCTGGAAATCAGCCTTATCCAGTAAAATAATGTAGCTTAAATTTTTAAAACTAATTTTGCTTATCAAAATAGTTTTAGCGGTGAATTTAGCAAAATCTCTACCCAAATCACTAGAAATTTGAAACCAACCGAAAGAGATTTCTAGGACACCGAGAATTGGTTTTGGGTTGGAATTTGGTTGGAAGAGATTTCAGGGACTCCGCCGATAATAGACAATTACCAAAATTTGTATTTATTTAATAAATAACCAAGGCGGGTGGACCAAGCGATATCTCTGGGGCCTGCACCTGGACGGTGGGCCTGGACGGTGGATGCAGACAGTGGACCAGGACCTGGACCTCAAAATTTTTTTTGATTTTAAAATGTTCTCAAAAACGGAACATATCAGCTCACATCAAGATTTTGCGTTTTGAAAAAAAGTTCTTGAATTGAGAAATTGTTCTTTAAGTGTGAAATTGCGGTTATGATTAGTTTTTGTGACCGAATGTGCTCATTTTGAGTCCAATGTTCTCAGCTTTTTATATGAGTGTTACTACGCTTATGCTATGCTCATTTTACAAAATCATTTCATGAAATGGGTCGCAATACATAAGCACAATTTCATGAATTTGACTACGAATTCGCCGTCAGTTCATGAAATCCCAAGGTGCAGCCACCTTAACGTTGCGTTGGTGTTGCCAGATCTTTTGTTTTCTCATATGTGCGCTGGTCATTTTGCAAAAGCTGGAACAAATTTGAAATCGTGAATTTAATAGCATAAACGTACAGAGAAAAAAACTGTCAGGTTCATATTGATATCCGCTGGTTAAAATAAGCTTTTCAGTCAAATCATTTTTTTCATATCAATGAGGTACGAAAAAATTTCTTTATGATACAAAATAGTCGGGGCTGTTCCGGTTTTCAACTCGATTTTCGTGATAACGGTAATGTTTCGCGCTTAACTTGTATCAATTTGTATGTAAGTAACAGGACAATCTGTGGTTACTTGATCTTGTCGTAATTTTCTCTCGAATTGAATTCACTTGGCATTGAGCAATCGATTTCAGTTGCTCAAATGAATGCGAGTTTTTTTATACCAGATCTAGTAACCGTAGGCATATTTTTCACCTTCTTTACAACGTTATTCAATTTGGATGCAAAATATTAACGTTTACACGAAAATCGACTCGAAAACCGGAACAGGGCCCTATATCTTTTTATCTATTTAATAATAAAACGTTTGAGAATGATCCCAAAAATGTTATAGTAGTTTTCTACGCTTATACGCACATCTTATTTACAAATAACAATTTTGTAGATGTCAAATTTTTGTGTATAAACAGAGAGTTAGTTTTTTATTAGCAAATAGCTAAGTCTCGAAAACAATTACTGATTAGTAGACTTATTTACAAATAACGTTTAAAAGGTTGCAATGTTAAAAATAGGGGAAAGTTAACTTCGGCTCGGCCGAAGTTTCGTATACCCTTGCAGCTTCCATTGATAAGAAAAAGTTTTTCTAAGACTACTTTTTTGGACATTACTTTTCTATGGGATCATACTATAAAGATGTCTGATTTCGACCAAACTTGGTAAAATCATGGAAAAGCATAATACACTGTTAATTGCGAAATTTGGAGGCGATCCCATTTAAAACAAAAAGTTTTTCTGACTAGAACTTCTTTTTCGACCGATCATTCATACTGCAGCTATATGCTATAGTCATCCGATTTTGATAAAACTTTGTAGAAATGTGTCCAAATATATAAAATAAGTGTATGCCAATAAAAAGGACGTTCTCATTAGAAACCAAAAAAGTTTTCCTCACTCGATCTAGTTTTTCGACCGATCGTTCCTATGGGAGCTATATGCTAGAGTCATCCGATTTCCACCAAACTTAGTGAAATTATGGGAAGGGATTGTAAACTGAGAAATACGTACTTTGGAGGAGTTTCCATTAAAAACAAAAAAGTTTTTCTCACTAAAACTAGTTTTTCAACCGATCGTTCCGATGGCAGCTATATGCTATAGTCATCCGATCCGGCCGGTTCCGACAAATGTGCAGCGTATTTGTACCAAAAGACTTCGTGAAAAGTTTGGTGAGGATAGCTTTAAAACTGACGGAGGAGATAGCATTGAAACAGACGGACAGACGGACGGACAGACGGACAGGGCTAAATCAACTCAGCTCGTCGTGCTGATCAAGAATATATATACTTTATGTGGTCGGAGATGCTTCCTTCTATGCGTTACAAACATCCGGACAATTTTATAATACCCTTTGCAAGGGTATAAAAACACAAAGTGAGAACAAGCACTGCAATTCTATTAAGGAGAAGACGACGGAACTTCTTGGCCTAATGAAGTTTTTTCATTGATTTCTGCGCTCAATGTTACCAGATACACAGTTATTACTATTCAGGCGTCACTAAAAAATACATATATTTAAGAAGGATATCTAGCGTATAAACAGTGAGTTAGTTATTTACAAATAATTATACTCTGTACCAAAGGTACATAGAGTATAATAAGGTTGTGCAAAAGCCATGTCCGTCTGTCAGTCCGTATGAACGCACAGATCTCAGAGATGGTAAGAGATTGAGGTTTGACATGTATGCGACTTATGCTTCTTATACTTGCAGGCAGATCAAGTTTATTTTTAATTTTTGTAATTAATAATCGATCCGCCAAAGGAATGGTAGCTTACTGTCTCTTTCAACAGCTTCTTACTGTGTCTTTCAACAGCTTCATACTGTCTCTTTCAACTGCTTCATACTGACTCTTTCAACAGCTTCCTACTGTCTCTTTCAACAGCTTCTTACTGTCTCTTTCAACAGCTTCTTACTGTCTCTTTCAACAGCTTCATACTGTCTCTTTCAACAGCTTACGTGTCGCTATCAAGCTCGCTTAGCACCTGTCCATCTGGCAATCTTCTTAAGCTTTCATGTGGATAATTGTAAAGTCCGTCACTATTTAACGATTTTAGAATGTATCTTCACCCTCATCCGCTTGTACCGCTTGTCAATCCTAAATATCGAACAGTGGTTTTAAAAAAACATTTTGTAATCCTGAAGGAAAATCCGGCGGTTGTTAGAGCATCTGATTCAATTGTAGTCTTTCAAGCGCTACTTCTTCAGTTGGGACCACTATCAATCGGCGGTGTCCCAGAAACCTCTTCCAACCAAATTCCAACCCAAAACCAATTCTCGGTGTCCTAGAAATCTCTTTCGGTTTTCTAGTGTTTTGGGAAGAGATTTTGCTAAATTCAACGCTAAAACTATTTTGATAAGCAAAATTAGTTTTGGAAATGGAAACTACATTATTTTACTGGATAGGCTGCATAAAATAATTAACATGTTTAATTTGATTTAATATTGAAATTTGCTTTTTAATAATTTTTCGCAAAACCAACCGAAGGCTGCCATATGAGCCAAAACCGTCGTGACACTAGATGGCGCTACCAGCCTCACTAGCGCCGCATGGGAAATCCAACATCAACAAACGTGCCAAGGGTTGGGAAATTCTGCTGTATGATTGGCGCGCAAAAATTTTTAAATATTTCATTTTAGTTTTGGATAACGTGACTTTAAATCAAGTTGTAATATTAGCATGAATCATTTAACTTATGCCACAACTAAGAGATTTCCGTTTAACATCATTTTAATTCAAAACTAATATAAGGGAAACTTTTTCGCACGCGACGCAGCCCTGTTTTGTGAGATGGACAATTATTTTGAGCCCAATTGGACGAATTCTCTTTCCCACTAAGAAAATGAAATCTCTCGAAGTTCTGGGACACCGACGGATTTTTCGAGCGATTTGCAAACCAACCGAAGACAAAATCTCTAGAGATTTCCAGGACACCCCCGAATATGTCGTCCATATAATCGATGACTAAGAATAAGCAAGATCACCCAAAGTCTTCGTCACTGCTCTTTAAAACCCGAGGGCGCATTCTTTAACCCGAATGACAAAGCCAAAAACTCATATTGTCCGTCAGGGGTCACAAAAGCAGTATAATCGGTAGAATCAGGATGCATAGGGACCTGATAATATTCGCTCGTCATATCTAAATAGATGAAATACTTTGTACCACAAAGTCTTGCTATCTGATCCATTATTAGGGGAAGTGGAAATCTATTTTCATCACAAACACAAAGTAGCAGAATCATTCTTCTCTTTACAAACAAGACTGGACTAGCATATGGTGAACTTATGGGTCTAATAACTTAAGTCTGTATCAACTGCTGAACTTGACTACCTCCCTATCACTAGGGCAGAGTCCGTATGGCCGCCTCAGTACATTCTTAGTTGGCTCAACTAGTCTTAGTATAACTCTATTTACCCTTTTACCCATTAACTTATTGGCAATGGAAAGTGATTGGAAAGCTCTCACCTCGTTGCAGCACATTTGTTTTTGGCTCATCTCATAGCTCACAGCTCAATACGCTTGCTTGAGGGCAATCCAACTCTAGTGGGAAAATGTGACCTCTTTCCTTGCATTGGTAACATATAACGTTGGCATTCTCATCCTGCTGGTTTGCTTTGTTCCGTCGACAGTCCCTCGGCTCCATAGACCCACTATGATCCTTTTGGAATCTGCATTCGTTCGCCTTATGAAACAGCTTATTACAAGAATAACATCTTATCTGCTTATCTGCCTTGGTGCGTTTGCCGGTTGCCGCCGTCCGAGTTGAATTTCGGCAACACAACAATATTCTTCTGCGGCTCGCGTACCGACTCCTGCAAGGATTTTGCAATTATTATTTTGTTGCTCCAGCAATGCTCGGAATTGTTCATCCGCAGTCAGGGAACGCGAGGACAATCCCACTTCTGATATCGCGGTCGAAGAAATTCCGCTTATTAAAATTTACCGACTTCAACAATACACGGAGTGCAGTGAGTCTCTGTGTGTGTTTTCTCTCAATTCAACTTTGACATACATTCACACACCAGAGCCACACACGATGTCAGCCTACTATGACATCTCCAAATCAATCAGCTGTTTAGCCAGTTAAGGTTGCGGCGCCACAAGCTTTACGCTCGGTTTGAGCTAATGCATTTAGTTTGTCTGAGAACTGACCTAGCGACCGTTGAGCTACCCTTTTAATACTCGTTACTCGTAGAGTAAAAAGGGTATACAAAAGTCGGGCAAATGTATGTAACAGGCATAAAGAAGTATCTCCGACTCCAAAAAGAATAAATATTCTTGATCAGCACTAACAGCCGATTCGATATTGCCTTGTCCATCTGTCCGTCCGACTGTCTGTCTGCCTGTCTGTCTGTATGATCACCTAGATCTCGGGGACTAGAAAAGCAGGAGCAACCAAATTTTGTATGTTGACTCTCATTGTCTGTAGGCAGATCAAGTTTATTTTAAATTGTGTTGAATAACTCCAACAATTTTGACGATATCAAGATCAATATCTACAATCTTTAAATTTTTTCATTAAGATCGGATAATAAATTACAGAGTTATGAAGGTTATAAAAAGCGTTGCATACTTTTTGCACCGCAAGCGCTGGTTACTAGCAAAATCTTGAAATGTTCACATTAATGTTAATGGTCTGTTAATAAATTTGAATAAAGGCAATTAAGCAGTATTGCCAACTTTAACTTTCTCTTTTCTTATAGTTTTGAAGTCAGCAAGCAGCCGCTGCCTGTTTACATAATTTTAATATGTTAACGTGTATGTTAATGATCTGTTAATTAACATATGGGATGGTTATTGAAAACTTTTTTTCGCTGAGTTGCGGTAAATCGAAGTCGGGCAGGAACGACTTTAACTTACGCTCTCTTATAAGGAGCTGACATAAGCTTAAGGGGGTATTCTAGAGACCAATTTTCGGCGTTTTTTAAATTTAATAAAAACATGACTTAAAATATTTTATTCCCTTAAATGTTTATTCGTTCCGGTGAGTGATTTGCAGCGGTTAATTTCACTTCCATCGCGATGGGATCCCAGTACATTCATCAGCATGAGCTCATTGGGACTCCAAAGGTGACTAAACTTTGTCGTCCTTTTTTTTGAGCCCGTTTTTATTTTTTATTGATTAATATTTAATATTTTTATACATTAGCGACTCAAATGGAGGAAAATGAAACTCAGACAAACAACTCAGACAGCGAAGATGATGATTTCTTGTTCGAGCACCAGAGATGGACATGTAAGTACGTATGCATATATTCTTTTTACACTATTACTCAATATGCATTTGTGTTTACCTTTAAGAAATGGGATTGTTAAAAATACCAAAACTAGGAGGCGAAATGTATTAAGGTTAATATCTATAGGATTGAACAACTTCTATTTGACTATTTGCTTCACTTCTTGAAAACCTCGGGCCGACACAATTACCAACTGTGTGGGTGCTGCCTAGTCGGAGAAAAATATGATAAATTTATGTTCACTGATTCAAAAACTGGTTTTGGTTTACCACCATCATCTTTTCTTTCTAAGATATGGCTCAAAACAATATTGTCGAATTTTTGACACTCTAGGAACTATGGTGGCAGCACGGTTTATACAAGCATATCTAAATTTATGAACTATAAGCGACAGAGCACATATAATTGCATCTTTAAAAATGAAAATTTTTATAAGAGTATAGCGAAAAGTATCTTAATTGGCCTGTAAAATCTGGCTATTCTCGTTTTATGGCATTTTTTCAAAATAAATAATCACTTATAGGCTAATTATGTGGTTTTTATGGCACTTTAGTAGGCAGCTTAATTGGCAAAAGTACATCCTGTTTAAAACGAAAATTCATATTTATGTTTATGGGAGGACGACAAGATTCGTACTTTTAATTTGTAAAGCAACAATAGAAATAGGGGAAAGTTAACTTCGGCTCGGCCGAAGTTTTGTCTACCTCTTGCAGCTTCCATTGAAAACAAAAAAGTTGTTCTCACTACAACTTCTAGGAGAAAAACTTTTGTTGTTTTAAATGGGATCGCCTCCAAATTTTGTAATTAACAGTGTATTATGCTTTTATTGATTTTACCAAGTTTGGTCGAAATCAGACATCTATATAGTACAGATCCCATAAAAAAGTAAGGTCCAAAAAGTAGTCTTAGTTTGAAAACTTTTTTGTTTTCAATGGAAGCTGCAAGGGTATACAAAACTTCGGCCGAGCCGAAGTTAACTTTCCCCTATTTTTTTTTAATGAAAATGTCATTTTCATAGGCATACACTTATTTTATATACTTTTACACAATTCGTGGCCGGAGTGGCTCAGCGGTTAGTGTGCGCGACTGCTGAGCATGAGGTCGTGGGTTCGATCCCGCCTCGGAACATCTAATGAAAAAGTTTTTTTCTTTGAATAAAACTTTACACCCGGCCATACCTCTTGCTGTTGGCGCCAGCATTGCAGTAATTAGCCATGAAAAGCCTCTCAAAAACTGCCGTTCGGATTCGGCGTTTAACTGTAGGTCTCTTTCTCTTGTGCTAAAATTAGAAGCGCACAAGCCAAGAGATAGAGACAGTCTCGGCTTTGGCCTCGTGGGGCTGTTGTCATCTTGACAAGCCGATTTTACTTTACTCTACATTCCATAGAAAAGTAACGTCCAAAAAGAAGTTTTAGTTAGAAAATCTTTTGTGTTTTCAATGGAAGCTGCAAGGATAAACAAAACTTCGGCCGTGCCGAAGCTAACTTTCCTCTAATTTTTTTTGGTCGATTGTAATAGAGAACGCTTATTATTGGTTTGCAAACATGGACAAAATTGGTCATCGTTATGTGATACAATACTTTCATATAAAAGGTCTTAGTCCAACCAATACTAAAAAGGAGCTGGATTCTACCTTACGTAATTCTGCTCCCTCGTTTACAACAATAAAATATTGGTTGGCTGAGTTTAAGCGAGGTCATTTGAGCTGCGATGATGAATATCGTAATGGGCGTCCAAATGAGGTGACCACTTCAGAAATGGTGTCCAAAATTAAAAAATGTGTGTTGAGTGACCGGCGATTGAAAGTTCGTGAGTTAGCTAAATGTGTAGGCATTTCAAAAAGTGCTGTACATCGCATATTGACCGAAAAATTGGACATGAAAAAGTTATGCGCAAGATGGGTGCCGCGTTTGCTGACTTCAATACAAAAACGCCTGTTCACACCTTTACTGTTGCAATGGCTAAAATTAATGAATTAAAATTTGAATTGCTACCTCACGCCCCTTATAGCCAGACTTAGCTCCCTCTGATTATTTCTTATTTTCAAACTTGAAAAAACGGCTCTAAGGAAAAAGATTTGGCAACAATGAAGAGGTGGAGTCTGAGGTTAGATTTAGATTTATTTTGAAGAGCTTCACAGTTCTTATTATAAAAAAGGTATCGAAGCTATTGAACATCGCTGGGAAAAGTGTATCGACCTAAAAGGATCCTATGTTGAAAAAAAAAAAAAAAATGATAAATTTTTGTGTTTTAGTAGTTAGGTCGGCTATTTCTGGGACGGCCCTCGTATGTCCCATACATGTCGAACCTCTCTGCCATCTACCATCTCTGAGATTTGTTTGTTCATACGGACTGTCGGACAGACGAACATTGCTAGATCAACTCGGCTGTTGATGCTGATCAACAATATCAGGCCTGTTCCGGTTTTCACATATTTCTTCGATTTCAAAAGAAAACAAATTCAAACGAATTGGTTTTAGCTGTTCTGGTATTCGAACGATTTGCAATTCGAATGTTTTATTTCCAAATTGTTTTAGTTGACTACAATTTCGCTTAAGTTGAAGCTGAGAGAATCGATAATGGCGCTAAACAACATCAGTCTGATGAGCAAAGCAAAACAAAATGTTTAAAGCAATAGCTCGCTCTATTATATGTTACTCTAGGCAGATTCATGCATTTTTCTGAATTTTATGTTTTTTTTTGAAAAACTTACCTATAGCTCTCAAAAAATCACCTTTTAAATGCTACGGTCATCCGATTTTGATAAAACTTTTTAGAATTGTGAGAAAGCATAACAAACATATAAATGTCGATTTTTAGGTCATTTCTATGGAAAACAAAAAAGTTTTTATAAATAAGACTGTGGGAGGGGAGGGGGTAGTGGGAATTGACGTTCAGATTCTGCGCAAACTCTCTATTTGAACCATTTTGAGGAGTCTACAAAAATAGCCAGGTCCTCTAGGGGCACATTTGCCAGACTGCCCAGGTCTTCAAAGAATGGTTTGCCCAGATGCTGGGTGCGTTTCCTAAGAAGTGCAGGGCAGTCGCATAGAAGGTGATGGATGCTTTCTATTTCCTCCTCGTTCCCACAGCTACGGCAGAAGTCATGGTGGGGCACGCGCATCCTGGTGGCCATTTGACCGATCGTGCAGTGCCCCGTTATGACTCCTACCATAGTTCTCATCCTGTTCTTGCTAAAGTGCAGGAATTGGGAAGTCTTGCGGTCAATCATATTGCTCAATTATCGATTGTACCAAAGACCTGCACAAGCCTCTTATTTTCGATCGCAGTCGTGCATTTACTAGGCTTGATTGTGCTCGCCGCCAGGTTCGACACTCTCGAAATGATTGCAAGCACATCGAGTCTAAACGAGCAGTGTTTAAAAAACTGCTTCTGCTTCTTAGAAAATTAGAAGTCGTCTTCCATCTGAACGCAAAAAACGATTTGTGGAAAAAAGCAAAGCACCAGCCATAGTCGACGGTTTAAGTTTTTTTATTAGATGCCCTTCCGCTGCTTTCTTTCAACAGCGCAAGTCGAAGCAGCTGCTATCGGTCAGAATCGCAAGTCGGCGGCAGCAGCAAGTGTTCGAATAATGCAAGTCGGCAGCAGCGCCGTCGCGACAGTACTTGCTTGCGACTGTTTTCTGCTTTTGCAAACAAATAAAATATGGTGCCAACAACAATGCTATGCCAAAAGAGCGAGAGCGAGTGATCGCGAGCGCGAATGGTGCATAGACAGGACGAAGCTACGAGTTATCGCGAGTATTTGTACTGTTCAATATAAGAGCTTGAGACCGGTGCTGCCCATAATAGTTTGTTTTGCTTATAACTCGACTATCGTTCATCCGAACCATTCGAACCTTCTATCTAAAAAACTGTTGGAGATATGACGTTTTCTCCAATTTGTGGGGGCGGGAGGTTGCGTGGCAAAAATTGAAAATAAACTTGATCTGCCTGCAAGTATAATAAGAATCCCATAAATGTTAAATCTCTATCTCTTAAGATCTGTTTGTTCAGATGGACGGACAGCTGGACATGGCAAGATTGATTGCACAATCTTATTAACTTGGTACACCTGTCGCACAAAAGCTCTGAAGTTTTCTACAATTACAGTATTAAAGAGCTTAAAAAATCATTCTCACTTTTTAAATTTAATCCCAAGTCTTACATCTGTGGGTTTTTTGATCCACGAAACCAAATATTTTTGACCTTAGAACAAATACAGCTGAATCCCCAAGCAGGGACCTAAGGATAAGGTTTATGTAATTTGTGTATTTTCTTTGCATGCAGGACAAACGTGGCTTTAGGTGAAAGAAAAGAAGAAAAACAGCGGTTCTTATCACGCGTTTTTGGACACCGTCGAAGGTTATCGCAAGGTTATTGGATAGAATCGATTGCTCGAAATTTTATTGTAGATATCAATAATTGGCTCACATATTGGTGTTCGGCTTAGTTGCGCTATTTTAGTAGCAGATTAGGCTCGTTTGAGCGTTGGCTCTTGTGAAAACAAACAAAAAAAAGAAACAAGGAATGTGAAATGACTACTGTGCGAGAAGGTGAATTGAATTCTTTGAATAGAAATAAAAGTTATGTCAGAAAACAATCATGCTTCCATGACAGCTGCAGAGTTGGAAGCTCGCCTAAGTCTCATAGAATCGAATTTCACACAATTTTCTACCAACCACAATTGAGCAAGATAGCGATGGTTCTCTCGAGCTTAGCACTCGCTCTGAGGCAGAAGAATTATATTGTGAAATAAAGGCAAAGTTATTGAGTTGTATTGGAAAAAGGTCGTTGGCAATCCAATGCACCCAGAGCCCCATGCTAAAAATACCTCAGTTTTCGGGGAAGCTCACGGAGTCGGAGTGGACCAGCTGGTCTCCTTAGTACTATAGAATGTCTCGAATTGTCTAAAGACAACTACAAGGACGCCTTGCAGCTACTGAAGTATCGGTACGACTTATTGTCGTTCTGTAAGCTCATGTAAAGGAGTTGTTTAACTTAAAACGCATTAAGCAAGCTAATTCAGAATCACTACGATGCCTTGTAGAGAAGGTAAACTCTCAATTAGTGGCACTAATATCGCTCAGTAGAGAAGCGGAGTTGCTCAATTTGTTTATTTTTCATTTAAGGGTACTGTATACCTTCACCAAATTTTTTTTTTCAATATTTTTTCTTGGCTTAAATTAGGTTTTAGGGTGTTAAAAGCATTCTCCGAAAATTTCAACTCAAAAAAATAGGGAAAAGTTAACTTCGGCTGGGCCGAAGTTTTGTATACCCTTGCAACTCCATTGAAACTCCATATATGCTATAGTCATCCGATTTTGATAAAACTTTGTAGAAATGTGTTAAAGTATATTAAATAAGAATATGCCAATAAAAAGGACGTTTCCATCAAAAACAAAAAAGTTATTCTCACTAGAATTAGTTTTTCGACCGATCGTTCCTATGGCAGCTATATGCTATGGTCATCCGATTTCAACCAAAATATGTAGAATTGTGTAAAAAAGTAAAATCGGCTTGTCAAGATGACAACAGCCCCGAGGGGCCGAGCCAAAGCCGAGTCTCCCTCAATCTCTTGGCTTGTGCGCTTCTAATTTTAGCACAAGAGAAAGGGACCTACAGTTTAACGCCGAATCCGAACGGCAGTTTTTGAGAGGCTTTTCATGGCTAATTACTGCAATGCTGGCGCCAACAGCAAGAGGTATGGCCGGGTGTAAAGTTTTATTCAAAGAAAAAAACTTTTCATTAGATGTTCCGAGGCGGGATCGAACCCACGACCTCATGCTCAGCAGTCGCGCACACTAACCGCTGAGCCACTCCGGCCACGAATTGTGTAAAAGTATATAAAATAAGTGTATGCCTATGAAAATGACATTTTCATTAAAAAAAAAATAGGGGAAAGTTAACTTCGGCTCGGCCGAAGTTTTGTATACCCTTGCAGCTTCCATTGAAAAAAAAAAATAAGGGAAAGTTAACTTCGGCTCGGCCGAAGTTTTGTATACCCTTGCAGCTTCAATTGAAAAAAAGTTTTTCAAGCTAAGACTACTTAACTTACTTTTCTATGGGATGTATAATATACAAGTTACAAGATCCAAATAAAAAAATTAAAACATTGGAGCTTTAAAACTTTATTTGAAAATAAGATGTGGGTTGGTTGTTGGTGATCTTAAGACTAAAATACAATTCGAAGCTTATGCTCTATTTAAAAAGATAACGACGGCATGTGACAAAGACAAAGGAAGAGTCATTTGTTTAGATGCTGCTATGCTGGCATCTTCTGATTGGTCAATTTAATTATTTCACAATTATTGTTATGATTACGTTATAATGCTTGGGTGCGCGCTCCGCGTTCAACTTTTGTTTATGCTAAACTCCTTTTTGTTTATGTTAGCGAATCTCGCGCTTTAAAGTACAGTGGGCATGAGGAATGTAAGACAAGGTTGGACAGTGGGTTTGAATATGATAACAAAGGTAGGGTGAATACTGGATATGTCACTATATAGATGTCTGATTTCGACCAAACTTGGTGAAATCATGGAAAAGCATAATATGTACACTGTTAATTACGAAATTTGGATGCTATTCCATTTAAAACAAAAAAGTTTTTTCACTAGAACTTGTTTTTCGACCGATTCATACTGCAGTTATAGTCATCCGATTTTGATTAAACTTTGTAGAAATGTGTTAAAGTATATAAATTAGGAATATGCCAATAAAAAGGAGGTTTTCTTTAAGTCCAAAAAAGTTTTCCTCACTCGATGTAGTTCTTCGACCGATCGTTCCTATGGTAGCTATATGCTATAGTCACCCGATCCGGCCGGTTCCGATAAATGTGCAGCGTATATGTACCAGAAGACTTCATGCAAAAATTTGGTGAGGATAGCTTTAAAACTGACGAAGGAGATAGTATAGAAACTGACAGACGGACCGACGGACAAGGTTAAATAAACTCAGCTCGTCATGCTGATCAAGAATATATATACTTTATGTGGTCGGAGATGCTTCCTTCAATGCGTTACAAACATCCGCACAATTTTATAATACCCTCTGCAAGGGTATAAAAACCAACTGCAATTGTATACAAAACTTCGGCCGAGCGTAGGTACATATGTGTTACTTTAAGTTTTTGTGGGGCGGCAGTACCCATTAGTGTAAATGATGTCGCTCTTACACTTTCTAGACTACAGTCTGTTTTTATAGCTCTCTGTTCTACTGACTTTTACTGGAATATATTTTGTTTGTTTGAAATTTTATTGTCTATAGTCTAAGAAAAAGTAAATATCTTCCCAGCAATTACTCATTAATTTGGATTTACAGGTACAACTATCGAAGTAATTGTAAAAGTAATAGCATTTATTTAATATTCACTGAATAATAGTAGTTTCACTATCTTAAAAATCGTAATGGTGTTTAAAGTTTTCAGCCATGAAAGATTCGCCATTTATATATTTATGGTATGCGAAGGACTTTATGCCGTCGGAGGAATTCTCTTACTATTGGGAGTCCGTCAGGTAAGGACAGAATTTCAAATATGTAAGAATACATTTTTCTTATCTTGAACGTATAGAATGCAAAAATCTTGATCCTAACAGGAACAGCGCTGGGCTACCCTATGGCAGTAGTTTATTGGATTGCTTTTATTTTTTTAGGTGATTATAGTTTTCTTGAATTTATGCGTTTTCCATGAATAAATTGTGTTCAAGTATTTCAAATATATTTCACAACGGTTGTGTGCGCGTATATAAAAAATGGTCTCTCTGGTTGAGTGAAAATGAATTGCCTGAAGATCTAGAAATGACGAAGAATTGAAGCCCTTGAATTTAATTACACCGGATTACTCCAGCTTGTGCGATGTGTTATAAAAATTATTTCCTATTGTAAGTCTAAATTTATTATGAAATGTAAATAAATTGATTGCTTGTACAATGACCTTGTTTTGTTTTGACGTTGATGTACCAAGAGCAGTAGTTAAGTTCAAGTAACATGAGACATGGAGGTGGCTATGGAGGTGGCCATGGCCGTGGCAATGGAGGTGGACCTGGGGGTGGAAAATGGTCCAAGAACCGCAATACTTGCAAAATTCTTAGTCCTAGTGGAATGGTGGACGCTTGCCCGGAAGGTTTCTAAGTTGAAGAAATGGGCGGAAAACGGTGCACAAACCGTGAAATTTGAAAAATTATAGCGATCATCCGATTGCAATTCAACTTTGAGGAATGGTTGGAGAAGTGGTGGAAAATGTCGTAAAATGTGTGTTCAAGGCCAATCCTTGTTTTTGGGCCGATCTTTATCAAATTGGGTTGTAAGCTTTAAATCTTAAAAGTCCACCACCAAGATCGGAAATGTCAGGAGGGACTTTATCTTTAACCGCGGGCGGGGCATAAGAGTAAATCTCTGCTTTAAGCCGATGTATGTAAGATACGGTCAAATATTTTCCAATTTGTGAAGTCCACCCCCAAGTCGGAAACAGATACCCTTATCGGTTAAAATAGCTTAACTGACGGCGGCGTAGCGAAGCAAGCCGGGTTGTTTGCTAGTACTATATAGATGCCCGATTTCGACCAAACTTACTGGAATCATGGGAAAGTACAGCAAACTAAAAAAATACGAAGTTTAAAGGCGTTTTCATTAAAAACAAAAAAGTTTTTCTTACTAAGACTAGTTTTTCGACAATAGCAATAGTCTGCAATAGCAATAGTCTGCAATAGCAATAGTCTGCAATTTTGACTTAAAACTAAACTTATATTTAGTATTTATATTATATTTAGTATTTATATTAAATTTAGTATTTATATCAATATTTGTAAATAGACTAAAACTATAAACTTGACTTTTATCAAAAATCATAAAAACTAAAAATCAGGGATTAATACCGAAACTATTTTCGGTTCCGGTACAGGTACTGGTACAAATATAAAGAAATAATATTCAACACATAAGTTTCAGTCGTTTGACATTTAAAGTAAAATTAAAATCAATTTTCACATTTCGCATTATTTTACAGCAACTCTTGAAATCTCACACAATTCTGGGAACTTTGTGGAGGACTCTGATTACCATTTTAGAATGTTTTCATGCTTTCGAATACGTTTATTTGCAAGAAAAATGTTGATGGAATCCAGCAGCTTTTTTTTGACAAAACTAATGTAATTTTATCACAAAATTTTTTTTTTCTTGCAGCATCACATATGCATCAACTTCGTCGCCGCTTTCAGATAATCATTAAGAGGTGACTGACCAGCAACCGAGGAAATTTGAGCATAGATTTTTGTTAAATGAGTAATACAAGATTTTTTTTGATCTGGATTTGGCATTACGTTATACCTTGGGTCCACAAATATGCCACCTAGAAAAGCATTGTTTTCAAAAAAGGATTCTCGCTTTTCTATTTCCTGAACGAGTGATTTCGCTAGAGAGGACGTATTACAACTTGCAGTGTAACCAAATGGAATAAAAGTCACCCATAACTAGATTTTCGGCTTGAAATTTAGTTGTGGCCACCTTAGTTGGTACTAATATGCTTACAATTTCGCGAACTAAGTCTCACACTTTTCAAAAACCTTAACAAATAAACGATGAAATACAAGTGCAAAACCTGGGAAATGACAAAGCGTACGCTGTGAAGCAGGTATAGCATTTCCTCATACTTGGATTTTCTTGGGGACCCCCAAAATCTGAAGATATGGCCCTAAAACCACTGTGTGCTCATTTTGCTCACTTAACTTGAAATAACTAGCGAATGGATCATCTGATATTCAATAAACTTGTTAATTCCGATAGCGACGGGAAGATTCTAGTTTATTATTATATTCAATGCTTTCGGGGATGTAACGTGATGGCTGATAAATGCGAGCTACAGATCTGGTATAAACAACTTTTTTTTAAAATTCCTACTTAACTTCAAACAGTTTTTTCTTAGATTTTATTATAATAGACCATTCAATTCTTCGGCAGACAAATGTTGTCTAGATTAATTTTGTTACTGCTTGACGACGTTATTCGCATACTTCTGAGCACACAACAGATATCTAGCATTCTTTTTATACCCTGTTCCCATTGAAAATGGGATAAGGGGGATCATGAAGTTGTGCAAAAGTATGTAACAGGTAGAAGGAAGCATTTGCGACCCTATAAAGTATATATATTCTTGATCAGCATCAACAGCCGAGTCGATTTAGCCCTGTCCGTCTGTCCGTCCGTCTATCCGTATGAACGCGTGTTTCTCAGAGACTATAAGAGCTAGAGCCACACATTTTTGCATGTAGATAGGTGTATACCCGATTCAATACGAGTTTACCCGATTCAATACGAGTTTGTTTCAGATTTGGAAAATTCCTCCCCCTCCCCCCTTTAAGCGCAAAAAACTGTCAGAGCCAAGCCAACAAGATAGAACTTCCAAACTTTACATATATCAAGTAAGGCCCAATATCTATCTATTCTAAAAAGATCACTAAGATCGGACAATAAACACCGAAGTTATATACGAATCAATTTTGCTTGTGGGAGAGAGGGGGGTCTTGCATTGTCAGTTATCGCGCGCGGCCGCATGCCATGCGTTTGTGTGTATGTTGGAGTGTGTATGTGTAAGTGTGTGTGTATGTAAAGGAAAACACACGAAATCAAGGGAACAGGGTATTTTGTAGTCGGGGCACTCGACTGCAGCTCCCTTACCTGTTTTGTTTAGTTTTTGTTCAAATCATCTATATCTCTATACATCTATATAAAAGTGAAAGTATGTTTGTATGTTTGCCTTTATGGGCGTCTAAGCCGCTAAACCGATCTTCACGAATTTTTCACAGTATGTTCATGGCGATCAGGAAAGTGTCATAGGCTAAGTCTCATGTCTGTGTAATGGTCCAAAAACCGCGATATTTGAAAAATATACAGTTCATAAGATTGCAATGAAACTTTGTGGAATGAATGACTTGGAGGGTTTCTAAGTTGAAGAAATTTGCCAAAAGTCCAAAAACCGCGAAAATTACAAATTTTACGGTTTCGGTAAAACTTTGGGGGATGGTTCGACGCTTGCCCGCGAAGGTTTCCAAGTAGAAGAAATGGTCGGAAAATAGCCCAAAAACCGCAAAATTTGCAAAATTACACCGTTCATCCGATTACAAAGAAAATTTGGGAATGGTTGAACGATTGCCCGGGATGGCTCTAAGATGAACAAATTTGGGGAAAACGGTCCCAAAACCGCGAAAGTTGCAAAATTTACGTTTTCGCTAAAACTTTGTGAAATTGATCGACGCTTGCCCGGGAAGATTTTTAAGTAGAAGAAACCCGCGAAATTTGCTAAATGTTCGATTGTTGTGAAACTTTGGAGAATGTTTGGACGCTTGCCCGCGAAGGATTCTGATTTTAAGAAATGTGTGGGACATAGTCCAAAAACCCCGAAAATTCAAAAACTATACCGATCATTTGATTGCGATGAACTTTTGTCAATGGTTGGACGCTTGGCCGCGAAGGTTTCTAAGGTCCAAAAACCGCAAAATTTGCAAAATTACCTTATGAGTATTTATGAAAGGGCTTAATGCTTATATTACAATGCAGGCATTAGTGAATGGAAGCTGTAGATTACACGGTCCAAAATATTGCGAAATTTTCAAGTTTTTGATTTGAGCCTGGTCTATTGTTAAGATTTTATGGACGGCA
Source organism: Lordiphosa collinella (assembly GCA_018904265.1). Taxonomy (NCBI): domain Eukaryota; kingdom Metazoa; phylum Arthropoda; class Insecta; order Diptera; family Drosophilidae; genus Lordiphosa; species Lordiphosa collinella. The sequence goes on along the minus strand of JAEIFV010000215.1, from coordinate 376,239 downwards.
ATTGTAGATGGGTAAATAGGAGGTATAAACCAAACGGTCAAAAAAGTCACGAAACTTGCAAAATATTCCTGAGTTTAGATTATCATGAAGATGGTTAAATAAAGAAAAAGAACGGACGGTCCAAAATGTTTATGGCGACTAGCAGCCAACGCTAGCTTGAATACAGTCGCTCTCATAAGAAACATAAGGACCCGGGCGAAGCCGGGTATTCAGCTAGTATTTTATAAAAACTATTTCATTTTTAGTTTTTATGATTTGATTCCGTAGTCGTAGTCAAAACATAATTTTAGCTTAGTTAATAGTTAAGTCATTTCGAACCCTGATTCAAATTATTTTCTGTATTTCATACCTACTTACCGAGTTTTTTCCGGAAAAATGTTCAGCATGGAAGCTTTATGCCTCAAGCCAAGCTCCCCATCGGTTGATGACTGGCTCTGGTGGTAACATTATATTTAATATATCTTTATATTGTTTTGCCCGAATTGGAGATTTCAAAATCACTTTTTTCCGCAATCCAGTGGAGCGTGTGAGGTGAAATACTTTAAGATGCTTTCCAGCCTTAATCATATATGCAGCTGCATCCGTTAGTAGCATAAGTACTTTTTCTTCAATGTCATTCGGCCACTAATTCCTCAGAGCATTATTTACAAATCTTGAAATAGCACCACTGTTAACGATTTCTATCTCCTTACTAGCAACTAGATAAGGTCATGTGGGAGTTAAATCATTAAACAAATTTCCAGGAATGTTATCATTTTCGTGGACTGCTTTCTTATTTTTATTGGTTTTATGTGAGCTAGTTGCAATATGTTGCTTCAATTGAGATTTTTTGTTTAAAACAATCTTCAGGACCAAAACTAAAATTTAATCGAAATTGTTTGAAATATATTTTAATGTACTCACCGTTTTTTCACATGCTTTGCAATAAAGGCTTCCATCAATAATCGAAACCGGCTCATCATGAAAATCACTTAGCCATTTAGTAAAAGGTAACATTTTTTTATTTGTTTTCGGCATCTTTACTTGCTGCTTTATGGAGCCCACAAAAATGACTGACGATGTTTTTACATTTAATAAGCCAAGTTATATTGCAGACGCCTACTTGGGAGCATATATTGACTCTCGGAATAGGTCAAAATAGGTCGAAATACTCTCGAATATGCTTTTATGTCGAAGATATGTCAATATGTAAAATATGCAAAATCAATGAGAACTTAAAATAATATACTTTTCGTAAAACAAAGTTGTATCCAATCAAATATTTTTTTGTGGCCACCTATTAAATATATGATTTTATTACTTAAATACAGATTCACTAACGTCCATTACCTTATACAAAGTACTGAGTTGAGCTTGCTCATTTCAAATTGATTTCTGAGTTTTGATTTCACAATATTGACCAGACTAAAAATACGCTCAACTTCTGCGTTGGACCATGCCAAGGACAACATCTGAATCGCTAATGAGGCGACTTTGCCACCAATCTACTAATTAATTTTGTTTTATCTACGCTTAAAAAATCGTAGAACTATTTGGAAATATTTATTTACAAGCTAAGCAATAGTTCGATAGGTAGTTCCAGGAAGTTAAAAAATCATTTTGTAATGTCTGCAAAAGAAACAATAAAAAAATGGGATGGAATAAGAAATGTAAAAGATACGGGGTCTAGTGGTCCACTATTGATTTTCAAAACTTTTGATGGTGCCCATTATCGATGTTTTGCCTACACTACTGCATGTGTATCGGTGTATAAATAAATTTTAGTTTCTCTCTGTTGCTCTTACTTTTTTGCAATTTAAACTGTGAATTACATTTGAATTTTCAATAATTTTCTTTTACAAGTATTGTAATTTCAAGTTATCCCTCGAAAAGAGCTTCGCTCGTACCGGGTGTTCCGCGACGCCCACTCTTTTTTTTTGTTTACCTACTGTTTGTTGAGACTGACTGACTGTTATTAGGTGATTTGTTAATTACATCTCCTAGTCAGGGACTACTTGGACACCTGTCGGTCAGCTAGTCAAATAAACCGGCATTTACATACATATTTATATACCGTCTAGGACGTGCATGTACATTTTACACATATACAGCCAATGAGTCGAAGAAAGAAGTGCAAACACAGCAAGGATTTGCTGTGCATGTCCCAGGACGGGGTGTCCAGCTAATTCAATAATATATGTCTGCAGCAAACGTTCATCATGAAAAAGTTTTGCGCAAAACGAATGCGAAGCAATTTATTCTCATTAAAGGAGCCATTGTCCGATACAGCCTTTCACGTAACTTCTTCGGTTGAATTTTTCTTTGAGTGGAAGAAAGGGTGCAAATTAGGGGATGAACTGGGCGTCTGGGTAATAAAAGAGTCCACAAATAGTGATTATTGTCTGTGAATTTTGGGAGAGTCTATGAAAGTGTAGTTTATAATCCACATGCAGACATTATAAGACAAACTTTAGGTACAAACAAGTAAATTTTTTACGGGAACCCAATGCAAAGTCACAAATGGCTAACACTTTTTGCGATTTTTTTGACCACTTAGATAAAAGTTTTTAACCAGGTTCTTAGCTAACTGTGTGCCTATTCCATCCAAATCTGTTTAGACATTTCGTACAAAGCATACAAACTTTCACAAATACTATACTCAAAATAAAATACTTAGGGTATTCACTAGCTCTCGTAAAATGCTAAAGCGTAAATTTACCACACACGAGCTACTGAGCAACGCCTTTTGATTCACTGTAGTAATTTTCAGGGCCGACTTTGTTTGTAAAGTCCTGCCGTAATTTCGGTCGAACTAATTTTAAGCAAAACTGTCACCAATTTTTGTATGGCAAAGGCAAACTTTACCGGCTGCCTTAAGGAAATTTTCAGTAAAGGCAACCTTTATGCCCTAGTGTAAGTTGGCTATTAGCCATATGTTTAGACGAGCTATTATTTGAGTACCAAAACTTGACAAATAAAAACAACTAAATAAAAATGCCAAGGCAAAGGGTGCAACAAGCTTTGTATAAGCGAAAAATAGACTTGGTCCTTTAACAAGCAGCATCAATAAGGAAAATAAAAACAATGTTTGGAGTAGAGTTTTATTGATTGTATTTTTTTTATGTTTTTAATTCTTGGGTGTTCGCGACGCCCAGCTAAGCTACGGAATTGTTAAATAGAGTTATTTTAAGTAATTTGTAAACATGTCAGCAGAATGGTCTTCTTGTTTCGAAATGATGGCGTACGAGTTGGAGGAACCCTTTGCAGCATCAGCTTATCGACCAAGCACTCGGCAATAAGATTGGTGTTACTGCTCCAGTGCACAGCAGCCAGATGGCATGGTTATCGCGACGCAAGGGAGATACATCTACCATGAATCATCTTGTTCGAGCGCTTGACAGTGCGACTGGAACTCAGTTTCTTGCCATTGTTGCGTGTTTTCAACATCAGCGTGCAGGTTAGCCGATCCAAAATTGAGCACTGGGCCTTGCGGAAACGCTTGGCGTCATAACATTCTTCCAGTGCTTTGAATTGCCTTCCAGTTTTCTTTTTTATAATTTGCAGTTTGCTGGTGTTACCGCATATTTTTAAGACAAAAATCTAAAAAAGGCTCGATACTAAGTATTTTAAATCGATTCTTTGAAAAATTTTACAACACTTCAAAACTTTACACTTTTTGACATTTACGACCGATTTTTTAAACATACCCTAGGGCATGTTAAAAGTGGTAATTTTTTTCTCGTGTGTTTTGTTGTTGCTTCGTAAACTTTTGGATTTACACTTTTACGCTTTGCCATTTTACGAGGGCTAGTGAATACCCTCACTGTTGTTGAAATCAGGGTTCGAATTGCTGACTAAATATTAATAATAGTCTTAAATTTTGTCTAAAAAATAACCTATCATATTGTCAATATTTGTAAATCGACTAAATCCATAATCTTGACTTTAATCACAAATCATAAAAAATAAAAATTATATAGTTTTCATAAAATATGATTTGATCAACTAGGCTATGAAATATGCACAAAAACTAAACAAAATGTTAGTCATTAGTCGTTTTGTTACATTTGACTATTGACCATTTAGTTGTTTCGGTTGACTTGACTATCAACTGAGTCATGATGAAATTAGTATAAGGTGGTCCCGTCCGCAAAATCTCTCCCTTATTGAATGTTGTCAAATGAGTGTGAGCCTACTAATTTCATGAGAGTGAGTGAAACGGTAACATTTTCTGTGTTTAACCTTTAGACTGGCAGTGGGGTACATTTGCAGCCTACTGTAACAACCCCATGTCGAATGATTTTCGGTTCACGCGCCGGTTCACGGTCCGGCTCTGGTACTGCATCTGGCATGAGACTTCTTCTATTCGACACCTTGTAGAGGCGCTTGGTTCGGCCAAAAATGCTGAAAAGCCTTAAAGTATGCCGTACTGTCTTACTCTCGGCCAGGCTTTCTTTTACGTATAATATAAACTTAATTAAATATTAATACAAATGAAGTTAGTAGGTAGTAGGTTTATTATGTATAGAGTATTTATATCATATAAAATTTTGAAATGTTCCGATGATGTGGTTCTATCGATTAGTGATCGAAGAGTCGCAACCTAGGAGTTTCGATAGTGGAGCGCTGTCAAATGTCAAGGTGACAAGCCTAGTGTCAATGGTATGTAAGCTGCATTTCTATATTACGAGAAAAGTGTTTCTAGTTACGCAGGCGCTTAAGTGTTCCATCCGCTTATGCATATTTGGGAGCGGCCCCAAGTGTTAGCTGAGCTGACCTCAACTTTATACCCGAAGGGCGTGTTGGTCATGGGGTGATCGAGCCATGAAAAGTGCCTAAAATACTTCTTATAAGTCTCCAACTAGCCTTCCATTGGAGACTCACATCGAGTGACCCCTGGAGACTCCGTCCATGTGCCCCAAGAAGCCTTAAAGCAGTCTTAAAGTTTCCCCGTTGGAGTCTCAAAGTTTCCCCCTTTGGGAGTCTCATTTTATGCATTCACACCTCATGGCAGCAGCCAACTACAGTTGTCACATGTGTGTCGCTCGATCGCAGCAGTGAAGAAAAAGTGTGAACTAGTGCATACCCTAGAAGTCGGCCGAGATGCCCAAAGCAGCGATTGGGTCTCTCCCCCATACCCTATAGTGGTTTAGTTTTTTTAAATTTTTATACCCTTGCAGAGGGTATTATAAAATTGTGCGGATGTTTGTAACGCATTGAAGGAAGCATCTCCGACCACATAAAGTATATATATTCTTGATTAGCACGACGAGCTGAGTCCGTCTGTCCGTCCGTCCGTCTGCCCGTCTGTCCGTCTGTCTGTTTCTATGCTATCTCCTCCGTCAGTTTTAAAGCTATCCTCACCAAACTTTGCACGAAGCCTTGTGGTACAAATAGGCTGCACATTTGTCGGAACCGGCCGGATCGGATGACTGTAGCATATAGCTGTTATAGGAACGATCGGTCGAAAATCTAGTCTTAGTGAGAAAAATTTTTTTGTTTTTAGTGGAAACGCCTCCAGAGTACGTATTTCTTAGTTTACCTTATAATTGTAGAAAGCACTACCACTATTTGCGGGTGCCTTTATTGCTACGTGCTTCCCATCGATTGCACCAACACAATTTGGAAAGTTCCACTTCTCCCAGAAACCCTTGGCATCTCGAAGCATGTGGGTTTTATTCCACTTCGGTACTTCACTGGCGAGTTCTTTGAACAAAGCAGAGCACACAGAGTCAATAATGGACCCCACCCATTGCTTGCTGACAAGATACGATGAGGCAATATGTCGTTGAATGTCTCCACATGCGAAGTATCTAGTAAAAAGAATACATATTTTATATAATCAGCATCTAATTTTGCTTTCGGTGGGATGGCGTCTGGACGTACGTCCCTCCACCAGGCCATACAGTCCGTTGAAGTCGCTGCAGCTCATGTGAAAATTTTCATAAAACACGTCGGGATTCTGCACCAAGCTTTCGAACTATTTGATGTACAAGCATTAATTGCACTTCATGCATTTATAGACACAAATACTTACGTCTGTAGCAAATCTGCCCATCTTGGATCATTACTGCAAGTAAGGGTTAACCCAACACTTTCTTTTGTTGGTTGTCTTCACAACCGCTTCTTGCAACTTATGTAGAGCGATTGTTGCAACTATAGCTGCATTGCAAGCCAACAAAACTCTTCGCTGTTTAAGTTCATTTTGTTTTTTTTTGACTTGATTAAATTTGTAAACAAAACAATTAGAGGTGAGCGCCTATAAAACTAGAGATGGGCGACTTATTTCGCACTTGCTATCGACAAAATAATTAACAGAGATTTCGAGACTATTTCGCAGGTATCTCCGTACCTAGCTTTACCGGAAAAACTTTGTGAAAATCCGTTATATAAAATAAGAAAAATATTTCAAAAATTAATTGCAGTCGCCAGAGCTCTGATTTCAAGGCCAACACTGGGCAATAAGTTCAATCTTTTAGGAACGTTTCAGCTTCCTAGCAGGGCTGTCATAGACAATCAAGGATTTTGGCCAAAGAATTAGATTTATAGCCCACAGAGCAATGTGAGAAAGGTAGAAAGAAGAAAGTTGTTGTTAGTAATTCTTGTAGGAGTAGACTCCAAATCTGTAACTAACAGTCTGTGCCAAGAGCTAATTAAGTTTAAATTAAACATTGGAAATGGGATTGGAATCGGTACGGACAATCCAACTGAGATCGGTGCGTTCATACGGACGTGACTATATCGTCTCGGCTGGTGATGCTGATCATGCATATATATACTATATAGGATCGGAAATGTTTCTTTTTCCTTGTTACATTTCCCATTTTGAATGAGAACAGGGTATAAAAAAACAATAAAAACTAGCCATCATAGCCAGCCGCACAACTTCGAATTGTGTTTTTGACAAAAAAAAAACTTTTTAAAATAAACCTAGTACATAAACTATTCCGTAGCTCAACTGGTCACTGTTCTGGTCACCGCTAATCCACCGCCATCACCCACTAAATCACAACCCAGCTGCTGCTATGGCTGTCTTGCACAGACCAAAGCTGCTGACTTTGCAAAGTCAAAGGCGTAGCCAAAAAGCAGTCATGCTGCGGAGAAATTTTTGCCTATTATTTTATTTTGTTTGCAAATACACACGTATTTTTATTTCTTATTTCTTTATTTGTGTTTGTTTAGAAAATGTCTAAGCAATATTGTTTCTTATGTCGCGCCGTAACACCGAACACTGTCTATCGTGTTCCAAAAGAAAATTATGGGCAGAGAGTGTCTGTCAAACGCTTGTTGACAAAAACAAAATTTGCGACAAGCATTTTGATCAAAATGATAGTTACTATGTGTCGGAAAATGGAAGCGCAGGCGGCTGCTGCCCCGAAAAAGCCGCAACCGTCGGAGTCAAAGTACATTTACACTGAACACCACCAATCAAAATATTCCGCTAATGCGTTTGATTTTAATTCCCAAACTGAGTAAGTGTAATGTTATTCAATAAATATTTGTATTTTTATATATATAAGTAAAATATATGTATTACAGAAAAGAAGTAATTGATTCTGGTATCGCTCTTGAAAATATTCGTTTAAATATGGAAATTAAAGAGTTGTTAACAGAGTATGCTAAGCTTTCCGCTAAGCTAAAAGAAGCCGAATCCTTGGCAGAAAGCCTGACTTCTATTTTTACAAAAAATCAAATCAGAAAGCTGGAAAGTGGTGGCAAGAGAGTGAAGTGGACCAACGAAGACATATCGTATGCGATTTGCCTTCATGCAGCTGGACCCAGGGCTTATAGACATATATATAAAAAAATAGGGGAAAGTTATCTTCGGCTCGGCCGAAGTTTTGTATACTCTTGCAGCTTCCATTGAAAACAAAAAAGTTTTTCTAACAAAGACTACTTTTTGGACCTTACTTTTCTATGGGATCTATACTATATAGATGTCTGATTTTGACCAAACTTGGTGAAATCATGGAAAAGCATAATACACTGTTAATTACGAAATTTGGAGGCGATCTCATTTAAAACTAAAAAGTTTTTCTCACTAGAACTTCTTTTTCGACCGATCATTCATACTGCAGCTATATGCTATAGTTATCCGATTTTGATAAAACGTTGTAGAAATATGTTAATGTAAATAAAATAAGAATATGCAAAAAAAAGGACGTTTTCATTAAAAAAAAAGTTTTGAATTGTGTAAAGGTATTTAAAATGAGTGCTTGCCAATATACTTTGGACACATTTCTACAAAGTTTTATCAAAATCGGATGACTATAGCATATAGCTGCAGTATGAATGATCGGTCGAAAAAGAAGTTGTAGTGAGAACAACATTTTTGTTTTCAATGGGATCGCCTCCAAATTTCGTAATTAACAGCGTATTATGCTTTTCCATGATTTCACCAAGTTTAATCGAAATCAGACATCTCAATAGTGTAGATCCCATAGAAAAGTAATGTCCAAAAAGTAGTCTTAGAAAAACTTTTTTGTTTTTAATGGAAGCTGCAAGGGTATACAAAAACTTCGGCGGTTTTTTAGGCTAGATTATTGGTTGATTATTGAACTATAATCAAACCTCGACCTTGAGCCTGCTAACATTCACTTTGACTAAAATCAAAATAGGTCGTTAAACCCATATTCAGATACAAAACGATTGGCTCGCCGTGATGTTTGTTATAAAACCTTAGCGGTCCCTATTAAACAAACAATAAAAATACCTTGGTGTTTAATAAAAAAGGAAGCATACTCCCTTTAAATAAATGCACACAAGAAAATCGTGGCGCACTTTAATCACACTCTGGAGACGAATTTCTCAGTAATTAAAATAGTGGCCATAAACAACAGAGATACATTGAACAACCTCAATGCCAATGCATATACCTTCATATACCCTATAAAAAGCGGAGCTTAAAGCTAGTTGAAAGTTCGTGCAAGCTTGTGCACTGGAAATTTAGCCAAGTTAGTTGAAAGTTCGTGCAAATTTGTGCACTTGGAATTCTCAACAATTTATTCGCCGACTTTGTGGTATAAATAGGGATTTGTAAATGGCTTGTTGGTGTGACAGCAACTGAAAGTGTACTGACGAAGGCTCTGCCATGGCGGCAGCCGAAACGGCCGTCTACACAGCCACAGCTACCGTTCATTTCAAATGTATTCTCTGTTGAATTTTCTGGTTGATTATTGAACTATAATCAAACCTCGACCTTGAGCCTGCTAACATTCACTTTGACTAAAATCAAAATAGGTCGTTAAACCCATATTCACATAAATTTTAATAATATTTTAAAATAACTTTCACATAAATAGCAAGAAACACTGAAATCTTGGCGATGCACAGTGGTCGATTTAAGCAATCTGGCGGACCGAAATTGAATTTTTTACATTTAACAAATTACAAAACTAATTTGTCAGTCGATAGCTAAAAGGTTATTTAGCAAATCGATAACAACCAAAACGATAATTGCACTTTAGATGATCAGCTGTGAGCTTTTAATCATAACATTTGTTAAAACAGCTGTTGGAAATACATTGTGTTAAATTTTCGCACGTGTTCAAATTGTGCTGCAACATTTTTAAAAATCTCATTTTTAATTGGTTTTTTTATATTTTCAATAATAAAGGTATGTATTTACTATAAAAATAAATGCTTTTGTGACTGTGTTAAACGACCTTTATGTTAATAGCTTTGTTGTGTCTGTAAAACTATCAAACGTTATAAAAAATAAATGTTTTGTGACCTGTGGATATATGTTATATTAATAATTAATGGTAAAACTAACAACTTTGTTATCCAGGAGAAATGTAATTTACTTCTGTAGAGTATAAATAGTGACGCCGTCATTTGCTGTTGAAAATACTAATTTTATATGTTAATGTGGTTTGTCTTCTTTGTAAAATGTCCAAAATCTGCCGCAGCGAGTTGCAGCCGTTCACAATATTATATTTTTTAGGTACCATGTCTGTCTGCAAGCGTAGCCTTTTTTTAGAATGGCGCAGCGAAAATGATCCGCAAAAAGATGTTCAGCACTGAAGAACTACATTTATTCAAATTCTATTCAAAAATCCAATTGCACGGAGGAAGATCATGAGTTAATAGATAAAATCATTCATAATTTTTGCAAAAGGCTTTCTGTAATGTGGAAAGAATGCCATAGAGTTTTGAAAAGATTCGATCAGAAATACAAAGTTTGGTTGGACGAAGACTTAGTCCTTTTAAAACAAAAAACTCATGCAGGTTCAGGTCGAAAAAAAAAGAATTTTGCGGATTGCAGCGCTAAACGTCAGGCAACCAAAGTTTTGGAGCTAGTACATGGCAACAATGCAATGAACTCATGACAGCGACACGCGTCAGTTTGTACAAAGCTGGAAAACGGAGCGCATCGCAAATAGTTTCAATGGCCACTGATTCCGATGCGTCTACAAAAATGAAAAAAGAGTCTGGAATTAGATCCACAGGTCCCAATTATGTACACTCCAGAAGAAGCATTGGCCCTGTATGTTGATGGAGACTTGACTAAGCACTCCTATAAGCTTTTGCAAGCTAGTGCAAAAGAGAGAAATTGTAATATCTACCCAGCATACGATGTTTTACTATCTGCCAAAAAGAGGTGTTATCCATATCAAATCAAAATAGAAGAGTGTTGTGCTGAAGTTCGCCTGCAAGAAATGCTAGATCACACAATTACACGAATTTCTGAAGCCCACCCGGATATATTTCGGCAAATATCTGATGAAAACAAATATGAAAGTTTGAATGTCTTTTACAAATGGGGATGCGATGGGAGTTCGGGACACTCAACTTATCGGCAGAGACTTTGCCAATTCTGATTACAATATGGTAGATCAACATTTATTTGCTGTTTGTATTGTGCCACTACAATTACAATGGGGTAGCAGCGTACTCTGGAAAAATCCCCGGCCATCATCAACACGGTATTGTAGACCACTCAAAATAATGTTTGCAAAGGAGTCTGAAGCCTTAGTTCGCGCCGAAATTGAAAATATTAAATCTCAAATTCTGAAAATTGAGCCCACGCGTCTCAGCTGTTTTCAAGTTCAGCACAGTTTGCAGCTTACCAAGATCGATGGCAAAGTATTCAACGTGATTGCAGAGAGTTCTTCGCAAGCATGCGGCATATGTAAGGCCACGCCCAAAATGATGAATGACTTAGATCTCATTTTAGTTTGCCGAAAAACGAAGATTTATATGAATTTGGAATATCGACTTTGCATGCTTGGATTCGCTGTTTTGAGTGCATTTTACATGTGGGATATCGACTTCCAATCAAAAAGTGGCAGGTCCGCGGCTTGGACAAGAACATTGTTAATAAAAGAAAAGAAGAGATCCAAAATAGGTTTAGGATCGAAATGGCTTCATTGGTGGATATACCAATGCAGGGTTCTGGCAACACAAACAGTGGCAATACAGCTCGAAGGTTTTTCGAACAACATGAAATGTCTGCTGAAATAACTGGCGTAAATGAAAACTTAATAAGAAGACTTGGTGTGATTTTACGCAGTATGGCTTCTGGATATGCGATAAATATTGACAGCTTTCGTGAGTACGCCTTACAAACCGCAAAAATGTTTGTAAGTGAATATCCTTGGTACTACATGCCCAGCTCAGTACATAGAATATTACTTCACGGAGCTGATGTTATTGAATGTGTACCACTTCCTATTGGAATGATGTCGGAAGAAGCCTTGGAGGCTAGAAATAAAGATTTCCGAAAGTTTCGGCTAAAGCATAGTCGTAAAACTTCACGCACACATACAATGGAGGATCTGATGAACTCACTATTAATATCTTCGGATCCCCAATAACTAGCTTAAGCAAAAGTCCGTCTCGACATTCAAATAATGATATTTTTTTGGATATGGAGGTAAAAAATCTACTTTGTAATGCCTTTGATGAATAACTTATAATAGACTTAGACTGGAATTACAATAGAAAGATCAGAATAATTGTCTTCCTGAAGAAAATATAAATTTTATTTGGACAACAGAATTATTATATATTTAAGAAATTAAAAAAATAAAAGTTTGTGACTTAAAACGTATTTAAAATTATTTTTGTTATTATTGGAATACACAAAGACTTGAAATTAGCAAGGACTGAAATGGGCCAAAAACACCTAGCTTGTAAAACAAAAAATATATATATAAATAAAAAAAAATATTAAAATTATTTTTTTTATTAAATTTTAATATATTTTTATTGGAATAAATAAAAAAAAAAAAAATTTAAAAATTTTCAAAATTTTTGTCGTCGAAATAAAAAATGTCCAAATTATGATAAAAAGTTGCATCTTTGACAAAATTAAAAACTCACATAAACCTAAAAAATTTATATTTTTTTTTATTTAAAATTGTAAATAAATCTATTTTGCAACAAAAAAAAAATATTAAAAAAAAAAGGTTTTACCCTAAGAGGTATTAATTAAACGCCGCTAAATGAGCCTTTTCGACCACTGTGCGATGACAAGAAATGTTGAGGTCGATGGACCCGTGATGGAATTATTAATACGGCAATATTAAAAAAAAAAAAAAAAAGTTTATTAAATTTTTAAAAAAAAATAATAAATTATTTTTTTATAAAATATAGAATACTCATGCAGAAAATTCCCACAAAATTTTCCTCGATGGACCGCGAATTATGAAAGAATTTTCATGGGAAAAAAGCTGGGTCATCCATGGATTCTTTTTAAACGAATTTTGAAAATTTGATTTTTACCTAATAAAACATATTGTGTTTTGAGAAATGTGTCAAATTTAATTAAAATTTAATTGGATTTTTATTGTTCATTCAATAATTTTAATCGAAATGGAGTGCACGAATTGCAATTTTACGGTGTCGAAATTTTTGTCTTTGACGAATATGGAGGTTATTGAATATTTAAAGCGTCACAAATGTTAACTACAAGAAAAAAATGTGGAAATTGTTCTGCTGACTGTAAGATAGCAGTAAAGATGACGGCAAACTATTCTTTCGGTGCCGTAAACAGTTGACTGCTACAACCATGGGCAATAAAAAGAAAGTCAAGAAACAGTGCAATTTCAATGAAAGTATCCGCAAAAATACCTTTTTTGCTGATTCAAAAGTATCCATACAGGAGATTGCCAATTTTGTCGTATGGGATACAGTTCGCTTAAAAGGTAAAATTAACTTTCTTGAATTGTAGCCTTTGTTTTTCTTCTATTTGTTTACAATTTTTACTTTAAAAGGTGAAATTCAGTTTTTGGAAGACGAATTGGGATGGGCCAGGCAAACAATTATAGACTGGAAAAACTTCGTAAGAGGAGGTTTATATAGATTGGTCTATCCGTGAGAGCAGTGGAAAACTTGGTGGCCACGGCAAAATCGTGGAAATAGACGAGTCCAAAATCGGAAGGCGGAAATATAATTATGGTCGCGTTGTGGAGGGTCAGTGGATTTTTGGTGGATTGGAACGAGAGTCCGGTAAATTTTTCGTAATTCCGGTTGAAGACCGTGGAAAGGAAACACTCTTAAAAATAATTAAGGAAAATATAGCCGACGGATCCCGGTCATTTCGGATTGCTGGAAAGCTTACAATTGCCTGGAAGATGAGGGGTTTCTACACCAAACGGTGAACCATTCCAAAAATTTTGTGGATCCCTCTACACAAGCACACACACAAAACATAGAAAGGTTGTGGCGGGACGTGAAGGCCGAGTTGCCTCATTTTGGGCGAAAAAAAATGCAATATCCAGGATATTTGGCCAAGTTTATGTTTTATAAACGATTCCCAAGTCACAAGGATAGGATCCACAACATCTTCCTGGCTATTGGTCAGTTATATAATCCCGAAAAAGAAAACATCGTTAATGAAATTCATTTTGCTGAGGTGAGTAATGGGAAATGTGCGCCGCAGGCGAAAATTTTTTTTCAAAAAATCGCGCGATTTTTTGAAAAAAAATTTGTACTTAATTGAGTACAATAAAATATTCATCGATGGATCGCGAATTATGAACATAAAATACATATTAATTCATAGGAGGAAGAGGAAGTGCACGGGGAAGACGACAGTGGATTAGGCCCTTCCTTAGGGGACACCACTTAAAAAAAACGCCCTTCTCTGGCTTACGTGGAGTAGGCCTCATGGGGAAACCACGTTAAAAAAAACGCCCTTCTGGGGCTTACGTGGAGTAGGCCTTGGGGAAACCACGTTAAAAAAACGCGCCTTGAATTTTTACCTCAATAGGTGGCGTGGAAAAGAGTTTAAAACAGATCAAATAGGTGTAAAGATTTCCTCACTTTCGCATTGAAATTCAAGCAAATGTTCCCCTGAGTCATAGGAAAATAATATTTTTTAATATATTTATTTGAAAACACAAACAGAACTCGAAAAGCATATGTGACCAAGCATGTATTTGTATGGGCAAAAATTACAACTTTAAAATTCGTTTAAAAAGAAACCACGGATGACCCCCGCGTTTTTTCTGCATGAAAATTCTTCATGATTCGCGATCTATCGAAGGGATTTTTTTTAAATTTTCTGTGAGTAGGCCGCTATACTAGACAATTACCTAAAAATTGTTACTTGAAGAAGAAGAAGACAAAGAAAATAATTCGTTTACATATGTTGATAGGGGGCTGCTGGGGGATTAAAAAACCATCAAAATGCTTTCATGGCAAAATAAAAAATTTGGAAGTGGAGTTCGCCAAACTAAATGGGAACAAGATTGCAGTTAAGCCCTTTTTAATCCAGGACTTGATCAAAATTTAAAAAAATTAATTGGGGACAAAAAAACAAAAAATGTTCCTCAAATTACGGATTAAATTAAAAATTAAGAATTTAATATTTAAATTTAAAAATTAAGAAAAATATAAATAATAAACCACACAAAACATGAAGGATGACCAACGGCTCCTTAACTTAGGATGCCAAGTGCCTCTGCGCGCCCACCTTCGTTCTCCGAGCCCTGGAGACTGAATGACTTGCTTGGCGCTCTGGTCGGCCTTTTATATTCCTTGCTCACTTATAGCTCACGCCACCCTGAGCTTTGGGTCGAAATCGATAATTATCGACTATTAATCGATAGCGATCGAAGGCGGCAATAAGTTGCATTTGAAATTCAAGCCAGTCGCTATTGAATTTGAGCGCGCTGGTACAGTGCGATTCAAAATTTTTTTTGTTTTTTTGGGGGAGGGGTTTTTACAGTCTTTAGGCTGGGATGACACGTTCAATTTCTAGCGTAAACTTTTAAGAAAATTTTGGTAATTACGGGATTCGGTATGGGTAAGAGCGAGACAGACAGCTGTCGAGTTCGCCTCACAATAAATTGCTGCTATGGCAGAACAGCCGGCAAAATTGTATTCGATAGGAACAATATTGAAAAAATTCAAGTTGTTTGTTTTTAAGTCGACTAATAGGTCGCTCTCTTTCTGTAAACATTTGGCTAGGCAGCCACAAGATTCCTTTTTAAAGAATAGATAGAATCAGACTAAAGGACAGACATGGCTAAATGAAGTCGGCGCGTAATATTAATGGATATTTATATTTCATCGTGTCGGACATAGACAACAGACTTGATTACTTTGCAAGGAATAAAAATGCGAAATACAAGAGGCTGTCTTCAAGGTGGCTGCCCAGAACCAGTTTTAATGATTTTGTAAAACTTAATAATCTGGTGAAGAGGTGCCCCAGACAATTGTATGTCGCTTTACTATTTCCATAAGACTAATTATCTATCTGTCGCCCCATCAAAACATTTTCGATTTTTTTGTTGCGAAATAATTGATCACAAAGTGATCAAGCAAAATTAACCTTTAAGTTTAGAGAATAGAAGCCCTTAAAGTGAATGCTGTAATTTCTTAACAATAGGAAAATTTTCTGGAACTAATTTTCTTACTGCAAAAATATAAGTAGCCCATTCAGACGTGCCACTTGAACGCTGTGAAATAGCCTAACCGTCTAAGCAGCCGACGTAGTTGCGCGCGACAAAAGTCTTGGGTTCTAATCCCAGTCAGTCCCTGAAAATTTTTATTATACCCTTGCAGAGGGTATTATAAAATTGTCCGGATGTTTGTAACGCATAGAAAGAAGCATCACCGACCACATAAAGTATATATATTCTTGAGCAGCACGACGTATTTGTACGACGTATCGGAACCGGCCGGATCGGATGACTATAGCGTATAGCTGCCATAGGAACGATCGGTTGAAAAACTAGTCTTAAAGAGAAAAACTTTTTTGTTTTTAATGGAAATGCCTCCAAAGTACGTCTTTCTTAGTTAACTATCCTTTCCCATGATTTCACTAAGTATGGTCGAAATCGGATGACTATAGCATATAGCTGCCATGGGAACAATCGGTCGAAAAACTAGTTCTAGTGAGAAAAACTTTTTTGTTTTTTCTGAAAACGTCCTTATCATTGGCATACTCTTATTTTATATATTTTTTTACAATTCCACAAAGTTTGGTCAAAATCTGATGACTCTAGCATATAGGTGCCATAGGACCGATCGTTCGAAAAACTAGTTCGAGTGAGGAAAACTTTTTTGTTTTTCATAAAAAAGGTCCTTTTTATTGGCATACACTTATTTTAAATACTTTGGACACATTTCTACAAAGTTTTATCAAAATCGGATGACTATAGCATATAGCTGCAGTATGAATGATCGGTCGAAAAAGAAGTTCTAGTGAGAAAAACTTTTTGTTTTAAATGGGATCGCCTCCAAATTTCGTAATTAACAGTGTATTAAGCTTTTCCATGATTTCACAAAGTTTAATCGAAATCAGACATCTTTATAGTATAGATCCCATAGAAAAGTAATGTCCAAAAAGTAGTTTTAGTTAGAAACACTTTTTGTTTTCAATGGAAGCTGCAAGGGTATACAAAACTTCGGCCGAGCCGAAGTTAACTTTCCCCTATTTTTTATTTAATAAAAGTTAATCAAAGCAGCTGGGGTATTGTTCAAGCAAAGCCATCACCCATAAAAGAACAAATTTATTTCAACAGAAACCTTCGACTGCATACATACACACACTTTGCAAATTTACAGACATACATGTGTACATTTGTACAAACAGCATTTGTTGTTGGTTTGCGCGAAGGCGTATGGCATGCTCATAGGACTAACGCAAGAGAAAATTGTAGCAAGAACTTCGAATATATCTCTTTCTCTCCTATGCTCTTGCGAAACTGAAGGCAACAACAATATATGCAGACAAGGCTGTTTGGTCGATTAAGTTTTTGTAGTCGAGCCACAAGCACTCACACACCGAACCGGTTGCAGTTTTTCTTCGAGTTCTTCTTTTGCTGATAAAAAACCTATACATTTGTCTCTTTCTAACAATTGCAGAATGGAAAGCAAAAACTCTTAACAAATAAACGATGAAACAGACTAATCATGGCGCCATAAACGAAAGTTACAACGTCCTAGAGGAACACTTTCTTCGTAGTGGTTTACGTGGGTTGTGCTCAATGTTTTAAAAGAAAAGCGTAGTGTCTGAAAGTGTTTTCGTGTGCGAGATGAAGCCTGATCAAGGCTGCTAAAGTTATTTGAAAACAAGAAAATACAAGTGAATAAAAAAGTGGTTTTTATGTTCAGTTTGGCATTATAAAGAATTAGGTTGCCTAAGAGAGCGCGCCTCATGTCATCCTCAAGCTGCAGTTGCGGCTGAAGCGTATTTAGTCGCTGGCGCCGGTCCCGCGCACGCATACAAAAAGAACTTGCCGAGTGGCCGTAAGTGTGAAGAAGAACAAGAGAGACAAAAAAGTGTTGCTCTGGAAACAGTTTGAGCGAGAACACTTTTGAAGTGTTTGCTTACTCCAGTAGTGTCACGTAGATGTATCGCACATTGAAATGGTTGACGGTTATTTGTGAGGGATGGGAAACACAATGAATTTCTTATGTATGTAGTACTCTACTAATACTGCGATAAGAGTACTCGTCTAACGTGTACGTGTTGATGTTCTCGGCAGATGTAAAACTGACGTCCCAGTCACTGGTTTTAATGCATGCACTTGTACAATGTACATGTACAATATATGCACATATGTTCATATTATATTTTATTGCCAATGTAAACACATATGTATGTATGTAAAGCAAATCAAACAATCTACGAACATACGTTATCCGCCTTATAGAAGCTGCGAGATTTTCATGCAAGTCATTTAACAGAGGGGTTCTTGAATTTTACGCCTTCTCAGAAAAGTGGCAAGAAAATCTAACATCGTGAAAAGGGTGTCTTAAGATTCCTTCTTTGCGTTACAAACATTGACCAAAATTACTCTGAAAAATAAAAAAAAATACGAAACAGTACCGTTACAAACGTTTCGGTTTCGATCCGGTTCTATCGGTTCTAATAATAACGGTAAACGGAATTCGGTTCTCAAAAAAAAAAAAAAATGGATCGGGATTCCGGTTCCGGTACGTGATTTAAAACGGTTTATTTCGGTTAACGGTACCGGTTCGGGTATTAATCCCTGGATTAAATAGCTTTATTCGGCCCTTTTCAGTCTTTTTTTTTCGTACATTAATTTAAATCAGAAATCAATTATTTTCAGTTTGAAATTGCATTTTAAGATAGTTCAGACTCAGAATAATATGATTAATATAAAAAAACCTTTTTTTTTTTGATAAATTAAAATAAATAATTAAAATTAAAATAAATAATTTTATTCAAAATTTAAAAAACTAAAAAAATTTTTTTTGAAAAATTCCCTGGATTAAAAAAAAAAATTTTTTTAATTTTTTTTTTTTAATTTTTTTATTTTATTTTAAATCTTTATTTCCTACTTTTTAAATACGAACAAATTGCGAATATCTCATTTAGTTTGGAAGATATTAATTTAATTTCGCTAAATTGGTCGTGTCGTCCTCTGTGCCTGAAAAATTTAATATCATGTAAAGTTGGCTGTGGGCGGGATTCATATTGGACATTTCACAAACACAATACAAAATAGTAATTTAATAAAAAAAATTCTAGCGCGAATCCCCACGAATCTCGGAAGTTACGTTCGCTGTTTTCAAGTGGTTATTGGTATAGTCAACTTTAACTACATTTTTTTTAAGCAACTCTTAAGCACAGGTCACAAACAAAAAATTTTTAGTTAATACAAACCTCTAGCTATAAATAATAACACTTTTCTCCACTTAATAATACCAAAGGCAACTTTAGATCAAATTTGGCAACGCACATAAAAAGCGCGGAAGAGCCTAATGATGCACCTGTTGAAACATATGTTGTGTTTGACTGCTCACAGCTGATCAACTACAGCATGTCAATCGAAATAGAACCTATCGATAAACTCACTACAATATTAGTAATCGGTAGATACCAGGGTTTAATACCGGTACCGGAACCGTTAACCGAAATAAACCGTTTCAAATCACGTACCGGAACGGACACCGGAACCGAAACAAATTTTTTTTTGAGACCCGATAGATTTTTTAGAACCGATAGAACCGGAAACCGACAGAACCGAAACGTTGGTACCGCTACGGTTTCGGCTTTTTTTACCTCTGCAGAGCAAATCGTGATTTTGGTCAGATCATAAGACATCTTTAACATTTCTTCAATTTTGCGGACGCAGATAACAACATTCTTTTACACTGAAAATTGGAAATATCAAAACATGCGTAGCGAATTCGCTCGTTTTTGAAATAGAAATGCGTGAGAAACCCATTTTTGATAACAATGCTGGTATGCATTTTTTTGGACCCAATGTACATATGACGTAATGCTAAATCCTGAGCAAAAGAATCTCTAGCAAATATTTTTGCTCAAATTTAGTCGGTTACTGAACAATCACTGCTTAATATTGAATGCAGGTTTAATAATAGCTTATCTGAAAGCGCCGACGAAAATGGTGCATATGTAATGTTGCAAGAAAACAAATTTGGTGATAAATACACATGTTTTTTCAACAAATAAGCTCCTCATGTTCATAAACATTTTTCTTCCACAGAAACGTATTCAAAACAATGGAAACATTTTGAAGTTCTCAGAATTGAATGAGATTTCAAAAGTTATTCTTTCTGTTTCAGCTATGCAGGTTAGCGTGGAACGCATATTCTTCTTCTTCTTTGGCCATCACAACCGTTTTACGGTCTCGGCCGCTGCCACTAATGGCCGCCACTCGCCTCTGTCCCGAGCGACATTCCACCAGAAGGACACTCCCAGTTTCGCAATGTCTCCCTGCACCTGGTCACGCCATCTCCTCTTTGGTCGACCAGGCGGGGGAGTGCCTCCCAACTCTATCGCATGCCGATTGTACACACGCTTTGCTGGAGCGTTATCATCCATACGGGTAACATGTCCTATCCAGCGCAAACGCTGTTGTTTTATGCGCTTGACTAGGTCAGTGTCCCCATAGAGCTCATACAGTTCGCGATTCATTCGGATGCGAAATTCGCCGCCAACGTTTAGAGGTCCATAAATCCTCCGAAGAACTTTTCTCTCGAACACGCCAATTGCCGCCTCATCCTCTTTTGCCATGCTTCTGCGCCGTATAGCAGGACTGGGATGATAAGCGACTTGTATAGCGCAATTTTCGTTTTCCGAGAGAGGTCTCTGCTCTTGAACTCCTTATTGAGCCCGTAATAACATCGGTTTGCAAGCGTAGTTCTTCTTCGGATTTCCAGACTGGTGTTGTTGTCGCTGGTAATCGTTGTCCCTAGGTAGACAAATTCCTTAACAACCTGGAAGCTGTAGTCTCCCATTGCAACAGATTGTCCAAGCGTAGACTCACTGCGCGTTGATTGTAGGTACTTCGTCTTATCCTCATTTACCGCTAAGCCCATAAGTTTTGACTGCTTCTCTATCTCTGAGAACGCCTTTTTTACCACAGATTCGCTTTTGCCGATGATGTCAATATCATCGGCATATGCAAGTAGCATGTTATCTCTGGTAAAGATGGTGCCCGTTCTGTTAGCATTTGGGCACTGGCGCAGTATGTACTCCATCAGTAGATTAAAGAAGTCGCACGATAAGGTATCACCCTGCCTAAAACCTCTTTTGGTATCGAAAGGCTCGGAGCGGTCTTTACCTATTTTGACGGAGCTTTGTGTGCTTCTCAACGTCATCATGCTAAGTCGAACGTACTTTGCTGGAACACCAAAGGTAGACAGGGCTTCAAAGAACTTTGACCTTATCGGCGTGTCAAAGGCGGCTTTGTAGTCAACAAAAAGGTGGTGGGTGTCGATACATCTCTCTTGGGTCTTCTCCAGGATTTGTCGCAATGTGAATATCTGGTCCGTGGTGGATTTGCCAGGTCTAAAGCCACACTGATAAGGTTCAATCAGTTCACTTATTCTCGGCTTTAAAAGTTCACATAGGATGCATGATAGAACCTTATATGCGATGGGAAGGAGACTGATCCCGCGGTAATTGGCGCAAACCGCAGGGTCTCCTTTCTTAAATATTGGACAGAGTACACTTAGGTTCCAATCTTCGGGCATGCTTTCTTCGGACCATACTCTGCATAGGAGTTGGTGCATGCACCTTACCAGCTCCTCACCGGCAGCCTTGAACAATTCAGCAGGCAGCTCATCAGCGCCAGCAGATTTGTTATTTTTTAGCCTTTTTATGGCTAACAAGACTTCATTATGGTCCGGCGGATCTATCTCTATGTTATCGATTGGTGGTGTCGCTACTTCCCCAGAGGCGGCATTGTGTTCGTCATCACCTCCCAGCAGGTTAGAGAAATAGCTTCTCCATTTGTCTAGTGCCACTTCCGGATTTCTGACCAGATTTCCGTGCTCGTCCTTCAAAAGTGTGACTCTGGGCTTAAAAACCTTCGGTTAGTTGCCTAATCTTTTGGTAGAATTTTCGAGTCTCACTCCTTCCGAACAGCACTTCGACTTCCTCCCTCATGCGCTTTTCCTGCTCATTTTTCTTCCTTCTGAAAAGGCGCTTCTCCTCTCTCCTTTTCTCCCGGTATCTCTCATTAACAGCCCGCGTTGCTCCCGACTGCAGAGTTCTCCTGTAGGCAGCGTCTTTCTCTGCAGTAGCGCGGCGGCACTCATCATCGTACCATGACTGTTTTCGGGAGTTTTCGGCGAATCCGAGAATCTCCTTGGCAGCTGTACTCATAGAGTGTGAAATATGCTTCCACTGTTCGTCAACACCAGGAGGGCCAGGTGGGGTTTCCCTGAGCAGCTGGGTGAGTTTTGCTGAGTAGGCTTGGGATGTCCGTTGCGATTGCAGCTTCTCAACGTTCAGCTTTCGGCGTGTATTAGACTGTGCGGCATGAGCCACACTGAGCCGTGTGCGTACTTTGGCTGCAACAAGGTAGTGATCCGAGTCAATATTGGCTCCTCGGCGCACACGTACGTCTAGAACACTCGAAGAGTGCCGTCCGTCTATCGCAAAGTGATCAATCTGGTTTCGTATTGATTGACCAGGGGACGTTCAGGTCGCCTTGTGCATATTCTCTGGCGTGAAATTTATAATGCTTCTGCTTAGAAGTCGTATGGACCCAACCACATTGAACGCAATTATGTTACTACGATAACCTTTAAAAGTCAAAATTAAATTCGAAAAAACAGTACTTCATATAATGTAAAATCATAATTTATTAAGAGTTTGACTTCGTAAAATAATACGAAATGTGAAAAAGCTATTATAATTTTATAATAAATGTCAGACGACTGAAACTTTTATGTTGAATATTGATTCTTTATATTAAAAAGAAATAAAATGATTTGGACTTATCTCAGAATATACTTTTTTAGAATATTTAAAAAATTTTTACTTGTACCGGTACGTACCGGTATACCGAAATAAAAACTGGTTACCGCATCGAAAACGAAAACCGAAATAAATGAAAACCCGAAATAGAACCTTTTACTTAAACATTCATTTCGGGTCGTACCGGTACCTGTACCGGAACCGGAAATTGTTTCGGTATTAATCTCTGATAGCTACTCAATATCGACATAAACACTTCGAAAATTGAATTAAACGACGCTAGATCAACCATTTCGCCCACTGCACTATGGGTAATTTCACGAGTTTGTGAGGCCAAAACCTATTTTCTGAAAGTCGCCAATTTGAAATATTTTTCAGTGCAAATCGTTAACAAAAGATGGTTCTTCAATGTTGTGTACCAGAAATCTCAATAGATGGCGCCTCTTCGAAGAAATCAGCTGTTAAACACAGGGTTGTATTTGCAAAGCACGCGGTTTACAAATTGTACGGTTTTGTTCTCAATTTGAATGTGCCAACAAGTGAAAAATTTTGATTAGTTTTTTTTGGACAATTTTTAAATGAGTTCCAATCAGTGTGGCTTGAACTATGTGTTTGTGAGTGTCAAATGTAGAAATTGTTTTTAATCATTTTTAAAAAGGTATTTAAAGTGAGTCCAGAGGAGTCAATTGCTGAAACATATTGTATGCTGTAGAGTATTTAATTCTTTTTCAAATTATTGCTCTCTAAAAATACACTTTTAACCACTTTTGGTGAAATTTAATTTTTTAGCACCTAACCTCAAATTTGCAAATGTAGAATTGTTCGGCAAGTGGAATGAAGCGACCGGAAGAAAGGCAAAGGAGGACGCTGTTCTTAATTTTTTCAAAGCTGAAGAGCTGAGAATTGGAAAATCAAAGAGAGCTTTTAGAGCATACAAGCGGAAAACTTTGCTACCGCTTGAGCACAATGTGGGCGAAATGCAAATATAATTTAAAGCAGTTTCGGGGCATTCATGGAGATTGGCTTAGTTCCCAAACAGATCTAAATTTAGCCAAGAACTTAAAGCCAGTGGGCCGACCGAAGCTACCATACACCACTAAGAGCAACAGGTCGCGCAGAAGGCGCGCTGCTGATCTTGCAAGTTCTGAGCAAGGCAACGTAGCTTTATTAATTCATGCTGCAAGCGTGGCTGCTCGAAAGAATAGGCAAGACACCCTTGCAAGTGTTTTACTGCTTCTGTCGATATGTCCGGACAAAGCAAAATATATGCGCCAAGCATTAATCGCGCCGATCAAAAAGCCGGAAGCTGTCTCTCCTAACGAGGCATTGGCACTGCTTCTGGATCAAAATTTCACAAAAGAGCAATACATCGCTGTTAGAGGTCAATCTAAAAGAAACCAAATCGATATATATCCGCTATATAGTGTGGTTGCTGAGCAAAAAAAAAAATGCCGCCCCGTTGATATTATAATTAGTGAAACAAAAGCAGAACTATCGCTTCAAAGTCTTTTGGCACACACAATTTTGCAATAGGTACAGTTATCGGCGTCTTATTTTAAGCTTGATTTGGGAGCCTGGGCAAGAAGACGTCTTTAGAAGGAAACATTCTGGATTGACCACGACTGATAGTATCAAAAAATATATGGAACAATCGCACACCAAAAATGATTCGACCGTTGAAGCTGGAATTCCTCAAAGAGAGCAAGGACTGCATTTTACAGGAAGATCAATATTTAAAAGAGCAAATATCCATCTGGATACCATGCAAAATTGTTTTGCGAAGCGAAAACATTGTTTACATTAAGTTTCAGCTATATTTAACGGTTATTGATGGCAAGGTGTTACATGTGTTGACGGGCGCCAGGTCATCTCAAGTTTGCCCAATTTGCGGATCCAAACCTTCGGATTTCCTTAAAAACAAACATTTCAAGTGTGCAAAGTTTTTGCCAATTCTCAGCCACTTAAAGTACGGATTAAGTCCTCTACATAGCAGAATAGGAGTGTTCGAGTTTATTTTGCATGCAGCATATAAATGTCGCGTGAAGAAGTGGAGAATTTCACAGAAAGACGACAAGAGAGAGGTTTCTCAGCGAAAGAAAGAAATTCAGGATCTTTTTTGGGAACACCTTTCGTTGAAAGTTGACCAACCAAAAGTTGGGGGATTTGTCAGTACAAACGATGGAAACACTGCTCGTCGTGCATTTTGTGAGCCACAAACATTTTCAGATATCACCGGCATCGATAAGCAGCTAATTGAAAATTTCAGAATTATTTTAATATGCCTTTCATGTCAGTTGCCAATAGCTGTTGAGAAATTTCAAGCCTTTTGCTATGGGACTGCAGAAATAATTATCGACAAATATCCTTGGCTGCCAATGACCGCAACAGTATACAAGATTCGGGTTCACTCAAGTGAAATTATTCAAAATACTGTTCTTCCTGTTGGATATTTTGGAGAGGAAGGAACCGAATCGCGGAACAACTATTATAAGTCGGATAGCCTTCTTCACGCGAGAAACGGAAACAGGATACTAAATTTTACAGACGTGTTTCAGAAAGCGATAGATACTTCTGATCCAATCATACCTTCAGTGAATTTGGCTAGGAGAAATCAGCGACAGAAGAGAATATGTCTTCCTGTTGAAGTTTTGAATTTATTGGAAAGCTCTTTTAATTTGGACGACACATCGGAGGATCAATGCAGATTTTTTGAAATTGATAATCTTTTCGAATTTCCATGCAATATTGAACTGGAAAACGAAGAGCATGAATTTTTATAAGAGGTGTGTATATAAAACACATTACTTATTTTTACTAAAAAGATTTTTCTTCGCCTTAAAGGAGTGCCACGCCTACTTTTGACAAATAAATACATAAAACAAGTAAGGGAGCTGCAGTCGAGTGCCCCGACTACAAAATACCCTGTTCCCTTGATTTCGTGTGTTTTTTCTTTACATACACACACACTCACACATACACACACTCCAACATACACACAAACGCATGGCATGCGGCCGCGCGCGATTACTGACAATGCGAGACCCCCCCTCTCTCCCATAAGCCAAATTGATTCGTATATAACTTCGGTGTTTATTGTCCGATCTTATTGATCTTTTCAGAATACATAGATATTGGGCCTTACTTGATATATGCAAAGTAAGGTCTATCTTAAAAACTGTGGCTGTGACAGTTTTTTGCGCTTAAAGGGGGGAGGGGGAGGAATTTTCCAAATCTGAAACAAACTCGTATTGAATCGGGTATACACCTACCTACATGCAATTTGTGGCTCTAGCTCTTATAGTCTCTGAGAAACACGCGTTCATACGGACAGACAGACAGACGGACAGACGGACAGGGCTAAATCGACTCGGCTGTTGATGCTGATCAAGAATATATATACTTTATAGGGTCGCAAATGTTTCCTTCTACCTGTTACATACTTTTGCACAACTTTATGATCCCCCTTTTCCCATTTTCAATGGGAACAGGGTATAAAAAACTATCCCAATATTTGCTCTTCCATATTCAAAAAATTTTCTAAAAATTTAAAAAAACAAACTTATTTATTCAGAAAGGGGGCGGTGCCACGCCCACCTTCTTCCTAAATCTAATACCTAATGGTTTCATAAGCCCAATGCAAAAAACCGAACTTAAATATCTTGCTTCGTTTAAGAGTTATTAGTTTTGGCCTCACAAACTCGTGAAATTACCCATAGTGCACTGTGCCCCGGGGCATGGCTGGGGAACACTGTTGTATGCCTTAATTCATTACTTTAAAAATTACTTCTGAGATGATTTAAAGAAAGTACATTTTTTAAAAGAATGATTATGCTCCCAAAAAAATAATTGAGTTTTGCGCTGTTTGTCTCAAAAAGACCGAAATAGCTAAAAGTAGGTAAGAAAAGTTTATAAATGCCCAGATTTTAAGCTTTTAACATTTCTATACCCGTTACTCGTAGAGTAAAAAGGGTATACTAAAGTCGTGCAAATGTATGTAACAGGCAGAAGGAAGCATCTCCGACCCCACAAAGTATATATATTCTTGATCAGCATCAACAGCCGAGTCGATAAAGCCATGTCCGTCTGTCTGTATGAACACTTAGATCTCGGAGACTAGAAGAGCTAGAGCGACCAAATTTTGTATGTAGACTCCTATTGTCCCTCGCTCCCCCAACAATAATCTTAAAGATATCAAATTCATATTTTGCAGTGTAGTGTATGTGCCCAATATCTACAATCTCTGAAAGTTTCATAAGGATCAGATAATAAATGGCTGAGTTATAAAAGGCTTAAAAAAATTGCATACTTTTTGGCGCCGCATGTGCTGTTTGCTTACATAATATTGAAATGATCGCATAAATGTTAATGCCCTGTTAACTAACATAAGGGAGGCCATACAACATTAATTCTCCTGAGCAAAGAGAATTAAATACCCAGAGATGAATTCGCTCTCTTAAATTTAGTCCGAAAAAAACCATGCGGCTATCGAGGCGTTAACAGTTTTCGGAGACGAAAGCATTGGCATTTCGGACTCGAGCGCTTCGGGCATTGTCTTTGCACAAGCATTTTTGTTTTTTTCTGCTTCTGTTCCTCTGTTTTTCAATTTGCTGTGCGCCGGGTTGTAAGTTTGCGCACACATAAAAAACAATACTCATATAAATCAGAATATGAATGAAATTTTAAGTTATAATTGGTTTTTATGAAAAAGAAAAAAAAAATGTCCCAATCTCAATCGCATTTTATTTCTAATTGAATCCCAATCGGTAAACTGATTTGGCAACTAACAATATGAAGACTATTTCCATTTTATTTAAACATATCCACTCGCGCATCTTGCCTGTGAATGGATGTGGATATTTGTTTTTGTAATTTGCTTGTGTCGCTTGACACCGAAAGAAAGAAAATCGTCAACGCCGCATTTTCGCTTTCAATTGGTTGCTGAAGCGCATTGCCGCTTGGTTTGTCGCACTAGCGATACAGTCGTCGACGATAAAAAAGGTGACATAAAATGTCAAATAAGAAGCTCATGGTTCTAGGCTGTGTTGGTAGAGCAAAAAGTTTTCGAGTTCCTGAACATTGTGTGGGTGATTGGTGCGAAAATTTTAATTTGAAATATCCTGAATTTTACAGATATGCCATTTTGCAGGGGGGCGTTGGCTCCGGGAGAAAAACTATTTTTAATACACTTCTATTAGTTTCACCTCAAAATCAGTACTCGGGGGTTTTGGTTGCTTTGATTTCATTTCTGGCAATATTATTCCAATTTTGGAGGGGGGAAGGCGGAAAATTAAACCAAAAATTAAATAGATTGCCGTTTTATTGGATTTTGGGTGCTTTGATTGAATTTCTGACAGCTTATTTTCAATCGGTGGGGAGGGAACCGCCCTATGGAGGGGGATAAAATATAAAAAAATGAAATGGGATATCGTTTTATAGGTTTTTGGGTGATCCAATTTCATTCCTGACAATGTTTATCGAAGAGCAACCCAAGAGAGAGAAGAGTAGGGTTTTCGTACAATATCACACAAAAAAATTCCATATGGGGAACTTCAAAATCTAGTCAGATTTGGCAAATGTTTTGTTCACCATGGTCTTATGTGAAGACTTACTTTCTGCCCGATTTTTAAAGGGTCTAGAAATTCTTTTTCAAATTTTTTTTTTATTTTTAGATATTCAAAAATATTATTCCAAAAGGATTTTTTAAAAATTCGAAATACTTTCGAAGCTATAGCCATGACCCAAGGAGACCCAAATTTCCTAGAAACTGCAAACTTAAAACGCGATTTTCTCGAAACCAGTATTTCTAAATGGTGCCCACGATTTCTCAAGTTCTACCGAACCGATTTTGATGATGTAGGGCTTTATGGACACAGAATTAATGTGGCTATCGTCCCTACTACAATCTTTGAGAAAAAGTTTTTAATATTATTCTTTTTTTTGCACTGGACTTAAAAAAATCGATTTTCGTTTTTTTAAAGCCGCCCCATTATTTCTAATTCAATTTTATTTTCACAATTCTGCTACGGACGATAAAGGCATTCATACTAACCGATTTCCCATCTTCCGTTTGACTTTCTGATAATTGCAACACCCGGAAACGTGGGTACCATCGGCACATCTTTTGTAAAATTTAGCCCTCTAGACCAGAAGAGATAAGATTGAAAAATTTTTAGATGTAGCTCCCATACAAAGTGAATAAGTATAAGATATTATAAGAACATTAAAAAATTTTTTTTTGCTCAGCATAGGACAA
Organism: Lordiphosa collinella; assembly: GCA_018904265.1. Taxonomy (NCBI): domain Eukaryota; kingdom Metazoa; phylum Arthropoda; class Insecta; order Diptera; family Drosophilidae; genus Lordiphosa; species Lordiphosa collinella. The sequence continues at coordinate 347,347 of JAEIFV010000215.1, read as the reverse complement.
AATATGACAACGAAATATGATTAGTGGCTTTCGGAAAGGTCCAAGGTAATAAGAAATGCAAATCCTAGGCCGGAAATAGCCGATTCTTAATTTTTGCGGTCTGAAAAATATAAAATAAAATATTGTTTCAAACAAGAAAGACGGTCAAGGCCGACTATAACATACTCTGCACCTGTGAAGTGCTGCCCATCACCGTTACGAACGGTGCTGCCTATAATTATTTGTTTTCCTTATAACTCGACAGCCGCTTATCAGATCTTTACCATTCCTTTGACGGATCGATAAATATGCCCAGAAAGTTTGAACCATCTACATATGTATCTATAAAACTGACGGAGATATGAGGTTTTTTCTAAATTACGGGGGGCGGGAGGTGGCGTGGTAAAAATAGAAAACAAACTTGTAACGAGACAAAGTGTTAGTTAGACCTTGATGCAATTATATGAAGTGTTCATCAAGTCTTAGATGAAAACAGATACGTTTCATAGACTTTCAAAGTGCCTGTCACCTGAAGGCTCGCTCTGCATTTGCTGAAATACACAAATTTTGGTTAACAGATTTTTACAATGTGGTTTTTCCGAAAAGAAACTGCTTAGTTTAGACGACACAGGACTCGTACATGCAGTATTTAAAATTTTTTTTTTTTTTTAATAAAACTTATGCCGTGATCAATGGAAAGTTTTTGGAAAGCGAATTTGTTGACCTTGGAGATGACCTTTGTGAGAAAGTTGGATTTTATAACAAAGCGCCTTGATTCACAATTCACCCACTACAAAGGTTTTTCTTTTATCCAGAAACATTCCGGAGTGGCCAGCGATTAGCCAGGGCTTAAACCCCAATTTTTAAGAATGGTCGACTGTGTGAGACACTCACGCAACTTAAACACGATATGATTGCAAAGTGGGAACAAGAATCTTCAAAAATTGGTAGATTTCTTGGATCACCTTAAGAAGGTTTTAAAGGCAAATGGAAAGCACATTCGCTAATAAATAACACGGTGTGACAGTCAAACAACTTCTGGGATGCGACATAGGTGTAGATATAGTTAAATGTAACATTGTGGCATACCACAAATTTTTCGTGCACATCAAAATTTGGAATAACGGTTAAACGTCCGTTTTTCCGGGTTGAAAATATTTAAAAGATCATATTTCTTAAACTAGGCATTCTATAATAATTTGCAATGCGTCTTTGGAAAGAGAAATGTAACACCTTTCCAACGGTGTATTACATTGCAATCTCGGATAAAAATTGGGGGAGCTACATGAAAAGAAATATAATTTTTCAGTTTTTTGCGACTTCACCGAACTTTAAATGAAAATGAATAGGTCAAATTTATATAAAACTATTTTATTTTGGTATGCATGTTTCATCAAAACGTTTAATTATGCGTTTTCTGCAACTTAGTTTATTAAAATAGAGTAATATTTGGTTGAGTTATTTAACTTTTTAGGAAAAAAAACCTTAAAAAGCCCAATTAAAACAAGTAGGAAAGTTGGGCAAGGCCGACTATAATACTCTCTTTACCCACAAAAGTGTATGCTCAGTGTAAATTTAGATGCTGCAGTAGCTGCTGAAAGCAATGCTGCTACTGCGCTGCAGCAGAGAAGTTTCTTTCTCCTATATCTTGACTATCGATCATCCGATCTTTACCAGTCCTTTGGTGGACCGATAAAGAATCCCGATTACTAAATATGTCCAAAAAGTACGAACCTTCTATCTATAAAACTGCCGAAGATATGACGTTTTTTCTAAATTCTGGGGGGCGGGAGGGGGCGTGGCAATAATTGAAAGTAAGCTTGATCTGCCAGTAAGCATATGAAGCTAATGTTCCATACATGTCAAACCTCTATCTCTTACCATCTCTGAGATCTATTTATTAATATGGACAGACGGACTGACAGACGGGCGGACAGACAGACAGGCGGACAGACTGACGGACAGACGGACATGGCTATACAATACTTACTCTTAACAAAAATTATTCAATAATTTACTCTAAAAACTCAACAATTTTACGGTCGACAGTGCTATAATGGCGCGACTCATCACCATATTGCGAAAATTTCGTTATCCGAAAAACTTTAATAACTTTGCTAATTATTGACCGATTTTAGAAAATAGGCATACGTTCTAACCGTGAAGATGTGTTGTTCTTAAACAATAAAACAAATATTGGGGGGTCTCTAACCAAACAGTGTTCAAAAACGTCACCAAAGACAAAAAATGGGGAAAAAAACCAATCAAAAATGGCTTACTTAGCAAATACTCCAAGATAAGAAATGAATCCTGATCAGTCATATATGGTATCTTTAAAGACCTAAATTTCTTCTTTCCAAAACCGGTAAGAAAATAAAAATCATTTGATATATGACAAAGTTATGGGCGTATAAGTGAGTGCTTGTGCGAAAAAAGGTTTTTTTTACCGTTATTCAAAATTTCGATGTGCACCAAAAAATTCTAGTATGCCACAAAAATCTACTGAACCATATCTACAACCTACGCTATGTCCCATCCCAGAAGTTTTGTTTTGATTTTTTTTTGTCACACCGTGTAATAAACAAAAGTGTAAAATTCCTACAAAGTTAAATAACATAAGGAAAAAATGGAGACAAATGCAAAATGCACATATACTTATTTCATCTATATAAAAGTGAAAGTATGTTTGTATGTTTGAATGTTTGTATGTTCGTACGTTTGTATGTTTTTGGTTTTTTTTTTTTTTGGTATAGGGGGAAAGCATTAAAAGCCAAGAAGTGTGGGACTCGGAATTCCTCACCCACTAAAACCACCCCTACTCTCCGTTTCCCTCTTGCGAAACTACCGCTAAGTATTACTTCACAAGGGGGGAGATGGCACGAAGGCCTCCACCAGATTCCTATCTAGGGTTTGAACTCGAATTGCGCTGTCGTTCAGCGCGACGCAAGGATTTGAGAATCTCGGCAGCCATGGTGCAATTAGCATTCCAATTGTTTTGCGAGCTAAGTAGGATGTCCATAAAGTCAGGGACTGTAAATGGCTTCCCAATACCTAGGCATAGCTTTTCCCGTTCGGCAGCGAATCTCGGACAGACAAAGAAAATATGTTCTGCGTCTTCTATGGTCCGCGGACAGTGTGTGCAAAACGGATCTGTTTCATGCTTAAATCTATAGAGATAGGATTTGAAGCATCCATATCCAGTCAGTAGCTGTGTTAGGTAAAAGTCGGTTTGTCCGTGCTGTCTACCCACCCACGGTCTTATGTCCGCAATCAGTCTCCTTGTCCAGCTGCCGTTGGTGGTAGTACTCCACCTCGCCTGCCATTGCGTCACCGTTCTCTCTCGTCGATGGTCATTTGCCTCCTTGCTTTCCATTGCTAACAGGTCCAGCGGCACCATTCCAGCCAGTACCAGGGCCGCGGGATCTGACCCTGTCCGGAAGCTGCAGATAACTTGGAGAGCGCACCTCCTGTACACCCTCTTGCATCCTCGACTATATGATGGCACGGTCGCCATTATTCCTGATAAAGCAGTCGTTGCTTTGATGGCCTTTTCCTCTACGTACGCTAGGTGGCTTTTAAAGTTTAGCCTATGGTCCAGCATAACCCCCAGGTACTTTATATCCTCCTTCGACATAATGTGCTGGCTTCCGACTCTTTTGTGGGCAGATTATGAGTATTTATGAAAGCGCAGGATCTAGCATAAGCACTTCACAACAACCAGAATAAACACAACCTGACTATGACCATATCTTACCGACTAGAAACACATACTCACAATACCAATACAAACACAAAAACTTGTCATACTACATTCAACCTTAGATGTTAAAGACCTTACAACTAAGCACACACAAAAACAAACCCCCAAACATGAACAAAATAAAACTTAGAAAAACCCTCGCCCTATAATATAAGTTACTAGCACATATCCCGGCTTGCTTCGCTGCGCCGCCGTCAGTTAAGCTTTTTTAACCGATAAGAGTATCAGTTTTTATTTTCCGACTTGGGGGTGGATTTCACAAATTGGAAAATAGTTGACCGTATCTTACATACATCGGCTGAAAGCAGAGATTAACTCTTTTGCCCCTTCCGCGGTTAAAAATAAAGTTTCTCCTGACATTTCCTATCTTGGTCGTGAACTTTTCAAATTTAAAGCTTACAAACACAATTTGATCGGCTAACAATAACATTTCCACCAATTCTCCAACCATTCCTCAAAGTTTCATTGCATCCGGATGAACGCTATAATTTTTCAAATTTCGCAGATTGTGCACCATTTTCCGCCCATTTCTTCTGCTTAAAAACCTTCCGGGCAAGGGTGTAGCCAATCCCCAAACTTTCACCGAGATTAAGAATTTTGCAAATATTGCGGTTTTTGGACCATTTTCCACCTCCATGTCCACCTACAGGTCCACCTTCATGGACACCTCCATGGCCACCTCCACGGCCACCACTATGTCCACCTCCATGGTCACCTCCATAGCCACCACCATGGACACCTTCATGGCCACCTCCATGGCCACCTCCATGGACACCTGCATGGACACCTGCATGGACACCTCCATGGCCACCTCCATAGCCACCTCCACGGCCACCTCCATGGCCACCTCCACGGTCACCTCCATGGTTACCTCCATGGCCACCTCAATGGCCACTTTCAGGTCCACGTCCACTTCCACGTCCAGATCCAGTGCCATCTCCAGGTCGAGGTCCAGGTCCCGCACACAGCCAGTACAATGAAAAATGGCAGCCCGAGTTACTGTTATTTCCTTAATTCTTATACTATCCCTTCAAACCAAGTTTAAAGCCAATCGTATCAAAATAGGTTTTTGTCTGCTGAGTTTTCCGACCCAAAGGATGAATTTTCCAACTTCAGAAAATAACATTACAAACTATATCACTTACTATCCTTACAAACCGAATTTCAAGTCAATCGGATGAAAAAAATATTTTGCATATCGAATTTCCCGGGAATTTTCCTTGCGCGCAGATTTTTCGAAATCGGGAAAATACGTGTCCAATTATTTATCATACTTTGCTTACAAACCGAAATTCAAGTCAATCTGACTACAAATAAAATTCTCACCAAACAGACTTTTGCGACGCTTTTCCGGGGAATTTTCCAATTACCCATCATCGAAAAATCACATTTCAATTCATTCCACTTACTATCCTTACAAACAGAATTTCAAATCAATCCGATGAATAATAGATTTTGGCATATCGAATTTCCCGGGTATTTTCCTTGCGGCCAGATTTTCCGAAATCGGGGAAAAACGTGTCCAATTATTTCGTATACTTCGCTTACAAACCCAGTTTCAAGTCAATAGGATGAAAAAAAAAATTTCCCAATGCAAACTTTTCCGACGCTTTTCCTGGAATTTTCCGACCCTACGGTGGAATTTTCCAACATCGGAAAATCGCATTTGAATTTCTTTCACTTAATGTCCTTACAAACCGAATTTCAAGACAATCGGATGAAAAATAAAAATTTACCCTTACAAACTTTTCCGATGCTTTTCCGGGAATTTCCCAACCCTACGGTCAAATTCTCCAGCTTCGAAAAATCACATTTCAATTTGTTTCACTTACTGTCCTTACAAACCGAATTTCAAGTCAATCGGATGAAAAATAAAATTTTCCCCATACAAAGTTTTCCGACGCTTTTCCGACAAGTTGCCAAATAAGTAACAGTATATTGTAAAATTTAGCTAGGTAACTAAATAAATAAGTTTTAGACGCTTTTCCGTCTTTTCCGGGTGGAATTTTCAAAAACCCAATCTTAGTACGCACTTTCACCACATAAGGAAACTCCTGTCCAAATTTCAGCCCTCTAGCTCTTACCGTTTAGGCTGTGCGACGGTCACCAGTCAGTCAGGTTAAACAGTTTTATACGAGGTGTCAAAATGTATCGCGAATTTTGAATTTTCGCGGGTTACGTATATTCGAATTTCGATTTTTTTGTGGCGTTATGTTGGTACTCATGTCTCTCACTTATGCCGACAAGCTCGGCCATTTTGAATGTTTAATTAATTGTTGACAGCTGCTTTGCTTGCACGTGTTTTGGATCGTCTTCGATTTTTACCTATTCAAAAAAATGGATCAAAGAACCTGTATCAAATTTTGTGTGAAAAACGAAATTAAGTGCGCGGATGCATTCCGAATGTTGACTGTGGCATACGGAGAAGCTACCTTGGACCGAAGCAACGTTTATCGGTGGTACAAAATGTTCTCAGAAGGCCGAGAAGATGTGAACGACGAAGAGCGTGCCGGACGCCCGAGCACTTCAACAACAGACGAAAAAATTAATGAAGTGGAGAAAATGGTATTGGCCAATCGTCCAATCACCGTTAGAGAAGTTGCTGAGGACCTAAACATATCGATTGGCTCGTGCCATTCGATTTTTATCAATGATTTGGGCATGAGACGGGTCGCCGCGAAATTCGTACCAAAATTGCGCAACTGCGACCAAAAACAGCATCACATGAACATTGCTAATGAGATGTTAAACTCTGTCCGCGACGACCCAAATTTGCTCCAGAGGGTCACAACTGGTGACGAATCGTGGGTTTATGGTTATGACGTGGAAACCAAAGCTCAATCATCTCAATGGAAGCTGCCGCACGAACCAAGACCGAAAAAAGAGCGCCAAGTTTGGTCGAATGTGAAAGTTTAGCTGACAGTTTTCTTCGATTGCAGGGGCGTGGTGCATCATGAGTTCTTGCCACAGGGAAGAACGGTCAATAAGGAATATTACCTGCAAGTTATGCGCAATTTGCGCGAAGCAATCCGCCAGAAACGCCCGGATTTGTGGAAGAACAAAAATTGGCTTTTGCACCACGATAACGCCCTTGCTCACACATCGTTGCTTGTGCGCGACTTTTTGGCCAAAAACAACACACTAATGATGCCGCAGCCGCCGTATTCCCCAGATCTGGCCCCCTGTGACTTTTTCTTGTTCCCTAAACTGAAGAGGCCCATGAAAGGACGACGTTACGCTACGCTTGACGAGATAAAGACGGCATCGAAGGAGGAGCTGAACAAGATAAAATAAAATGATTGTTTGAATTGCTTCGAAGATTGGAAAAACCGTTGGCACATGTGTATAATATCTCATGGGGTTTACTTTGAAGGGGACAAAATAGATATTCATGAATAAAAAAATAATTTTTGAAAAACACAAAATTCGCGATACTTTTTGAACACACCTCGTATATGTATATAGATTATAAAAATAACAGTAAAATTTAGATTAAGGTATCTTAATAAATAAACATTTAATTAGGGCTTATCCCTTTACATGGTGGTGATGCAGATCTGCATCATACCGAATTAATACAATTATTTTCCAGTGTGGACTATAAAATTGTCAAACATGAATTTGATGCAGTTCAGCAACATTCCTTTTTTATATTATAAGTGTTGGTAACCCCAAATTATGTCGCTAACTCAAGAGCTGATCAATTTTCTCGCCAATTTTGTGAATGTGGTAAACTCAATTGGTTGCGCAGTTTCTCATTAAAATATTAATAATTAAAAAAATGTAAGGATGGTTGAACTATTTGGATTTATAATGAGGTAAATATTATATACATTTATATATTGTCGAGTTTTTGTGTTAGTCGCATTAGAAGAAGAAGAACTTTCTCCTTAAACATATTTGATGCAGAAATGCATAAAACCCTCTTTTTTTGAAAAAAACAAACTAAAACCGAAATAAAATAAAAAAATAAAATAAAGTGTATTTTTATTTTCATTTTTCTACCAAACAAAAAAAGAATCAAGAAAATCGGAGTTGATGACATGTAAAGGGTTATATTACAATGCCGGCGTTGGTAAATGGAAGCTGTAGATTACACAGTCCAAAATATTTGAGCCTGGATTATTGTGAAAATTTGATAGACGGCAATTGTAGACGGGTAAACAGAAAGTATTAACCAAACGGTCAAAAAGTCACGAAATTTGCAAAATATTCATGATTTTAGACTATCATGAAGACGTGTATATAGAGAAAAAGATGGAACGGTCCAAAATGTTTATACCGACATGCAGCCTGCACTAGATTGAATATAATCCCTCTCTTAAGAATCATAAGAACCCGGGCAACGGCGGGTATTCAGCTAGTTATTTAATATATTTAAGAGCATAAACCAATTGGAATTGTTATTGGCCTTTAACATACCAAATTTCTTAAAAACATCTATGCACAAATACTTCTTTCCCTGAGGTAAATACACGCGACAAAAAAAAAAACGATATCGCAAGCGAGCGAATTGCGTGAGTTAGCCCTGCAAAACTCTCGCATACGGGTCGCGAAATGATAGTAAAATGATTCATGTGTCGTTCAGTTTGTGGCAGGGAAAATATCATTTACGATAGTCGCAAGCGGAATTTTTTGCGAGACTTCTTTGATATTACTTGCGAGTCATTTAAAATATTTGCTGTGATACGTTTTTGATTTAAAATAAAAAAAAAATATATATGTTTGTGAGAGAGCTCGGTAGTATGTCGCCCCACCTGGCCCGGCCCGCCGACTCAACTTGTCTGGGACTCGAACTCAGGACCGCGGCATTCTACACGAATGACTGACATTTCAACGCTCACCGATACAATCGGGTCGCGCGTGAAACTTGCGAAATGACAGTGAACAATCAAATCAACACTCCCGGGTGGTCGAATGGCAAGACATTTGCCTTGCAACGGCGAGGTCATGGGTTCGAATCCCACTCAAGGCATTAAATTAAAACCTTTTTTTTTGTTTTTATATTTTTGAGTTTTTTAACATTGCACTTTGGTCCCAATCTCGATATTTTTTCGTAATTACGCAAAATGCTCACATGCTAGCTCGCTTGTGAGCTCGCTTGCGAGTGCTTTGCGATAATAAAAATGAACTCTCTTTTTTTGCCTACATGCGAGATCGTTTGTGACCATTCTGCGATAGTCTCGCAAAATGCTCGCATGCTGGTTTGCTGGGTCTACTCTGGGTACTTAATTCTCTTTGACACACTTAAGCAAACGCCACTATCAACTTAGTAATTCATTTTATGTGTCGATTTTTCTACTTTGATGCCTTGCAATTCCCAAACAGTCATAGCAATGCCGGCATGAGGAGAAAGATAAATTCTGTTAAAGATATAATTGGGGTATGCAAACAATGAGCGGAGGTAATGACCTCGAACCGGCAAGTTTTTTTTTTTGTTGTTTATTTCTTTCTATAGTAATAAAATATGTATTTTTTCTGATTTAGAAAGTAAGCTAGTAAGTTAAAATTTTAGTTGTGTCCCAACGCACCCGATCTAATAGGTATCCTCGACAAGCACAACATCGATGTTATGCTTGTCACGGAAACCTATCTACGAGAAGGCGTACATTGTGTAATCCCAGGGTACACAATGTACCGAGCTAACCACCCTAGTGGAAATTTAAGAGGAGGAGCGGCGCTTCTAGTGAAGCGGGAGCTTGTTCACTACCAACACCGCACAGTCACAATCGCCCATGTTCTGCTAGGTTCTCACCGCCGTGATTTTGTCATCGACATCACGATTTATCGAAAAGATGCGATAAGGTGTTCGCATTGGCACCATTATTGCTATAAAATGTCCACGTTTAAACACAAATTTGACCGGTTTTAATTCAAATGTTGCGAGTTTAAGTAAATTGTTCACTTTTTCAAGTTGTCAGAATCAAACCAAAACCCGCTGCCACCTCATGTGGCCAATAACAGAAACAACACCAAATAGAATAGCTTAAGTTTATTTTCACAATTAAGAGCTAAGTCTTATGCCATATACATCTACTTTTCGAACTATATCGAGCTATTTATCCGCTACTTTTCGCCAAATCTTAGGCCATCAAGAACTATAAGAAGCTATTTATTAAAACGTGTTGTCACCCGCCGGAACTCTTGTCGGTACTGATCTTGTTCGAGATGGGCGACGCGCTATTTTTGGTATTGTTATTGGTTATCGATATATGAGCGTCGATATGTTGTTGGCGGTATACAATGGCGGTTAATTCAAATTTCTCGAAGTCGCAACATCCCGCCCACCGTAAAACGACTCCTGAGTTTTACCTAAAATATCCAAGACTGCGAGCTCCGAAACCAGACTTTTTTATCTTTTCTAAATGAAGGACAATGTATTCCGGTGCGCCACACATCTTGAATCAAATCTTTTCTATATTTCATCAGTTCAATTCCCAAGGGATAGTACACGAACATAACAAGATTCAACAGCTGACTTTTCGTGGGACATTTGATACCCAACAAAATGTCTTTATCTAAGCGTTTCAATTTCAGGTCAAACACAAATGCATCTCTTTGACTGTCCCAATATATGCCCAGAATTTTTTCTACAGAACCGTTATCCGTACTGACTGCTGTTTGACCCTGACCGTTCTCATTGACCTCATCTAACATTTGCTGGACCGCCATAAAATTTGAATCGAATCCTCCCAGCTCAAAATATTCCATCTTATGCACCTCCGATTCGAAACTAGCGACGAAATCATCCACATCATGATTTGACTTGATGGCATTAATAACTTGATCCCTGTAAACAGTGGCATTCTCAGCATTAAGGTTCTTTAAATATTGGGCGCAACAGGGAGAGCAAGTGGCTCCAAATAACATGACTTTTAATTTGTACATGTCTACTTTCTTGTTCTTATTGCCTTGTCTCCATAAAAATTTTAGGGAATCTTGATCAGCTTTGCAAACCTGCACCTGCAGGAACATTTCCTTGATGTCAGCACATACTGCTACTTTGCCTTGACGAAACTTAAACAGAATTTCTGTTAGAGGCGGGTTTTCATCTGGTCCCTTTAAAAGCATAGAGTTCAGTGACACTCCATCTTTAGATGCAGCTGCATCGAAAACCAATCTCATTTTCTTAGGCTTGTTGATGTTATAAACTCCGAAATGAGGCAAGTACCATGTCCGTGGACCAACTACTGCAGCTTCATTTTCAGACAATTTAACTGCGTATCCTTTTTGTACAAAATCTATTATAGCTTTATCATATTCCTTCATTTTTCTTAAGATGTGCATCTTATTTTCAACTCCATGTAATCTTTTGAGTGCCATGTCATAACTATTCGGGAAATGGAATTAGTCTTCCTTCCATAGAAGACCAGTTTCATACGACCCATCCAATCGTTTTGTGGTGTTCTTTAGGATATTCCTAGCCCTGATTACGCTAGCTGATTCCAATGGCTCAATTCCTGACTTTACCCCGAAGTTTTCCGTAGTAAAGTAATCTGCCACAATTTGATCCATTTCTGTTTCAATTTCATTTTCTTGCTTACAAGCGTGAAACACCACTGATAATATTGGAGAACTATCTTTTTTGATCCCAGTTGATCCATAAATGCACCACCCTAGTGGTGTCTTTGTCGCAAACAAATTGCTGTCCAAAAATACGCTCTTAATAGTTGAAACCAAATGGCAATTATTAATTCCAATCAACAGCATTGGATCCGCATCTATATATCCTTGAATTGGCAAGTTTTTCAATTTTCCGTATTTTTCCTTTAGCTCATCAACATTTACGGACTGTAGTGGTAACTTTAAGTTAGGAACAGTGTTGCCATTAAATTGCAACCATTTTTTAACACTACCACGCGCTCGGATTCGAATATTACATTCCATGGACATAACGTCTGTTGCCCGACTCTCTATCCAATTTAGAGTAAGTTTATTTTTCGGTTCTTTGACCCCCAACATATGTGCAATCTTCTCAGTTATCAATGACGCAGACGAACCTTCGTCTCAAAACGCATATGTTTCAATTACAGTATTATTTGGACCTGTGATCTCTACAGGTACCACTTTGAACAACAGTTTTGACATACGGGGCTGAATTGTAATAACTGAGGCTTCCTGTGATGAGGCATTTTCCTCTTTTGGATTATCCTCTACGTGCAACGATGGATGATGATGTTTCTTGCATCCATTTTTCTGGCATTCGCGTTTATTTTTGCAAGTTTGCACTGTATGCCCTCGCCGAAGACACCCAAAACATAATCGAAACTTTTTAACCATAGCCCATTTATCTTTTATGTCTGCCTTTGTAAATACCTCACACTCATTGAAATAGTGTTCCCCATGACATTGAAAACATTCGATTCTGTATTGTTTCTTAGTTTCCTCTGCTTTCCCTGACGTTTGCATAACCGATTTCTGCTGACCCTCTTTTTGTGCCTGTTGCACTCCTGTCGAGCAAACCACTGTTGCCCTTGCAATGCTCTTTGAAAAATTACTGAGCCAACTACTAAAGTCTTTTAGATTGGGAAACGACCGAAGTGTCGATGTGTGTTCTATCCATTGAATACGTTTTGTCATGGGCATCTTGCCCACCAATTGTTCAATTAGTGAAGGATTATGCAAATACTGAGTAGCATTTTCCGACTGCAAATATATCACTAAATTTTCCACTTTAGTGGCAAATGGAACCATTTTTTCCAAATTGTTTTCTGTAAAGGGAGAGATCTGTTTAACCATTTCCATTTGGCTTTTAATTAACAATTCCGGCCTACCATATGTAAACTCTAGCCTGCTCATGATATAACGAACATTCAATGGACTGATCAATAAACCCTTTACTTCTTCCTTAGCTGTCCCTTTTAGGCTCTTTTGCAGCCTTAACAAATTTTCCAAATTTGTATACCCATATGCGTCTGATGATTCCCAAAACATTGTTGAAAACACGGGCCAACCTTCTGGGTTCCCATCAAACTCCGGCAAATCAAATAATTTTCGTGGATTTATATATGGGGAGAGTTGCGACTCGAACCTATTGCCATTAACATTACCCATTCCCATTGAACCACCAACATCATCGAGCCTATACATACCAATACCATCGCGCGGTCCAGTTTTGCTATGTGCGCCTCCAATAGCGCCAGCATGACGTGCGCTCCCAATAGCGCCAGAATCAAGTGCGCCTCCAATAGCGCCACGATGGTCATATGCGCCTCCAGTAGCGCCAAGATGACCAAGTGCGCCTCCAATAGCGCCAGAAGGATGTGCGCTTCCAGTAGCGCCAGAATCAAGCGCCCCATTAGCGCCACGATGGCATAGCGCCTCCAGTAGCGCCAAGATGACCAGTGCGCCTTAGTCGCCGCACCATGTGTGCCTCCAATATCGCCAATACGACGTGCGCTCCCAGTAGCGCCAGAATCAAGTGCGCCTTCAATAGCGCCAGCACCATGTGTGCCTTTAAGATCGCCTTCTTCAGAAATGCAAGACCACTTAGGAATTGCCCCGCTCTGTTTGGACGGTTTCATAACATGTCTGTGCACGTCGTTGTGTTGTGCAGCTGTACTTGACAAAGCGTTCTTGGTAAAATCCTCCAGTGATTCTCTTGCAGATTGCAGTTCCAATCTGCACGTGTTTGTCAACTTTTGCTCCATGTTATTTACCTGGCCGGCCAAATCCTTTTGAGTATCTGACATACTTTTCAGCATGCCCATAACTTCCGACAAGAGTTCCGGCGGGTGACAACACGTTTTAATAAAAATATAAAATGTCCATGTTTAAACACAAATTTGACCGGTTTTAATTCAAATGTTGCGAGTTTAAGTAAATTGTTCACTTTTTCAAGTTGTCAGAATCAAACCAAAACCCGCTGCCACCTCATGTGGCCAATAACAGAAACAACACCAAATAGAATAGCTTAAGTTTATTTTCACAATTAAGAGCCAAGTCTTATGCCATATAGATCTACTTTTCGAACTATATCGAGCTATTTATCCGCTACTTTTCGCCAAATCTTAGGCCATCAAGAACTATAAGAAGCTATTTATTAAAACGTGTTGTCACCCGCCGGAACTCTTGTCGGTACTGATCTTGTTCGAGATGGACGACGCGCTATTTTTGGTATTGTTATTGGTTATCGATATATGAGCGTCGATATGTTGTTGGCGGTATACAATGGCGGTTAATTCAAATTTCTCGAAGTCGCAACAATTGCATTCTTGCATCCATTGAACAGTTGACTGGGATTTGTTAACATTGTAATAAGATAAGTTGCTGCAAATAAAATGCAATTTTATGATCGATTTCTATTAGTAGCTTTGGAGAGAGACGTGGCAATGTTATTGTAAGTGATGGATATCACGAGCTGGCAATCAGCAACTGAATTTGCTTACAATTGAGCAATTTGTAAAAAGTTAATAATTTCTTACACTTAGCAATTAAATAATAATTCAAATTTTTACTATACCAAAACGTCAATAGCGCGAACGAAATCAGAAATTTTCTAGAATTTTTTTTTACAGTTTTTTTCTTGTATTTTGTCACAAAGCTCTTTATTTAAACTTAATTTTAAAAAATATTTGGCCCTAAACAGCAGCCTAAAGGGCCAAAGCCGAGCTTCTCTTTATCTTTTTCTTTCATCCTATAATTCTTTCATCTTAAATTTCTATATTTTTGGCATTTTCTCTCTCCCTTTCCTCCCTCTTCGCGAAGTGAGCCATCACACGGCTGTGGTATTTCACTGACTCCTCCATCATACGCTCCATGACATCCAACTTACGCTCCTCGACATCAAATACTAGATCCATCAGCCATATTGCTGCTGCAGTTGAAGTTGCTCTCCGAATCCAAATTCCCTTCTTCAGTGTATCGGGAGAAGTCTGCAAAAAAATTCTTTTGTTATAAACAAAGCATTTTTAATTTTCTAATATTCTCGCCTGTACTGGTACAATTACTATGGCCTGTACAGGTGGACTGGCTGCCGCCTAATGGTCCAACTTATCCCCGCACCAACCTTTGAGACATGGGTGTAGTTCAGACATTTATTAGATTCTTTTGTTGTCATACCTGTATTTTCGGGTCATTTAATCAATTTTGGTCTCTACAGGAGTCGGTCCGAACATTTTCAAATTTTTCCTCGTCCCACGGAGTCTGGTGTCTCCTGTTGCTACAAAATTCCCAATCTTGTCATGCACTTAAGCTGGAAAAATAATTAACCTTACCTGCTTGTTTTGCGATGGCTATTTTTTTTGCGCTAAAATTTTTAAAGCAATTTTTTGTTTTTGTTAGTGGTAGCACTTGTAACGATTCCCTTACGATAGGCAAAATTATCGATACCCTGTCAAGTCACTACTCGAAAAGTCACGGATGCGAAAGCATTCAATAGGGATGCAACTTGTTTGCCACCACTAGCCCCTATGATTTTTGTATGGCGTGAAAGTTGCATCCGACACAAGAATGCAGGAATGCAAGAATGTGCTGTAGTGAGAACCGGACATTCAACTGGCTCCAGTGTCGGTGCTGACGACAACTGAAAAGTTACGATCGCTGCAGCCTACCTCCCACCACGAATTCCATAGACGCAAGCTGATTTTGACAGACTCCTGGACCAACTTGGACAGAAGCTTATTATAGGAAGTGACTTTAACGCCAAACATCGATTATGGGGTAACTTTAGACCAGAAAGCCGTGGTACAGCGCTCTTTAATGCCATCACGGACTTCTCCGCCCAGGTTCTGGCTACTGGTCGTCCGACCTACTACCCCTCTAACCGACGAAGCACACCCTCTGCTATTGACTTTTTCATATACAAAGGGTTTCAAGCCGCCCAACTTACTGTGAAGGGTGAGTACGAACTATCCTCAGATCATCTTCCTGTTTTGGCTACTATCCACACGTCCCCACAAAGAATCCCCAAGAGGCAATTCCTACTCCCATCTGGATCCAACATCCAAACCTTCCGAACTGAGCTGGCGAATTCCGTCAACCTTAATATGGAGGTACAAACCACGCAGGATGTCGAAGATGCTGTTGCTATCTTTTTAAATAAAGTACTGCCCTGAAGGCTACTCCTCCACTGGCCAAACTTATCAACCCGGAGGACTCTCTACTGGACTCAACCCTGCTGCTGAGGAGTTCCTTTATTTTAAAAAGCGGCTACGGAGGGAGTATATCCGCACAAATGACCCCCGGATTCACAGAATATACCGCAGAGTTGTCAACAGAGTAAGGAAGGACCTTGCCACACTCAGGCGTGAGGCGACAGACCGAATGCTGGAAAAAGCTACTGCGGATGAGAGCTCCAAGTTTGCGCTTTGGAAGCTCATCAAACGGTTCAAGTTGCGCCAAAGTTCCCAGTGTTCCCAGTTCAACGTCCTGATGGTTCCTGGGCAAAATCACCACTGGACCTAGTGGAAGCCATTGCCCTGAACTTAGAAGAGCGGTTCCAGCCGTATGAAACATCCTCGCCCCGCCGGACCCAATTAGTCTCAGATGCCCTAGATAGCCCCCTCCAAATGGCCCTCCCAGTTCCGCCAATCACCTTCCCTGAGGTGAAAGGGGAAATCAAGGATCTGGTGGTACGTAAGACCCCAGGCATTGACAACATTGACAATAGGACAATGAAGCTCCTGCCAGACAAAGCCATATTGTTCTTGGTGCTCATCTTAAACGCGGCTCTGAGACTAAGCCATTTTCCATCACCCTGGAAGAAAGCCAGAATTGTTCTCTTTCACAAGAATGGAAAACCACCATCCTGTCTTGATTCCTACCTGCCGATTAACCTACTTTCCACCCTTGGAAAGATCTTAGAGCGCTGTATCCTCCGAAGAATGCTTGATGTTCGCTCTATTCGAAAAGCCATACCCGACTTCCAATTTGGCTTCCGAACAATTACATCGAGTGGTCAACTACATCCTTGAAGGGTATGACGGGAAAGAGTACGTAGTGGCAGCTTACCTTGACATCCAGCAGGCCTTCAATAGAGTGTGGCACGCAGGTCTGCTCTCGAAGATCAAGAAACTTCTTCCGCCCCAACTGTACCTTCTAATCAAAAGCTTCCTGACGGACAGAGCTTTTGAGGTTGCACAGGACGGAGCGACATTCCAAACAAGAACAATTCGGGCTGGTGTACCGCAGGGTAGCGTATTGGGTCCTACGCTATATCGTACTCCCTATTCACTCACGATATGCCCAGAGCCTGTAGCGTTTCGCTTGAAAACCCGAATATCTTTTAATTGCAACATTTGCTGACGACACGGCCATACTTGCCCGCAACAAATGCATATACTCAGCCACAGATGCCCTTCAAGAGTACTTGAATAGGCTTAGCAATTGGGCCGCTAGATGGAATATTGCCATAAACACGGACAAATGTGCTTCGGTGACTTATTCCACCCGTCGTGACACCTGCCCGGGAGTATTCTTGCACGGTCAGCTTATGGAGCATAAAGCAGCCCATAAATACCTTGGGGTGACACTGGACAGAATACTGACCTTTGGACAACATGTCACGACAACAGCTCAGGCAGTGGCTGCTAAAGCACGGCGCATGGGGTGGCTCCTGAACTCCAACAACAAGCTGTCACTCAGGAACAAAGTCCTAATCTTCAAGGCTATTCTGGCTCCGGTATGGAGATATGGTCTACAAATTTATCGAATCGCGGCGAAGTCTCACCTGAGTAAGATTAGATTGGTCCCGGCGAAAATCTTTAGACGCATTACGGGAGCTGAATGGTACCTGAGAACCAGGGATATTGAAAAGGACCTTGGAGTTCCCATGGTTGGGGATGTTAACAGATGTTAACAAACAGGCCGGCATTTACCTTGACTAGCTATCTCACCAGCCCAACAAAATGGCTAAAAACTTGTTAAGAAGACGGAGAATCCAAGGTGTACGTCAAATGAGAAGGCTAAAGAGAATCTTACCCAAGGACCTGAACTCACGGCGACTCTAGCAGGACACCATTTACACCTTTCTTTTTAATTTTTTAATGTTTATTTATTTATTTAGTTACCTAGCTAAATTTTTGTTGTAAATGTAATGAACAATCTGGCATCACTTGAAATATCTCTTGTACTCATATCACTTGCTCTCATTATTTATTTCAATAAGTTATGGGCCTATGCCACGCGATTTAAAAATTAAATAAAGAAATAAAAGTAAAATGTCTACAATGAACTTTCCTTTCGAGAAATTGCGCGGCCGCGAAAACTTCGATGTTTGGAAACGCCAAGCCAAGGCTTATCTGGTGCTTAACGGCTTGCTGATGCAGTAAATGAAAAGGATTTGGATGACCGTGGGATGGCCGAGATCACGCTTATGATTGATCCCGGTAATTTTGCTTACATTGCCTGTGCCAAGACCGCTAAAGAGGCATGGGACGCGCTCATGAAGGTGTACGATGACAGTGGATTGACTCGGAAGGTGGAATTGAGGGATTTGATAATGCTCTGTACACGAAGGGTGCAAAAAGGAACGACAGATCGATTAAAAAAAAAAAAATTCGCCAAGAACAGTTACTTGTTATAGTTGCGGTGGTCAAAGGCATGTGCGCAGAGAATGTTATGGAGCGTGTGCGTTGTATGTTGCTTGACTCAAAGCTACCGAGCATATACTGGGCAGAAGCGGCAAACACGGCAGCACACTTAATAAGTCGAATTCCTTGCAAAGGCAACACCAAAAGTCCAGAGGAAATATGGTGTGGAGTGAAGCCTAGCCTTAAATATATCCGAATATTTGGTTGCACAGCTATGGTTCATGTCCCTCATCAAAAACGCTCCAAATTAAGTGTGAAATCGGAGGCATGTGTCTTCGTGGGATATTGCGATACATCGAAAGCGTATCGGCTTTATCGTAAATCTGATAAAAAATTTGTAATTAGCAAAGATGTGCAATTTTTTGAAGATTTTATCTCCTCTGTTGCAGAATATGCCAATCAATGCACCGTAGAAATCTGCGAATTATCCGATTCCCAGGGGAAGCTGTGTTGGAATCATCAATCGTCGCAGAACCAAATCTTACTGAATCCGAAAATGAGTACGCAAGCTGTGACGAGACTGGGAGTAGATCGGCAGGAAAGAGCTCGTGCGAAGAGGCTACCACAAAGACAACTGAGTTGGCCGATATGACGGCAGAGGAGCTGGCAGAACAGGAACTGCGTCGGTCCAAGCGTATTGCAGCTAAAACCCCTGACTACTTATTGTGTGTGGCATCAATATCTGGAGTGGGCGATCCAACGAGTGTGTCTGAAGCAATGAGCTCCAGTATGGCTGAGGTCTGGAAATCAGCTATGAAGGACTCACTCAGAACCAATCAGACTTGGGAGCTGACTCAGCTACCACCGGGAAAGACTGCCATCAGGTCTAAATGGGTGTTTTAGACCAAAAGGAATGCACTGGGTGAGCTTATAAGGCATAAGGCTAGACTCGTCGCTCGAGGGTTCTCCCAAAAGGAAGGAAATGACACAGAAACCTTTGCTCCTGTTGTAAGATATTCGACAATTCGACTTCTTCTTGCACTGGCTGCACAGCACAAGTTGTCAGTTCAGCAAATGGATGCTGTGACTGCATTTTTAAACGGACAACTGGAAGAAGAAATTTATATGGTCCAACCTGAGGAGTTTGATGACCACACTTGCAGGGTATGCCGACTAAGAAAATTCATTTATGAGCCAAAGCAAGCAAGTCGGGTTTGGAACAAGGCATTTAACGAGGTCCTCACAGGCTTTGGTTTGGAAAGAAGCAAATTTAATCAATGCGGATACTACAACGTCAACGGACAGAATATGATGTATTTGGCAATCTATGTAGATGACATCTTAATTTCTTAATATCTCTACACCAATGGACCCCTCACAAAGGCTGACTTCTGAAATGGGGCCACAAGACGGCCTCAGTAAACTAGAAATGAAGAATGTACCATACATGGAGACTATTGGATCGCTGCTTTATGCAGCTCAGAACACTCAGCCGGATATATGTTTTGCTGTAAACATGTTGAGCCGCTTTTCAAGCAATCCGGGAAAGGCACATTGGACAGCCGTGAAGCGTGTCATGCGGTACTTAAAGGGCACAATCGACTACGGCATCACTTATCAGGCAGATGGAGATGTGTTGGTCGGCTATTGTGACGCTGACTGGGCTGGTGATATGGATCAACGACGATCCACATCTGGGTACATCTTCACCGCGCAAGGTGGGGCCATATCTTGGTCTGCTCAGCGACAACGAACTGTGGCGTTGTCATCGACCGAGGCTGAGTATATGTCTATGGTTGATGCCATACAAGAATCTATTTGGCTCACAGGACTACAAGCGGAGCTCCTTATAGCGATAACAAAAGCGCTCTTCACATTGCTCGTAACAACACATATTCTCCTAGAACGAAGCACATGGATATTAAAATTAAGTTAATACAAGAGAAGCTGGAAAACGATGTGGTCAAACTGAAGTATATACCAACTGGAGAAATGGTAGCAGATGCGCTGACTAAAGCAGTTCCAGTTTCTAAAATCAGTTTAACTAACACGAAGTTAGGTATAAGTTAGAAATTTGTCACTAGAACATTATTTAAAATATGAACTGAATGAAATTATGTTATATCTGCCAGATATGTCATTAAGGTGGAATGTTGTAGATGTAATGAACAATCTGGCATCATTTGAAATATCTCTTGTACTCATATCACTTGCTCTCAATAAATTAGTCACCATTATACACTCGAGCTGCGCTGACGTATTTATTTCAATAATTTTACAATTTACTGTTACTTATATGGTAACTTATATTGTAGGGGGAAGGTTATTTTCTAAGTTTTATTATGTTACATGTATGTTTATTATGTTTTGTTTTTGTGTGTGCTAAGTCGTAAGGGTTTTAACTTCTAAGTTTAATGTATTATTAGTAGTTTTTGTGTTTGTATTTTGTTTTAGATAGTGCTTAGCTTACTGGTATCAGTTTTTGTTTTGATCGTTAACTGTTTACTTAACCATAACAAGGTCTTTAAGTTGTGCTAAGTTGGTAAAGGTGAGTATTTGTTGTGAGTTCTCTATCCGGTTGGTTCAAATCTTAGTCAGGTTGTGTATGTTCTGTTTGTTGTGTGCCTTAGAGCTAAATCCTGCGGTTTGCCAGGTCACCTGGGTGAGTTCTTTGCAGCCTGCGTCTTGCCCTTATTCCGTTTATCCTACGCGTGCGGAGTAGGCGCCTGACGAGGTTTATCCAGGTACCTCGCTGCCTGGTTATTTATGGTATCTCCTATCATTGGTACACCACATTCATGTTCGATGTCCCGAGTTCGCATGAACCACTCGGCTCCAGTGATCCTCCTTAGAAACTTGGCCTGGAATACTCTAATCCTGTTTAGGTGCGTCTTTGCGGCGATGTGTTTCGGTCAACCACACCTTAAGATGGAAATGTTCCATCTACAGGCCTTTTCAGGTACTCCTAAAGCGCGTCTGTTGCCGAGTAGACACAACTACCACGAGCCATAATAGTCGTGTCGTCAGCAAAAGTTGCGATTAGGAGGTCCTGTGTCTCCTCAATCGGGATGTCCGCAGCAGTTGGCATGTCTGCAGTAAACAGGCTGTATAGGGTTGGCCCCAGAACGCTGCCCTGAGGTACTCCTGCAAGGCCATCCTGGACAACTTTAAATGTCCTGTCAGATAAGAACGATCTGACCATCAAGAAGAGTTGAGGATTGAGCGTTCCCTTCAGCTTGGATAGTAAGCCGTCGTGCCAGACGCGGTCAAATGCATGTTGGATATCCAAGTACGCTGCCACAACGTACTCCTTGTCGTGGAATCCTTCCAGGACGAAATTGAGTACTCTGTGCAGCTGTTCTGGGGTTCCGTGGCCTAGGCGAAATCCGAAGTGGAACTTGGGTATGCACCTTTTCACCGCTGTGGTTTCCAGGATTCTCCTTAAAAGGCACCTCTCCAGCAGCTTGCCAAATGCTGGGAGGAGGCTTATAGGCCTGTAGGAGCCCAGCTCGTTTGGGGTCTTTTCGGACTTATGCAGGGTGATGATATTGGGGTTCTTCCAAGCACTGGAGAAGTAGCTGAGGCGTAGGGCTGAGTTAAAGAGGAGCAACAGAAACAATATCGCTTTGAGAGGAAAAAGCTTTATTGTCCTGTTGTCAACTCCGTCTTCACCAGGTGCCTTGTTGTACCTGAGTGAGGCTATCTCGCTCGTCACCCCTTCAAAAGTGATGGGCCTGACAGGTAGCGCCATTTGAAGAGGGACATCCAGTGCTTTTTTGACCAATTGAAGCCTATTGGTCGAGGCAGTGCAAAATGTCTGAAACCTTTCCTCGAGGTTAGAGGCAAAGGCTTCAGCTCGGTCCTGAGGGCTGTTTGACCCATGTGCCGTCAGGCTGCCTGATCGGGAACTTCGGCTGCACCTGCCTTTTGTAACTTCTGGTGAGCTTCCAGAGAGCGTACTTAGAATTCTCATTTAGAGAGGCTTCTTCGAGGATTTTATCCGATGCCTCCTTCCTGATATTGGCTAGCAAAGGAGAAGGTTAAAGAGAGTCTTAGCAGGACACCATTTACACCACATTCTCACACTTTCTTACTAAATACCTACATTAAAACACATACATTATCGGTAAGCCCAAATGGACACTGCCAAGTACTGTTAAAACCAGGGAATGTAACGGTTATAATTTTTATTATACCCTTGCAGAGGGTATTATTAAATTGTGCGGATGTTTGTAACGCCTTGAAGGAAGCATCTCCGACCACATAAAGTATATATATTCTTGATCAGCAAGTCGAGCTGAGCTTATTTAGCCTTGTCCGTCTGTCCGTCCGTCTGTCTGTCTGTTTCTATGCTATCTCCTCCGTCAGTTTTAAAGCTATCCCCACCAAACTTTGCACGAAGTCTTGTGGTACAAATAGGCTGCACATTTGTCGGAGCCGGCCGGATCGGATGACTATAGCATATAGCTGTCATAGGAACGATCGGTGGAAAAACTAGTCTTAGTGAGAAAAACTTTTTTGTTTTTAATGGAAACGCCTCCAAAGTACGTATTTCTTAGTTTATTATTCTTTCCCATGATTTCACTAAGTTTGGTCGAAATCGAATGACTATAGCATATAGCTCCCATAGAAACGATCGGTCGAAAAACTACTTCTTGTGAAAAAAACTTTTTTGTTTTTGATGAAAACGTCCTTATCATTGGCATACACTTATTTTTATTTACTTTTACACAATTCTACAAAGTTTGGTCGAAACCGGATGACTATAGCATATAGCTCACATTGGAACGATCGGTCGGAAAACTAGTTCGAGAGAGAAAAACTTTTTTGTTTTTAATGAAAACGTCCTTATCATTGGCATACACTTATTTTATATATTTTTACACTATTCTACAAAGTTTGGTCGAAATCGGATGGCTATTGTATATAGCTCCCATAGGAACGATCGGTCGAAAAACTAGTTCTAATGAGAAAACCTTTTTTGTTTTCAATTGGAAGCTGCAAGGGTATACAAAACTTCGGCCGAGCCGAAGTTAGCTTTTCCCTATTTTTTTTAAAATAAAAATTGTAAAATAACAATAATTTTTTGATTTTTATCAAAAGATTGAAAAAAGCTTTATTTTTGATTAAAAAAAAAAAAAAAAACTCGTAGCTTACGAATAAGAATTAAATTTCATTTTTATTTAAAAATCATAATTTAACACTTGTTTTCAAATTTTATAATAAAAATTAAAAAAAAAAATTATAAAGATTATTTTTCAATTTTTATTTTAAAAATTGAAAATAAAATTGTCAGGATGTTTGTAAAGCATTGAAGGAAGCATCTGCAACCACATTAAGTATATATATTCTTGATCAGCGCTTGAGACTTAAGAAATTAAAATTGAATATTTGTCTGAACCAATGATTTGTCTAATATACAAATAAGAATATTATTCGAAGGCCTAAAAGTATGCTACGAAGAACCGATTTGCAACCCTGGTGTAACCAGGTTATTTGGGAACTCTCCACTGCTGTCAATTTGACAAAACCTGTATATTTGACAAGTTGGGAAGAATAAGAACATATTTCCTCCCGATCAAATTTTCTCCCACATCCGTTTGACATGGATTGGCCTTTCCGATCGAGTTGCTCAAGTGTATAGTTGTGCGCGCTAAGCTCGCCTGAAAAATTTTCAGGTCCAAAGTGTATTCATAAATCGATTAAAACGTGGTTCAGTTTAGTTTAGTTTAGTTTAGTTTATTTTATTTAATATCCCAATGACACAAGACATATAGCTTATAAATGAAGTCATTGGTCACAAAAGGTGTGTCGGGAGCAGAATATAATTTCCTAGATCTATTGATTATTTCAAATAATTAACTCAACTCATTTTCATACCTAACGTAACTGCCCTTCTGGCAGCCCTTTGTTTGCTTTGTTAACTTATGTAAAATCTATTTATATGCATGCAGCTTTTATCTAAGCATATGCGTTCGGCTGCCTAAACTCTGCTTGCAGGCCTAGCTATGCTTATCTCGGTTTGCGAGATCAGTAGTCGCTATCTATCGCTCGCTTTGTTAAGGTCACTGCACGCATCGCTTTCGCACAAACATTAAAAAACAATTAATCGCATTTGCAACAAATAAACATTCAACAAACATTGTTTAACTATCAAAGCAAATTACATTGTACATTTAATCAACAAACACCAACAGCAACCAATACACCTGCACTAACACAATCACATCTTGTGCCAAAACCAACCCCCAAACTGTTTCTTTTATTAAACACACACCTCAAGATCAATTGTTTAAACAATTTCGCATAAAAGGTGGCATAAATAAATGCCTCCTCGAATCAAGGTGTTACAATATAATTTTCAATTAATTAGTTAATTACAATATAATACGACTTAAGACTAAATTTGGTTATTTTTATATATTATGTTGTGGTATAAATTAAATATATTAAATTAAATTGAGTTAGAACTAAAATGTGCCTGTAAGTGCTCAAATAATTTATCTTTGAAATGCGCTGCGCTCCTAATGTTCTTAATACTATGCGGTAGATCATTCCAATAGCGAACTGCCTGTATAAAAATTGTTTGTCTTGACTCGCGTGTTTGACACGCTTGCAAACTAAATTGTTGGTCCTTCTTGATGACACAAGCTGTAAATTTTCAAATAAATAGTTTGGCTCTCTAGTTGTCAAAATCTTATATAGCATTATTAATATTCTAAGTCTAATCCAATATTCCAGGCTTAAGTCGAAAATTTTATTTGCATAGCTAGTAATATGATCTCTTCGATCTTGCAATGGAATTGAACGCCACTCTTAGTTTCTGCAAGCTACCAGCATCGCAGGAACCAAAAATTTCAATTCCATAGAAAAGGGTTGGAATTAGACATGATCTTGCAACTAAAAGTCTAAGATTAAGAGGGATGAGTTTTGCGTTAGAGACAACTGTCTTATAGTTCCGAATATTTTCCCAGTAGCTTTTGCAACATGGTTACTCCATGTAAGAGTGGAGTTAAACTGAATACCAAGGTTTGTGGCTTGCTCAGCATATGCAATTTCAGTGTTGTTGACAACTCTTGGAAGATCACTGACGTTCAAAGGCTTTTTGTAAATAAGCAAGCAAGTTGATTTATTGGGGTTTAGACACAAGCCATTTGACTTCGCCCAGTTGCTAACTTTCAAAATTTCATCGTTCATAATTTGAATACACTCATTAACGTACGTCATCAGCATAAAGATGGACACTACAATCAGACAAACATTGAGGAAGATCATTAATATATAAGGAAAACAATAACGGTCCAAGGACTGAGCCTTGGGGAACTCCTCGTGAAAGCGGTAAAAACCCGGAAACACGTGTGTCCGTAACCACAGCCTGTTTCCTATTACTAAGATAAGTGTCTATTAAACATGTTGCGTTTGGCGAAAAATTATAAATTTTACTCAGTTTAGTACTTAATATCCTATGATTTACAGTGTCAAACGCTTTGCTGTAATCTAATAATGTTAAGCAAGTAACATTACTATCATCTACCTGTCCACGAATGTCTTCAACTATTTTTAAAATTGCTGTTGTGCAACTTTTTCCCTTCTTAAAACCAGATTGTCGCTGAGCATCGAATTTTCGTTTAGAAATCTTTGCATCTGGGAGATTGGCCTGAACTCGTTTTTAGATTTCGGTATGGGAAGAATTTTTGCAACTTTCCAGCAGGCAGGAAAATCTGAGGTTGTAAACACGGTGTTTATTATATGCGTAACGTAATTAAGCAGCCGTGGTAAGAGTATTTTTAGGAATTTTGGGTTCACTCCATCTAGCCCTTCCGCATTAGACTTAACTTTTAATATACACTCAAGTACATCACATTGACTAACACAGACAAAACTTAGGGTATTATCACAGATGGGTACGGAGTTTAGGTACAAGTTTTGCGCTGGTTCAGTTACGTCTGCTAGAACAAATCTCTTATTTAAGTCTTCCACATCAAGGTCAGATTTGGGTTTTGAGGTAACTTTACCTACACCAAGACTCTTTAATTCTTTCCATATTTGGCCAGAGGTTGTTGCATTGCCGAATTTTGCACTAAAGAAGTCCCTTTTAGCTGTTGCAATCATGCTGGTTACTTTCGCTCTGAGCTGTTTATAAATATTGTGCATCTCATCGGTTCTATACCGTTTCCATCGTTTAAAAGCAGTGTCCCGCATACGAATTTGATTTTTAATTTGCGCACTAAACCATGACTGCTGCTTTGGTCTTAGTATTTTTGATTTTAATGGAACACATGTGTCAAATAAATAAGAAATGTTTGAATTTAATATCAGAAGTTGATTCTGCGCAGTCGTCGAGTCATAAATAGAAGTCCAGTCACAGTTGTCAAATTCAGTCAGTAATATATCTTAGTTAATAGATTTAAAGTCCTTATAATTAATTGTTTGTTTTACGTATTCCACAGGAATTTCATAAGTCAGGAAAATCATGTCATGTTTGGAGAAAGCTGGGGCTGGCACCTGGTCATAAAAGATTGATTTTACTTAGGTCACTAACAAGGAATATATCTAATAGGGTGCTGCTATTTCTAGTAAAATAAGTGGGCTCAGAACTATTTGCCAAGGATAAGCCTAAGGATTCCATTTCGGACAGAATGTTTTTTTCGCTGAGCATGTTGCTGTTTAGATCACCCTACAAAATAACATTGGGATACGAAATAGAAATCTCGGACACAACATGTATTAATTCTTGAAAATCAGTCGGTTGATGATATCTGTAAATACATCCAATTAAAGTTTGAATGCTCAAGCTTCTGTTTGTTACCTCAACAAACAAGTACTCGACTGGGCTTTCTACCGGATTACTGCGAATGAGTTTACAGCTGAGTTTTGTATTGACATAAATAGCCACACCACCGGCATGGCCCACCCGATCTGATCTGTACAACGAATAACCATCACACTGAAATAAGACATCACTAGAGTTACACACAAACCATGTTTCGGACACACATATAATATCTACATTTGAATTTACAAATATTTGCCTAAACTCATCCATCTTATTGCCTAAACTTTGAGCATTTAAGTGAACTAATTTTAAACCTTCCTTTTGTTTATCTAAAATTCTTATCAGACTCAGTGCATCATTAAAATCAATCTTGGAGCTCCGGAAGAAAAAGGCACACTTTAACTATCACTTCCCCTAAGCTGGAAGAGAACAAGCAACGAGCGGAAAGTCCACAAAAGATATCCCCTCACTGTGCCAATTCCGCCAGGAACTGGCACCAAGTCCATAACCAAAGCTTAACTAAAAGCTTTTGCCTAAGCCAGTGCATGGCCAAAATTTGATGCGATCGGCAGTGATTCGGTGCAGCCAGTGAAGTTGGTTATAAATAATAGGAGGAATGGCATAACCAAGCAGCAGTCCGTCGTCCCAGTCTTAGTGCAGCGTCCCAGTCTTAGGGCTCAAAAGTAAACCCGACCCCACCTTCTCTTAAACGAGATCTTGACGCCTCAAGTGCCCTTGCCTTCAATGAGCTCTGAGCAAATGAAAGTGCATGTGAATCATCCCAGTGAACAGTGTATAGCAAAACCAAAGAAACCCAAGTCAAGAACATATGGATGGCTCTCCATTTCGTAATGTTTAATAAGGCTACTTCAATTTTGTTTTTTTAAGACCGAGCCCTATTAAGGATTTATTATTGTCACCAAGTAAGGTTATGTGTTGCTAATAGGAAGTCTTAAACTTATTATAAATTCCTAATCATAGAAAAGGCTCCAGTGAATAAGCCAACAAGGCGCTAACGTAAAAGTGTTGACCCATACGATCACATGCAATGTTTTTTAAGGCGTTTAAAGAAATTCAATAGCCAAAAAGTTTTTTTCTCGCCAAAGTTTTTGTTTTGTTTTGCTAAACATGTGCGACTCAAAGCTCCCTTCCCATCTATCACTAATTTATTAAACAAGGACTCTCATTTTTGGACTTAAAGTAAATTTGCATTGTGTCTGCCAAAGCTCGGCCCAAGCGTTGGACTCTTATCTTTCTTTAACGTCTTTAATATATAAACAGCTGATGAAAGTACACTAGCCAACAAAATATTATTCACCTTTTGCAAGTAATTTTAAGATATTAAGTTTAATAAAAATAGGGGAAAGTTAACTTCGGCTCGGCCGAAGTTTTGTATACCCTTGCAGCTTCCATTGAAAACTAAAAAGTTTTTCTAAGACTACTTTTTGGACATAACATTTCTATGGGATCTATACTATAAAGATGTCTGATTTCGATTAAACTTGGTGAAATCATGGAAAAGTATAACACACTGTTAATTGCGAAATTTGGAGGCGATCCCATTTAAAACAAAAAGTTTTTCTCACTAGAACTTCTTTTTCGACCGATCATTCAGACTGCAGCTATGTGTAAAAGTATATAAAATAAGTGTATGCCAATAAAAAGGACGTTTTCATTAAAAACGAAAAAGGTTTCCTCAGTCGAACTAGTTTTTCGACCGATCGTTCCTATGGGAGCTATATGCTATAACTTAGTGAAATCATGGGAAGGGATAGTAAACTAAGAAATACGTACTTTGGAGGCATTTCCATTATAAACAAAAAAGTTTTTCTCTTTAAGGCTAGTTTTTCAACCGATCGTTCCTATGGCAGCTATATGCTATAGTCACCCGATCCGGCCGGTTCCGACAAATGTGCAGCGTATTTGTACCAAAAGACTTCGTGCAAAGTTTGGTGAGGATAGCTTTAAGACTGACGGAGGAGATAGCATAGAAACAGACGGACTGACGGACTGACAGACGGACAGGGCTAAATCAACTCAGCTCGTCGTGCTGATCAGGAATATATATACTTTATGTGGTCGGAGTTGCTTCCTTCTATGCGTTACAAACATCCGGACAATTTTATAACACCCTCTGTAAGGGTATAAAAATTAAATGGGATTTAGTATTCATACTATTAAATTGTTCTATATTTTACATTCAATTTTTTTTTTAATACCTATGTTCTACATTAATTACCTGTATATCCTAAACTTATTTTTCAGCAACACACAAACCGAAATTTGATTAGATTTTCTATTTTGTTTAAATTAGTTTTTGCCATGCGAATTGAAATGAAAGATGATTTTTGTTAATAAATTAAGTGTTAAAAATTAGCTTAGGTTGATAGAACAACATCATCTCGCTTTAGCAATAATGATGCAACTACAAGCGTGACGTATGCAAGCGTATGCTTTCTCCTCCGTCAGTTTTAAAGCTATCCCCACCAAACTTTGCACGAAGTCTTTTGGTACAAATACGCTGCACATTTGTCGGACCGGGCCGGATCGGATGACTATAGCATATAGCTGTCATAGGAACGATCGTTCAAAAAACTCGTTTTAATGAGAAAAACTTTTTTTGATTTCAATGGAAGCTGCAAGGGTAGACAAATCTTCGGCAGAGCCTTAGTTAACTTTCCCCTATTTATTCGTACTAATTCTCGCGATTTGGTTACCAAAAAAGATTCAAATAGTTTTTAAGTGTAAGTATTTTGGAAGTATGTGATCGGAAGTAAATTTTGCGATTTTATTATATTTTGACTAGCAATTACTTTGGATAGCAAGCAATTGAAAAAAAATTTTTAATATGAAAAGCTCAATTTTTAAAAAATTATTTTCTGCGAATTAAGCATATTTCGACAAAATGCTGTCCAAAATTAAATTTTGTGTGGTAAATTTTTCATGAATTCACCCTATTATTACTTGCATAGCCACAATACTAAGAGTAATTTGAGGAACATCTTAAGATATTAAATTTATGATCCCTAACTTTTGTTTGTGGCTGTTCGAAAAAGCCTTATCTTGGATGTTTCCCTGCCTCCTTATTAATTCGATTGCACCATTTACCACCCTACTCATATCAGCCCACAACTGCAGAAACCATATTATCTTAAGTCCAAAACAAAGGATGTACACACAGCATCCACAGCCACAGCCACGTGGTGGATTGTATGAGGCTCTCGGCACATACTCTCCTGGTGAAGCTGTATGCTTACGGTACGGTCTCTCCAACCCCTTGCCTTTTGGGCCACCAATGGGTGCGCAGCATACACACTCCCCGGTCATCGGAGGGGCGAAACTGAGCGTCGTGTTTGCAAACGAGCCTGGACGAAGTCCTTGATTCAAGCATCTGACGGCAACGCCAAGTTATCACAGACGGCACATTGCGACTTCGGTTTAGTCCCAATCAGAGCTTCTCGCGCGACGGTCGAGTTGAATCCAGAAAAGCGCTGCATGCGACAACGACATCGACGCGAGTGCCTGTAACGCGAATTGCCGTCGTTCCGCTGACAGTCAGGCACATGTGCAACGGATGGAAGACCATGTAGTGCAAATTTGTTTTCCTCAACTCAGTGAACTTGTCTCTTTATTTCCTACGAAAACTATAAATGCTGCTTGAACAAGCGACTTGGCTTTGCTCGGCACCTCTGCCTGAAATTTCACTCAGAATCTCCCTTCGGCTCATTTGCTGCAGTGTGCACTTAACTATTTGAAAAATGACCGATCGCTTGGCTCATGCTTAGAAAGGCAATTAATTTTGCTCAACATTTAAGCGCACAAACACTTCCAGACGGAACGCATAGAGAGGGGGCACATTTCAAGCGTTACTGTTTCTGTCCGGACCATGGGAAGAAATTGAATGCAAACAAATAAGGAAACGGCGAACAGTAAGTGGGGCAAAAAAGTGGTCGTGGTTGCGTCGGTGTCTGAAATGTAAGCATTAAACGCAGCATTGTACGGGCATTTTTTTACATTTACAAAGTCATTCTACTGATGCAGTCAGGAGTCCTAATGGGCGGACATGCAGAGCGGTCCAGTGAGCTCCCAGCTGGCTGGAGCGCTAATATAAAATAATAGTCGAATTATCGTCATTTATGCCCAATCCCCAAGACTCCAAGATGAGAGGAGTTTCGGGTAGAGAATTTTCAAGTTGTTAACAAAAATATTGCAATTTAGATCAGAGTTTTCAACTGTACAACCTTGTGGTTGATTATTTCGGATGCTTAAAGGGTTTTTAGAGAAATCGAACGACTCGATAATCTAACTGGAAAGTTATTTAGATTTCTTTTTAATTCAAGCAATATAAAATAGTATTCACTAAGCAAAATTTAACATTTTAAACCGACTTTTAAACACTTGAAAAATGTATTGTAATTTTGCCCAGAAGATGGGAACTCATAGAAGAAATCATCTCCGACCACATAATGCATGTCGAGCTGTGTCGATTGAGCTAAGTCCGTCCGTCTGTCTGTTTCTACGCGAACTAGTCCCTCAGTTTTGAAGCTATCGAGCTGAAATTTAGCACAAAGATAATCTTTCACTTCTTGTAGCTGCCAAAGGAATGGTCTGTTTCAAGAGTTTTTAAACTTCGATACAGACGAAGCTAGCTTTATTATTATAATTTATTAAGCGTCGACAAAAAAGGCTGTCAACAAATTTTAAGTAACGTTATAAAAAGACTTCTCAACTAAGAAAGCCTAGCAAAGAAAGTCTACCACAATTACAAAATGTACTAATAACGACCCCGACTTGATGGAGGAATTTTATTTGCCTGTCCGGCCAGCTATGCCCCGATTCACAGCCAGTTGTAGTCAGAGACGTTATTAGAGCTAACAAAAACAAGTTCTATAGAAAATTAAGAGGAAGAAAAAGAAAAAAAAACTTATGATAATAAATAATAAGAGAAAAAAAACTTAACTTCTGCTAAGGCAGAAAAAAAAAAAAAATTAAAAATATATTTCCAATTTTAAACAAAAAATTAAAGAAAATTGTATTAATCTAATAAAATAAAATAAAAATAAAATAAAAGAACAGCCGAAAACAAACGAAAAGTCTCCGACCCGGTGGGGGAAGATTTGCTAGCCAGTCCGGCAAACTATGCCCCTACTCATAGCTGGGTGTGGTCAAAGACTTTCCCGGAGATATGTATATAAGGACTTTTTTAATGAGAAGAGAAAGAGATCTGTTGAGAGCAAGTGATAAAGATCGTTATAATTTTGACACAAGACCCGAAAACGATTGTGCTGGGCATAATCAGTTGTGCATCTTGACAAAACAAACGGAAAATAGTTTCTAGTTGGCCTGGAAGGAACAGAGAAGTTAAGGCGACGTAAGAGTTCAGAGGAATCAACATCACCAATAATTAACTTATGAAGAAAAGAAACACCTAAGACTGTTCTACGGTTAGCTAGCGAGGGAAGATCGATAAACAAGAGCCTGCTGGAATACGATGGCAAACGAAGGTTAGGGTCCCAATTTAAGCCACGAAGGGCAAAGAGCAAGAATTGTTTCTGAACTGATTCAATACGATCAATATGCTTTTTATGCTGCGGACACCATACGGACGAGCAGTATGCAAGCGCGGGACGGACTAGAGCAGTATAAAGAAGTTTTGTGGTGTAGGGATCAGTTAATTGCTTCGACCAACGTTTAATGAATCCAAGTACACCATTTGCCTTATTAACGATAGAGGAGATATGATTATTGAAACTCAGTTTGGGGTTAAAAAGAATTCCAAGATCAACAACATCCGATATACATTGCAAGGCTTCATTACCAATCGTGTAGGAAACCAGCAAAGGTTTGCAGCGATGGAAAGTCATAAACATACACTTAAGATCATCTTGCAATCCAACAGAATACTTAGAGTCGTTAAAAGATAAAATAACTTTTACGTCGTCGGCATACATAAGTATCCGAGAATGGGATAATATTGTGGGTAGATCATTTATAACAAGTAAGGGAGCTGCAGTCGAGTGCCCCGACTACAAAATACCCTGTTCCCTTGATTTCGTGTGTTTTTTCTTTACATACACACACACTCACACATACACACACTCCAACATACACACAAACGCATGGCATGCGGCCGCGCGCGATAACTGACAATGCAAGACACCCCCCCTCTCCCCCACAAGCAAAATTGATTCGTATATAATAGATAGATATTGGGCCTTACTTGATATATATAAAGTTTTGAAGGTCTATCTAAAAAATTGTGGCTCTAACAGTTTTTTGCGCTTAAAGGGGAGAGGGGGAGGAATTTTCCAAATCTGAAACAAACTCGTTTTGAATCGGGTATACACCTATCTACATGCAAAAATTTGTGGCTCTAGCTCTTATAGTCTCTGAGAAACACGCGTTCATACGGACAGACGGACACACGGACGGACGGACAGACGGACAGGGCTAAATCGACTCGGCTGTTGATGCTGATCAAGAATATATATACTTTAAAGGGTCGCAAATGCTTCCTTCTACCTGTTACATACTTTTGCACAACTTCATGATCCCCCTTTTCCCATTTTCAATGGAAACAGGGTATAAAAAGAGTAAAAAACAACGGACCTAAGTGACTACCTTGAGGTACCCCAGAGGTTACAAACACAGGCTTTGAAGTACTAGAACGTAGCAGAACTTTTTGAGTTCTTTCTTTCAAATAAGACGAGATCCAAAGAAAAAAGGGGAGGGAAATCCTAATTGATCAAATTGGTTGTGGTTGACCGACGCTTCATAAATCAGTTCTGGAAAGGTGATAAAATCGATTTACAATAATGCTGTAAGGTGGATGTTACAATCTCTTCAAATGCCTCTATAATTAAAAAATATCAGATTTACCACCCTTTTTATGGAGAGGAATAATATAAGACTCTTTCCGAAGAGTTGGAAAGACTGACGAATCAAGTGATAGATTGAAAAGCTTAAGCAAGGGCTTGCACAGGGAACTAGAGCACTCTTTGAGCACACAACTAGGAATGTTGTCAGGCCCAGGGGAGTATGAAGAATTTAGGGATTTCAAAAAGGAAAGTAGAGAGGTTTCAGAAATTGTGGGAGCACATATTGAGTTGGAAGACGAAATATCATATGGATAAGAAGATTTAGTGTATTGGATAGAGGAATAAGTTGATTGGAAGAAATCAGCGAATAAGTCAACTGCATTGGAATCATTGCTGGACTTTTGGTGACCTAGGAAAAAAGAGGAAGGCAAAGCAGAAGACTTACGCTTGGAGTTCACAAAACTATAGAATTGTTTAGGGTCTTGTGCGAATTGTATTTTGCACCGGACAAGATATTTGTTATAGCACTCTGAGTTAAAAAGTGTAAAGTTAGATTTTGCTATTGAATATTTAGAAAAGTCAATTGCAGAACCAGTTCGTTTATACTTTTTGAAACATCTAGACTTAATATTTTTCAAATTAGAAAGTTTCGGACAATACCAAGGGGGATTTAGTGACTCGGAGGTAACAACGCTATTAGGAATGCATAAATCTAAAAGAGAAATCAACCGCATTGTCAATAAAAAGGAGACCAGTCAGTTGAACAAATAAGTTGATTTAGCAAAGTAAAGTTTCCTTTACGAAAACAGCGACGTGGTTTATTAGGAATAACGGAAGTTGAAAAGGCAGGTCCTGATACTGAAAACGAGATTTCAAGTGTAGGATGATAAGAATTTTCGGGAAGTGATAGAGGGGGAGATCTAGAGTCTACAGCATTGTTGCTGTCAGTGATAAAAACAAGATCTAACAATTTATTTAAATTGTTTTGTACAGGATTTATTTGAAAAAGAGACATGTCAAGTAGACAATCTAAAAAATCATTCTGTACTGATGGTATAAGATAAGACGACCCATTAAGATTTGACCATGTGATGTTAGGTAAGTTAAAATCACCTACAACAGCCAATGAGTCAATGTCTTTTAATTGGGTAAAAACATCATTAATACAAGCTATATGGTGCATATAAACTTGACTATTGGAAGAAGGTGGGACATAAGAACAGGTAACAAAAAACGAAAATGAAGGAAAAGTTACCTTAACGGCAACAAATTCAACATCTACAGGCATATTAACAGTGATCAGCTCGGATCGGTGGCTGGACTTAACTGCGATCAGTACACCTCCACCTCTGCGAGCCGGTCGATCATGTCGATAGATACAAAAATTCATTTGACAAGATTTCACAATCAGAAATGGAAGGATTTAACCAAGTCTCTGAAAATGCAATTATGTCAAATTCAAATGATGCACTATTCAAAACTAATGTAGAGAGCTTAGATGAAAGACCCCTAACATTTTGATAGGCAATAAGAGGCCAGAAGGACGGAACTAGTTTTTTGGATCTCGTTTTTTGTCAGAGTGCTAAGTTTAGCCATCTCAAGGTCGGAGAGAAACTAAAGTTCAATAATTCTCAAGAAAGCAACAACAAATGATATGATCATATGGACACAAGCAGGTTAAGGTTTCCCAGACATGATCACGTTTCGTTTAGTACCAACTAAACTCGTCAGTGAAATGCTAACCGCTTCCACACCAACAGCCATTACCAATTGCTTGTGAATCATATGGTCAGAGAAATCAGAAAAATCTCTGTACTTGGCAAGTCACAAATGCTAATAATAGCTACAGCTTTTAACCTACACTGTTGTGCATGTCTGTAATGGTGGGTGAGAGCTTGTATTTATGTCATATGTGTGTTTTTTGTTGTTTACTTCTAGGATTCGCCTTAGAGTTAGTTTCTTGCAACGATTAATCTATCTAGATTAATTAATCTAAGGTTTTTTGTAAACCGATAACCCAAATTTACAATAATAAGGCAACTTTTGCACCGGAAGAGATAACAAAAGGTTTCTAATGTGTTTTCGGGCACTGAATTCAAATAAATTGTCAGTTTTCGCCCAGCATGTCAGGCTTAAGAGATATTTGCATAAATGTGTGTTTGTACACATTTCTGGGTCCCGGAAAATTTAACGTATTCAAACCACATTTATTTCTTCGTATACTGAGTTAAATAACAATCACGAAAAACCAAAACAAAAGTTTTCATCTGTTTCTTAAGATATGTACCATTATTTTGATTTGGATATGAAAAATATGCATGTTTCTGAGAAATTTCACTTATTCCCAAGTACAAAAAATTCTTCAAATTAATCTGCCAATTGAAAAAATCCCGAAATTAACTAGTTGTGTTTCCATCTACACGTTTTTTGATATCATCGCGCTTTCCAAATTATAATTTTTATAAATAAATATGTTAAAGTACTGTTAAAAGCAGAGCTGCAAACCGGCTTTGACCCGACCGGTTCGAGCCCGGAATCCCGACTTTTATTTTACTGTGAACCGAACATTGAACAGAACCTCATTACAAATAAAAGCTGATCCTAAGCCTGTGTCGAACCAAAAATTTCGGTTCGGTTCAACTAAAATCATAGACATGTAAAAATTTGACCTACGGTCTAGCGACTTCTTCGACAGAAAGTTAAATAGAACATCTCGAAAAACGTTCAGAACAGCTTATGGAATCCCCACCCATAGTAACCTCTGTTTTTGAGGATACTTGCCACCAAAGCTTATTAAGTGATTCACAAAACAAGAGCTTAACATTACATTATTAGTAATTTTCATATGTAGACTACGAAATAAAATGTTACTTCACAGTAAATTATATTTTGAGTACTTTCTGTGGTCTACAAATCGCTTCCGATGCAAGAACGACCCAATTCCCATATGATTTGTGCAGTTTTTATGTCGAAAACGATTTTTAGAACACATGAGATTAATTTGATTACAAAATAAATTCATTGTTTTTTATTGTCATTAATTTTTTCTAAAATATGGGCTGATCCAAGGATCAAAGCAAAACCTTCGTCCAAATACCTTGAACCCCAAAATTGCAACCCTTAACCAGAAACCGAGAAACGGGGAGAAAACGGGGAGAGGAAACTATAGGTTGTGAAGGATTAAGCTATTTTTGCAGTCAGCTAAAAAAAATTCTCTATCTCATAAACAAACTTTACCAAGTACCGAAATAGCTTCTAAGTGTCTGTGTCCGGCACCAAATAAGAATTCTGACAGTTTGTTTTAAGAAGTAGTTGGGATGAACACAAAGTTAGAACAATTCAAGGTAATCGCCAAGTCTTCAAACTTCTCGATTAACTGAACCGAGCCAAAATTTGTCGTGATTTTCAGTTCGCCGGTTCGGTTTACGGTTTGGTTTACGACCACGAATTAGCGGTTCGGTTTCTTCTTCTTCTTATTTGGCCCGATATTTCAATCACAACCGTTTGACAACCGTTAATGTCCGCCACTCACCTCTGTCTTGTGCAAGCTGGCACCAGTTAGTCAAGCGCTTCAATGTCTTCCACCACCTTATGTTTCCATCTTAGTTTTGGGCGTTTTACCCTTCTTACTGTCCCCAATTCGTTCGCCCTCTGCTTGGACACTTTTTTTGCTTTTTCTTCATCCATACAAGTAATATGTCCTAACCAGCGCAGCCGCTGTTGTTTTATTCGCTTGACTAGATCAGTGTCCTTATAGAGCTCATACAGTTCGTGGTTTATTCGGATGCGAAATTCGTCGCCAACTTTTACAGGTCCATAAATCCTCCGAGGAACATTTCTTTCGAACACCCCGATCGCCTCTACATCTGCTGCTGTTAAAGTTCATGCTTCTGCGCTGAATTGCAGAACTGGGATAAAAAGTGACTTGCATAGCGCAATTTTCGTTTTTCGAGAGAGAGCTCTGCTTTTTAACTCCTTACTCAGCACATAGTAACATTTGTTTGCAAGAGTGATTCTTTTTCGGATCTCCAGACTGATGTTTTTTTCGCTGGTAATCATTGTTCCGAGGTAGACTGTCCTTAAAATCCTTGAAATTGTATTCTCCCTTTGCAACAGATTGTCCAAGACGCGTAGTTTCACTGCGCGCTAAAACTAGGAACTTCGTTTTTTCCTCATTTACCGCTAAGACCATGAGTTTTGACTGGTCCTCAATCTTTGAAACGACCTGCTTACCGCCCGTTCGTTTGAGCCGATAATGTCAATATCATCGGCATAAGCAAGTAGCATTACCTCTTTATAAAAGATGGTGCCCGATCTGTTAGCATTTGGGCACTGGAGCAGTAAATACTCCATCAGCAGATTAAAGAAATCACACGATAAGGCGTCACCCTGCCTGAAACTTCTTTTGGAATAGAATGGCACAGAGAAGGTCTTTCCTATTTTGACAGAGCCTTTTGTGCTTCATCATGCAAAGTCGAACGTACTTTGCTGGTATACCAAAAGAAGTAAGGGCTTCAAAGAACTTTGACCTTATCGGCGTGTGAGAGGTGGCTTTATAGTAAACAACAAGAAAGAAAGTCGGTCAAGCCCGACAATAACATACTCTGTAACTGTGAAGTGCTGCCCATCACCGTTGCGACCGGTGCTGCCATTAATTGTTTGCTTTCATTATAACTCGACAACCGTTCATCCGATCTCAATCATTCCCTTGGCGGATCGATTATTAATCCTAATTACTAAATGTGTCCACAAGGAACGAACCTTCTATCTATGAAACTGTGGGAGATATGAAGTTTTTCCAATTTGCGGGGGCGGGAGGGGGCGTGGCAAAAATTAAAAATAAACTTCATCTGATTCTTATACATCTAATGAAAAGTTTTTTCCTTTGAATAAACTTTACACCCGGCCACACCTCTTTGCTGTTGGCGCCAGCATTGCAGTAATTAGCCATGAAAAGCTTCTCAAACTGCCGTTCGGATTCGGCGTTAAACTGTAGGTCCCTTTCTCTTGTGTTAAAATTAGAAGCGCACAAGCCAAGAGATTGAGAGAGGCTCGGCTTTGGCCCTTTGGGGCTGTGTCATATTGACAAGCCAATTTTACATTTACTAGAGGGTATTATAAAATTGTGCGGATGTTTGTAACGCATTAGAGGAAGCATCTCCGACCACATAAAGTATATATTCCTGTTCAGTACGAGGAGCTGAGTTGATTTAGCCCTGTCCGTCTGTCCGAAAGTCCGTCTGTCTGTTTCTATGCTATCTCCTCCGTCAGTTTAAAAGCTTTCTTCACCAAACTTTGCACGAAGTCTTTTGGTAAACCTTTTTTTTAATTATAACGCCTCCAAACTTCGTTTTTCTTAGTTTACTATGCTTTTCCATGATTCCACCAAATTTGGTCGATGACGAGCTGAGTTCATTTAGCCTTGTCCGTCTGTCCGACCGTCCGTCTGTCAGTTTCGATGCTATCTCCTCCGTCAGTTTTAAAGCTATCCTCACCAAAATTTGCACGAAGTCTTTTGGTGACTATAGCATCGGTCGAAAAACTAGTTCGAGTGAGAAAAACTTATTTGTTTTTAACGAAAACGTCCTTTTTATTGCAATGTTCTTATTTTATATACTTTAACACATTTCAACAAAGTTTTATCAAAATCGCATGACTATAGCATATAGCTGCAGTATGAATGATCGGTCGTAAAAGAACTTCTTGTGAGAGAAACTTTTTTGTTTTAAGTGGGATCGCCTCCAAATTTCGTAGTTAACAATATATTATGCTTTTCCATGATTTCACCTAGTTTGGTCGAAATCAGAAATCTATATAGTAAGGATCCCTTAGAAAAGTAAGGTCCAAAAAAGAAGTCTTGGTTAGAAAATCTTTTTGTTTTCAATGGAAGCTGCAAGGGTATACAAAAATTCGGCCGAGCCGAAGTTAACTTTCCCTATTTTTTTTACTAGAACTAGTTTTTCGACCGATCGTTCCTATGGGAGCTATATGCTATAGTCATGGGACCTATTTGCAATGGACATCCGATACGGGCAGTTCCGACATATTAGCAGCGTGCAGTAATAGGAAATCTCTGTGCAAAGCTTTAGCTCGATAGCTTCAAAAGAAACAGACAGACAGACGGACTGGACTAAATCAACTCAGCTCGTCAGCCTGATATACGAGGGCCGTCCCAGAAATGGCCGACCTAGCACAGAAGCGTTGGAAAATGTTCACAAAAAATATTAAAAAGGGGAAGTACCGACTATTAAAAGCTTAAGTTTGAAGTTTGGTGCCTTTACCTTGCACGTTTTTTATACCCTGTTCCCATTGAAAATGGGAAAAGGGGGATCATGAAGTTGTGCAAAAGTATGTAACAGGTAGAAGGAAGCATTAGAAGGAAGCATTCACACACTCCAACATACACACAAACGCATGGCAAGCGGCCGCGCGCGATTACTGACAATGCAAGACCCCCCCCCCCTCTCTCCCACGAGCAAAATTGATTCGTATATAAATTCGGTGTTTATTGTCCGATCTTAGTGATCTTTTCAGAATAAATAGATATTGGGCCTTTACTTATATATGTAAAGTTTGGAAGGTCTATCTTATTTGACAGTGGCTCTGACAGTTTTTTGCGCCCAAAGGGGGGAGGGGGAGGAATTTTCCAAATCTGAAACAAACTCGTTTTGAATCCGGTATACACCTATCTACATGCAAAAACTTGTGGCTCTAGCTCTTATAGTCTCTGAGAAACACGCGTTCATACGGACAGACGGACAGACGGACGGACAGACAGACAGGGCTAAGATCGACTCGGCTGTTGATGCTGATCAAGAATATATATACTTTATAGGATCGCAAATGCTTCCTTCTACCTGTTACATACTTTTGCACAACTTCATGATCCCCCTTTTCCCATTTTCAATGGGAACAGGGTATAAAAAGGTATCGAAGCTATTGAACATCGCTAGGAAAAGTGTATCGACCTAAAAGGATCCTATGTTGAAAAATAAAAAAAAAATAGGGGAAAGTTAACTTCGGCTCGGCCGAAGTTTTATATACACTTGCAGCTTCCATTGAAAACAAAAAAGTTTTTCTAAGACTACTTCTTGGACATTACTTTTCTAGGGGATCTATACTATAAAGATATCTGATTTCGATTAAACTTGGTGAAATCATGGAAAAGCATAATAATTAATACTGGCTCAGCGGTTAGTGTGCGCGACCGGTGAGCATGAGGTCGTGGGTTCGATCCCGCCTCGGAACATCTAATGAAAAGTTTGTTATTTAAATAAAGCTTTACACCCGGCCAGAAGCGCACAAGCCAAGAGATTGAGAGAGGCTCGGCTTTGGCCCCTTGGGGCTGTTGTCATCTTGACAAGCCAATTTTACTTTTACTTTAATTGCGAAATTTGGAGGCGATCCCATTTAAAACAAAAAGTTTTTTTCAATAGAACTTCTTTTTCGACCGATTATTCATACTGCAGCTATATGCTATAGTCATCCGATTTTGATTAAACTTTGTTGAAATGTGTCCAAAGTATATAAAATAAGTGTATGCCAATAAAAAAAACGTGTTCATTAAAAACAAACAAGTTTTCTTCACTCGAACAAGTTTTTCGACCGATCGTTTCTATGGGAGCTATGTGCTATAGTCATCCGATTTCGACCAAACTTTGAAGAATTGTGTAAAAGTATATAAATTAAGTGTATGACAATGATAAGGACGTTTTCATTAAAAACAAAAAAGTTTTTCTCACTAGAACTAATTTTTCGACCGATCGTTCCTATGGCAGCTATATGCTATAGTCATCCGATTTCGACCAAACTTAGTGATATCATGGGAAGGGATAGTAAACTAAGAAATACGTACTTTGGAGGCATTTCCATTAAAAACAAAAAAGTTTTTCTCACTAAGACTACTTTTTCAACCGTTCGTTCCTATAACAGCTATATGCTATAGTCATCCGATCCGGCCGGTTCCGATAAAAAGACTTCGTGCAAACTTTGGTGAGGATAGCTTTTAAACTGACGGAGGAGATAGCATTGAAACAGACAGACAGACGGACAGGGCTAAATCAACTCAGCTCGTCGTGCTGATCAAGAATATATATACTTTATGTGGTCGGAGATGCTTCCTTCTATGCGTTACAAACATCCGGACAATTTTTGAAAGGGTATGAAAATGCTAAATTTTTGTGTTTTAGTCGTTAGGTCGGATATTTCTCTGACCGCCCTCGTATTAAGTTTAAGCGGTCGAAAAATTAAAATTTCTATGCCTTGCAAACTTCTGGTCAAAATTATAATACCCTTCTCAAGGGTATAAAAACTGGTCACAGAATTGGTCAGCTTTGGAAATCACTCATCTTGCATTGTTCAAAGCGAAAATTAAATAATTGTGTGAGCACATTTTATAAGTGCTGCAAGGGAATACAAACTTCGGCCGAGCCGAAGTTAATTTTCCTTTATTATTGGACTTTAGTTGACATTTAGTTGGTGTGGACATGAATTTAATGCAGTATCGGCGAAATAGTCAAAGCAAATATATCGAACTAGCTGAAATATCAATTCAATGAACTACTGTATGTTTTCGACATATTTAATACATTTTTGACATATTTATACCCAGTAATCGTAAAGTAAAAAGGGTATATTAAGGTCGTGCAAATGTATGTAACAGGCAGAAGTCAGCATCTCCCATAAAGTATTTATATTCTTGATAAGCATCAACCGCCGAGTCGATAAAGCCATGTTCGTCGTCCGTCTATCTGTTTGACAGCCTAAGTCTAGGAGGCTAGAATTGCAAGAGCAACCAAATTTTATATGTAGACTCCTACTGACAGATCAAGTTTATTTGAAATTTTGCCACGCCCCCTCGCAAAAAAAATATTTTATACATATCCAACCATTTTGAAGATATCAAGTTCATAAAGATCGGATAATAAATAGCAGAGTTAAAAAGCTTATAAAAAACTTCGGGCATCGCCGACTTTAACTTAGGGTTTCGTTTTGCATAACAAAAAGGGTTATTTCTGATATGTCATGTTTATTCGATCCGCAATGTTAGAGATTGGTAGAGGCAAAGTTTGAGCAGAAATGAGAAAAAAAACATAAGATCCGTGGACTAGTTTTAGTCATAAAAGTATTAAAATATTTTCTTATTTCATAAACACTTTTCAATAAAGGGAAAATCGACCAAATTAATAATGCCTTTGAAACGACATAGTAGTTAGCCGATTTCGTCGTGTGTTCGATCCCGCTTCGTGACATCTAATGAAAAGTTTTTTCTTTGAAAAACTTACACAGCCGGTCACCTTCATTAGCTGTTGGCGCCAGCTTTGAAGTTACTAGCCATGGTAAAGCTCCTCAAACTGCCGTTCGGATTCGGCGTTTCACTGTAGGTTCCTTTCTCCTGTGCGAAAATAAGAAGCACACAAGCCAAGAGATTGAGAGGAGCTCGGCTTTGGCCCTTTGGGCTGTGTCAGGAAAAATATTATTATAGATAGGTGTATACCATACCCAGATCAAGTTAGTTTCAGATCTTATAAATATTATTGGATTTTCTTCTGTTGGTTTTGTAATGATTTTATACTCTCTACCAAAGGTACACAGTATGGGCCATAAGCTTCTTATTCTTGCAGGCAGATCAAAGTTTATTTTCAATTTTTGACAATTTTTTTAAATTTGGCGAATCGTGCGCTCTTATTGGGTCACCCTTTATATGCTTTATGTAGCCGGAAATTAATAAATCTGTGCGAGGCAAACACTTTGGAAGTTTTTAAAAACTAACAAATTCTCTTGATAAAATAATCTTTTAATTACTGTACAAAAGATTTTCTCATGACTGACTCATTGGCAATCAACAAACAACCCAAAATGTGCTCCAAAATAAATTTTAGTTAAACAGCAAAAGTGAAATGAAGCGGTAGTGTAAAGTTAACAATAATTAAAAAAAAATTGGATTTTGAGTAAATTTGACTGTGCGATTGCCGAGACTTACGTAAAATAAAGTCGGCTAACCGTACGTATTAAGGGTAGTTTTTACCCCTTTCAAAATTTTGTTTGCCCTTGCAGAGGGTATTATAAAATTGTCCGAATGTTTGTAACGCATTGAAGGAAGCATCTCCGACCACATAAAGTATATATATTCTTGATCAGCATGAAAATCAGAGTGTGTCCGTCAGACTGTCTGTTTCTATGCTATCTCCTCCGTCAGTTTATAAGCTATCTTCACCAAACTGTGTACGAAGTCTTCTGGTACAAATACGCTGCACATTTATCGGAACTAGCCGGATCGGATGACTATAGCAAATCGGTCGAAAAACTAGATTTAGTGAGAAAAACTTTTTTCTTTTCAATGGAAACGCCTCAAAACTCAAAATTTCTTAGTTTCCAATGCTTTTCCAATATTCTACAAAGTTAAGTCAAGATCGGACATATATATAGTATAGCTGTCGCTAAAAAATAAATTCTGAAAAGTAGTCTTAGTTAGAAAAACTTTTTTGTTTTCAACGGATATGTCCATAAAATTGGCATTTATTTAGATGGTATGCTTTCACACAATTCTACAAAGTCTTGTCAAAATCGCATGACTATAGCATATAGCAGCCACAAGAACGATTGGTCGAAAAACTAGTTCAAGTGAGAAAATCTGTACCAGAGGTACATAGAGTATATTAAGTTTGTGCAAAAGTGTACGTCTGTCAGTCCGTCTGACAGTCTGTTTGTCTGTCCGTATGAACAAACAGATCTCAGAGATGGTAAGAGATAGAAGTTTGACATGTATGGAACATTCTTATACTTGCAGGCAGATCAAGTTTATTTTTAATTTTGGCCAGGC
Organism: Lordiphosa collinella; assembly: GCA_018904265.1. Taxonomy (NCBI): domain Eukaryota; kingdom Metazoa; phylum Arthropoda; class Insecta; order Diptera; family Drosophilidae; genus Lordiphosa; species Lordiphosa collinella. Next base: position 302,721 of record JAEIFV010000215.1, on the reverse strand, counting down.
CCCCTCCCGCCACCGCAATATCGAAAAAACGTCATATCTCCACTCAGTTTTATAGATATAGTATTCGAGATTCTTTATCGATCTGCCGAAGGAATTTTAAAGATGGGGTGAACGATACTCGAGTTATAAGGAAAACAAACAATTATGGGCAGCACCGGTCGCAACGGTGATGGGCATCACTTCACAGGTACAGAGTATGGTATAGCCGGTCTTGACCGACTATCTTTCTTGTTTGTTTTCGATAGAATCTTCCAGTGTTTAAAAACTTATGATATTTTTCACGGTTCCATGTCTGTTTAACACAATACAATTTCAACACGTCGATTTAACTTAAGTCATTTCAACACAAAAAAATTGTACAAACATCAATTTATCACACGTCAATTCAACAAAACACAATTTTAACACTAGGAACTATAACACATTACAATTGTAACACAATACAAGTTTTACACAACCGATTATAACACAACTAAATTTAATCATTTGTCAATACAACATTGTAAATACAACTTATGACTTTCAAGACGGGAATTAAATGTTATACAAATAATGAATTTTTAATCGTGGACCCCTTTTCCTTCATAATACATAACGGCAAATGTAGATGAAACTGAGCAAATATTTTTAAATATTTATTTGTTTGCAGTGCAACTCAATTTTACTTCGTTTCAAAATAAAAGCGTACAAAGGTTCCATGTCTATATAAGACGAAACAATATCAGCGCGTTAATTCAACACACGTCATTTCGTCGCAAAAATTCTTCCGAAATATACAAATTTAACACTTGTCAATGTTAAATAATGAAAACTACGAGGAAAGTATATGATGACTTAATAAGAGAGCACGACTAAGATTACAACTTTGGCGGTTGTCACAATGATAACGCGTTATTGACTTGTGTTTATAGCGCTCCATTTTTAATAACCAGAACCATCGTTTATGCTGCAAACTGCAAGGAAAAAACTTAGGTGTACTGAAAGGTGAACTCTGGAAATCGTGGTGTTATTATGTGTCCCCTTTTAAGAAGCGCTCCGCAGGCCAATTTTTTTTTTAAACCGCGCGTTTTTTTATAAAAAAAATTTTGTTTGCTGCGTAGAGTGTTATTATGTGTCAAAAAAAAACGCGCCGGATACAAAATGTTAACGTTGAAGAACAACAACACGAGACAAATTCATAAATGAAATGTTTCAATATTTTTAATTTTATAACTTTTTTTGACTGGGAACTGGACATAACATTTTTCAGCACTGTAGTCGAGACATTTCTTTGGTTTTTACTTCAATCTCTCGGCTTGCTGAATGCTGATACAGAAATACATCTACTGGTGTTTGTTTCTTTTTGAGAGACTCAATGAATTTTTGCTTTGATGCACGAGAGACTTGAATTTTTCCATTGAAGGAACTATGCCAACCTTCAACGCTGTTCTTGGTCCGAAGCTTGTCATGTATTACAACCTCACTGCAGTTCCATAAATGAATTGTAAATTTTGGATCTTGAGGGCGACCATTTTTTAGCTTACGTCCAATCCAAGTAGCTGTGAAATTCTTAATAAAGGGTACTAAAAAGTCATTATTTGAATTAAGGAACTTTGATTGTAATAATGTCTTATTAGTGGTAAAATTGTAATTTGATGAATTTGATCCTCTGCTGAATTTACTTTTGTTAAAATTGAATTGTGATGAAATTCCTAGTGTTATATTTAACGAGTGTGGAATTGACATGTGAGAATTCGAATGTGATAATATTGTTTTGTGCAAAAATTGAATAGTGTTCAATATGCATGTGTTGAAATTGCTTGTGTTAATTTTGTGTTGTGATGAATTTGTGTGTTGGGTGAAATTGTATGTGTGTTGAACAGACGTGTCACCATTTTTCACTGCTTTGATTTTGATTTTGCTTTTGAAAAAATCAGAAACAGCAGGCGGAAACAATTCTCATAAGTCGAAAGCGAAAGGTTGCTTTTGATTTTGATAATGAAAAAATCAGCAGCAGAAGCAAAATCAAAAAATAGGGGAAAGTTAACTTCGGCTCGGCAAAAAAGTTTTTCTAACTAAGACTACTTTTTGGACCTTACTTTTCTATGGGATCTATAATATATAGATGTCTGATTTCGACCAAACTTGGCCAAATCATGGATAGCGTAATACACTGTTCATTACGAAATTTGGGGGCGATCCCATTTAAAACAAAAAAGTTTTTCTCACTAGAACTTCTTTTTCGACCGATCATTCATACTGCAGATATATGCTATAGTCATCCGATTTTGATAAAACTTTGTAGAAATGAGTTTAATTATATAAACTAAGAATATGCCAATAAAAAGGACGTTTTCATTAAAAACAAAAAAGTTTTCCTCACTCGAATTAGTTTTTCGACCGATTGTCCCTATGGCAGCTATATGCTATAGTCATCCTATCCGGCCGGTTCCGACAAATGTGCAGCATATTTCTACCAAAAGACTTCGTGCAAAGTCCAGTGCAATGTACCAATTGCCAAGAATTTGGGCACACAAAAGCCTACTGCACCCTGCGATCAGTTTGTGTAGCATGCGGAGAGCTACACAACACTGCCTCATGTCCTGCTAACAAGGAGGATCCATCTGTCAAAAAATGCAGTAACTGTGGAGGTAACCACACTGCAAACTACAGAGGTTGCCCAGTCTACAAAGATCTGAAGAGCAGGATTAATACGCGCACAGAATTTGCCCGATCCAATGGAAACCTTAATCAGTTCACACCCTCGCAGTCGACCCCTGGAGTCTTCTTCACCAAAGCTACGAAATCGACTTTTGCCCCAACGACTACAACCCAAGGTGTTTCTTTCGCAAGCGCTTTGAAACTAGGATATGATAGACCCGCACCCATATCTACGGTTTCGCATGAAATTCGAAGTGAGCCATCAAAACAAGCGGAACAACCATCAAACTATAGTAGCTTAGAAACTATGTTTCTATCGTTACAGCAGACGCTGAAGGATTTTATGGTATATATGCAAAACGCAATGCAAGAACAAATGAGAACACAAGGAATTCTCATTCAAATGCTCACTTCGCAACAATCCAAATAATGGCTCTCCTACGAGTTTCACTCTGGAATGCAAATGGCATTCCCCGCCACAAAGAGGAGCTATCAAAGTTTCTCCAAGACAATGAAATCGACATAATGCTTCTTGCAGAAACTTGACGGACCGATACAATTTTCAATTACCTGGTTATGCACTTTACGGCACAAATCACCCAGATGGCAAAGCCCATGGTGGCACTGGCATCCTCGTCAGAAGCCGCATCAAGCATTACCCACTATCAGGATTTTCGGAAAACTACCTACAAGCCACATCGATATGTGTAGAGTCTAAACGAGGCAATATCACTCTGTCCGCGGTTTACTGTCCCCCACGTTTCGCAATATCAGAAAATCAATTCCTAGATTTCTTTAATACACTTGGTCAACGCTTTTTGGCTGCGGGTGACTATAATTCGAAACATCCCCACTGGGGCTCCAGACTGACCAATCCCAAAGGGAAGCAACTCTACAGCGTACTCACGCGCGCATCAAACAAACTCGACTATATATCTCCGGGAAGGCCTACATACTGGCCGGCAGATCCAAAGAAATTACCCGATCTTATAGACTTTGCTATAACAAGAAAAGTTCCACAAAACTTGGTAACTGCAGAAGCCCTTGCTGACATGTCGTCAGACCATTCTCCAATAATATTCACCCTTCTGGAGTGCCCTCATGTTAGAGAATATCCTCGGAGACTGACATCACACAAGACAAACTGGCTCAAATACAAAAAATATATCAGCAGTCACATCGAGCTGAGCCCAACCATAAACAGCGAAGAAGACATTGAAAATTCAGTTCAAGCCCTCACCTCTATCATTACAGCCGCTGCTCATCACTCACCAGATCGTAGATTGACAAACAGTTACATTGACCGGCTGGTCTCAGAAAAGCGTCGTGCAAGAAGAGAATGGCAAAGCTTTAGATCGCCTGCCGTTAAAAATCGTCTGAGACTTGCAGAACGCGTACTTCGCAAAGCACTCGAAGCCGAAGAGCAGCTAGTACATAGCCGTTTTATCGAAAAATTATCGCCTACAAGCACCAAATTTCCCCTATGGAGGGCACGCGCCAGCATAAAGCCACCTGCAAAGGTAGACACTCTAAGAGATCAGACAGGAAGATGAGCCCGCAGCGACGAAGAAAAGGCAACTGTCTTTGCTCTTCACCTTAGAAATGTTTTCCAGCCAAATCCTTCAACCAATGGCTATGAACTTCAATTGGTTCCGACCGCCGCACAAACTCACCCAATCAAAGTTCATTCGCTAGAAATAAACAAGTAAGGGTCTGTTAATAGATATCCATGTTACTAAAACCGCTAAATGCTTAAGACACTGCTTTTATGAGAATTACTACCACCTGCTGCTTCTGATTTTTTCAAAAGCAAAATTTCGCTTTTGACATATGAGAGTTGATACTGCTCAGCTTGACGAAACTTATACGACTTATGCTATTTTGACTGCTGCTATTCAAATACTGAAAACATCGGTATCATTGGCATTTACTTATTATATATACTCTTACACAATTCTACAAAGTTATGTCAAAATCGGATGACTATAGCATATAGCTGCTGTTTGAATGATCGTTCGAAAAAGAAGTTCAAGTGAGAAAAACTTTTTTGTTTTAAATGGAGGCCGCAAGGGTATACAAAACTTCGGCCGAGCCGAAGTTAACTTTCCCTTATTTTTTTGATTTTTTATACCCCTGCAGTGTTATAAAATTGTCCGGCTCGTTGTAACGTATAGAAGGAAGCATATCCGACCACATAAAGTATATATATTCTTGATTAGCATTGTCCGTCTGTCCGCCTGTCTGTTTCTATGCTATCTCCTCCGTCAGTTTTAAAGCAATCTTAACCAAACTTTGCACGAAGTCTTTAAGTACAAATACGCTGCACATTTGTCGAAACCGGCCGGATCGGATGACTATAGCATATAGCTGTCATTGGAAGGATCGGTCGAAAAACTTGTTTTAGTGAGAAAATCTTTTTGGTTTTCAATGCAAAACGCGTCCAAACTTCGTATTTCTTAGTATACTATCCTTTCCCATGTTTTCACAAAGTTTGGTCGAAATCGGTCATCTAGAGGTATAGTTTAGCTGTCATAGAAAAGTAAAATAGTCTTAGTTAGAAAAACTTTTTTGTTTTCAATGGGAATGTACATAAAATCGGCAAATATTCATTTGGTATGCTTTCACACAGTTCGACAAAGTTTTGATAAATTTTGATGACTATAGCATATAGCTACCATAGGATCCATCGGTTGAAAAAGTAGTTCTAGTAAGAAAAACTTTTTTGGTTTCAATGGAAACGTTCTTATCATTGGCATATACCACAATTCTTAAGTGAGACCCTCGAGACTTTATATATATCAAGTAAGGCCCAATATCTATCTATTCTGAAAAGATCAATAAGATCGGAGGGTCTTACATTGACAGTTACCGCGTGCGCGCGTCCGCGTGTGCGTATGTTAGAGTGTGTATGTGAATGTGTAAGAGTTTTTTTTTTTTTTTAATTCATTTATTTCTACATATATATAGAAACTTAATTAATAACAGTTGGGAGTGGGGCTGCATCTCTGCGGTACGGTACATTGGTTCTTCTTAAGCGCTCTACTCTGCGCAGTTCTACCATGATTTGGGCCGAGTAGGTGCTTATCAGCTCCCAGTTACGGCTACTTTCCACCATTATTGGTACCAGGTTCCCCACGGTTATGCACTTCCCGAGAGACTCCTCCTGTTGCTCCCTTTCGCGTGCGAATCTGCCACAAGCAAACAGCACCTGCTCCGCGTCTTCCTCTGTATTCCAGCACCCGGTACACTCTGCGCTTTGGTCAAAACGGTGCAGGTAGCTGCGAAAGCAGCCGTGGCCACTTAGGACCTGCGTCAGGTAAAAGTTTACCTCACCGTGCTTCCTGCCAATCCACATGCTCAGGTCTGGTATGAGCCGGTGAGTCCAGCGGCCCTTGGGGGACACATCCCAGCAATTTTGCCATGTCGCTTGGCTCTGTACTTTTACAGAATTTCGAATCTCATTCTTCATCGCCGAAGTATAGCCTTTGCCATGGGTTTCCGAGTAGACTGTGGAAATGTCGGCAGCCAGCTCTTCCAGAGGCGCCAGGCCAGCGATGACGAGCGCGGCGTCATCCGACACGGTGCGAAACGCACAACAAATACGAATCGCGCCCAAGCGGTGTGTTGCTTCTAAGCCACGCCTATTGCTTTTTGTGTACAGTGCCTCCTTCCAGACTGGCGCTGCGTACAGCATTATCGATCTGGTGACACTCGAGAGCAACATTCTTCTTCCTTGTCTCGGACCTCGGGTGTTAAGCATTATCCTTGACAGTGCTCTGTTGGTTGTAGCTGCCCTTGTGTTGGCATACTCCAGGTGCTCGCGGAAACTAAGCCTTGTGTCCAGCATCACTCCCAAATACTTAAGGGCCCTCTTAGAGGCCACCGAAGTATTCCCGATTATGATATGGGCTGTCTCTACCTTTTTCCGGTTGCATAGCGACTCTGCCTGGGCTAGCTCCTTTGCGACAACCACCACTGCCACGTCATCCGCAAATCCTACAACCTGGACTCCTGGGGGATGAGGTAGTCTAAGTACCCCGTCGTACATCGCATTCCATAATAATGGCCCAAGTACGGAACCTTGCGGGACACCTCGAGTTACCTCATACGACTCCGTGCCAGCACTAGTGTCGTATTTCAGCACCCTGTTGCTGAGGTAGCTTCTGATGATTAGAAGCAGATATGCGGACTCCAAAGCTTGTCAGCGCATCCAATATGCAGCTCCACCTTGCCGTATTGAAGGCATTGCGTATGTCTAGTGTGACCACTAAACAGTACTCCTTGCCTCCGCCCTTCCATCTAGTTCCCTCTATCGCCTTAGACGGTTACACGGGTAGCTGAAATCGGGTGGCTGAATGCGTCAGGCGTGTGAAGTGTGAGGTGTGTGTGTTGAAACACAAGAAGTCAGGAAGGGTTTGTAGTCGGGGCCTCGACACAGCCCTTGTTTATTTTCAAAAAATGTCATAAAACGAGAATAGTCTGACTTTAGAAGCCAATTAAAACACAACCCGCTATTCTTCTATACCACTTTAATTTTTTAAAGATGCGTTGATATGTGCTCCGTCGCGTATAGCTCATAAATTCAGATATTTTTACCTAGTGTAGCCTCCATAATTTGTAGAGAGCCAAAACTTCTTCAAAACGGGTTTTCCGCCATATCTTGAAAACAAGAGCTGATGGAGCTAAACCGCAACCACTTTTGGAATCAGTGAACATAAATTTATCATATTTTTTTATCGACAAGGCAGCACCTCACAAAGGTGGTCATTTTGTCGGCCTGTGTAATATGTTCCAGCACCGGTGCGGCATTAGCGAATCCCCTAACTCTTCGTAGTGAGCAATTGCGACCAGAACAATCACCAGAAAAGTATTTGCCTAACGAATTTAGTCTGGGAATGTCCAAATTCCCTTACACATCCCCATACAGGCCCACATCCCAAATGTATGATACCCATCCCTACTTCTTATATTTGTGGGCATATCGAGTTTATTTTCTGTTATTGCCAGGTCCTCCACCTTCCCCACAATTTGGAAAATACGTCATATGTCCCACAGTTTTGAAGACAGATGGTTGGCACGTTTTAGAACATGAACCCAGCATTATTTATCGAGCCGCAAGATTGATAATGATCGGATGAACGAAAATCAAGTAGCGAGCATTCTTTTGCTGCTGTAGCGAACATTCTTTTGCTCATAACTTGAAACATGTAACATGTAAATTGGGATATATTTATCCTTTTTGTGTTTATTTAAAATAGTCGCGTGATTTGAATTCGGTTTACAACTTATTTGATTTTTTCTCGTCCGCTTTTCCCAGCTGCTTGATTACGACTCCCTTTCTCAACTGACATAACCCAACCGTTTACGCATCAGCCTACTGTTTTACATTCGGCTTACCGAAATTCATCTGCCCCAGATGTCTCCTCTTCTTCGTCTTCATCTCCGTCATCGGAGATGTAGAGGTTTGCATAGGTCCTTGAAAATCTGCTTCTTTTCTAAAATCATATCTACCATTACGTTTTATCTTAATGACTTCGTATGGCCCTATGTATTTACTGGACAATTTTTTCCGTTATAAACTGTGTCACCTTGATAGCTACGAGGTCTCCTAACTGGTAGCCCTTATGCTCCTTCCTCTTCTTGTCGTAGTTTCTTCTGTACGACTCCTGCGCCTTTTGAATTTAAAAAGCCTAGCTACTTGTCGACTGTCATTGCGTTCTTTTTGATGCTTTAACAGCATCTCATCTTGAAGAATATTTAAAAGATCAGAGTTTGCCAAATGCCTCATTCGTACAACAAACAATAGCTCGAATGGCGTAAAACTGGTTGAAGCGTGTACATGTGCGTTTATTGTCTGCTGTACTTGTCCTGTGTATTTGTACCACTTTGTGGGTTCCACTGCTGACATCTTTGAGAGAACTGCAATAATGACTCTGTTTACTCTCTCTATTTACCCATTTACTCTTGGCACGACCACTGAAGTTTCCACGTGATCAATCTTATTATCACTGCAAAATCTTTTAAGACCGTTTGAAGTAAATGCTGATCCTTGATCGCTGATTATTCGCTGTGGACTACCAAATATTGCTACCCAAGATTCAAGATTCTTGATAACTTCATCTGCATTCGTAGATTTTGTAGGATACAGCCAGGTATATTTAGAAAATCCATCCACCACAGCAAATATGTATTTGTAGTTTTTCGACGTAACATCCAATGAACCCAAATGATCTACATGCAACGTTGACAGGGGTGTGTCGCCTTTGTCAATGCTATGTAAGAAATCTTCCTGCTTTCCCGTCTTCTGGTTACGGGTAATAAAGGGTGATTTTTTAGCTATTATCTTTTTGGCAACATTGGTTTAAACAGCTCAAGCACGTTTCGTGTTTTTTTTCACTGTCAAGCATCTTCAGTTTGGTCGATAATTTAACCATGGATCGACTTAAAAACGAACAACGCTTGCAAGTTATTGAATTTTATTATCAAAATGCGTGCTCTGTTAAGAAAGTTCATCGCGCGCTTCTTCCATTTTAAGGTCAGCTTAATTGACCCACTAAAGCGGCTATTCGGGCTATTGTGACTAAATTTCGCACCAAATTTACATTGTTGGACACAGAACCACCAACACGCTTACGTGGAGTGCGAACTGAAGAAAATATCACAGCTGTATCGGCCAGTGTTAATGATGACCATCAATTATCGATTCGTCGCCGTTCGCAGCAATTGGGCCTCTGTTACTCAACAACGTGGAAAATTTTGCGGAAGGATTTAGGTGTGAAGCCTTTCAAAATACAGCTGGTGCAAGAATTGAAGCCAAACGACCTACCGCAACGTAGAATTTTTGGTGAATGGCCTCTTGGAAAGTTGGCCGAAGATCCACTTTTTTACCGAAAAATTGTGTTCAGCGACGAAGCTCATTTTTGGCTCAATGGGTACGTAAATAAGCAGAATTGTCGATTTTGGAGTGAATATCAGCCAGAAGCATTTCAAGAGCTACCAACGCATCCAGAAAAAGTCACAGTCTGGAGCGGTTTATGGGCTGGTGGCATCATTGGACCGTACTTCTTCAAAGATGATGCGAATCGTAACGTAACTGCGAATGGTGAGCGCTACCGTGAGATGATATCCAACTTTTTTTTGCTCAAAATGCAAGAGCTTGACTTGCATAACATGTGGTTTCAACAAGACGGTGCCACATGCCACACAGCACGCGCAACAATGGACTTATTGAGAGGCGAGTTCGGTGAACATTTTATTTCAGGTTCGGGACCGGTCAATTGGCCGCCAAGATAGTCCGATTTAACGCCTTTAGACTATTTTTTGTGGGGCTATGTTAAAGCTCATGTCTATACAGACACTATACAGAGCAGTGAACTGCGGATGTTCGTGACGGATGTTCTTTAAGAGCAAAGCATCTACCACTAGGGATTATTGTCATTCTTACAGGACAACTAAGCTGCATTTTGGATGGTTTATAATCTTCAACTAGCTTTTTTACTGCAGCTTTGTATTTCGGACATCTAACTCCAAATTTTCAATTACCAGGTTGTAAACATGGTAATTGACTTTTTTAACTGTGTTACTTCTTCCGCAAAAGTATACTTCCCATTTTCCACAGTGACAATAAACATCTTTATAAAATCAAAGCCAATGATAATATCCACATTGACTTTTGTATCTGGAACCACAAGAAATTTATATCGGGTTCGAAGTCCATCCACTTCTACTTCTGCATCCCAGAACAGTAGTCGCTATGTTTCCAAGGGGGATCATAAAGTTGTGCAAAAGTAAGTAACAGGTAGAAAGAAGCATTGCGACGATATATTCTTGATTAACATCAACAGCCGAGTCGATTTAGCCATGTCCGTCTGTCCGTCCGTCTGTCCGTATGAACGCGTCGATCTCAGAGACTATAAGAGATAGAGCCACAAATTTTTGCATTTAGGTAGGTGTAAACCAGATTCAAATCGAGTTTGGTTTCAGATTAGGAATATTCAACTCCCTTCCCCCTTTAAGCCCAAAAAACTGTCAGGGCCACAATTCTTAAGTTAGACCCTCGAGACTTTATATATATCAAGTAAGGCCCAATATCTATCTAGTCTGAAAAGATCAATAGGATCGGACAAAAACACCGAAGTTATATACGATTCAAATTTGCTTGAAGGAGAGAGGGGGGTCTTACATTGTCAGTTACCGCGTGCGCGCGTCCGTGAGTGCGTATGGTAGAGTGTGTGAGTGTATGTGTGAGTGTGTGTATATGTGTATGAAAACACAAGAAGTCAAGGGAACAGGGTATTTTGAATTCGGGGCACTCGACTACAGCTCCCTTACTTGTTTGCAGTAAACATTTGCCAAACTTCTGCTGATACATATTCATTCACATAAGGGAAACGTCTGCTCCAGTGTCAATCAAACACGATACGTTTTTTTTTTAAGCTCCTTTTCCCTTACCTTATTAACTACGTTGATAATTGGATTACTCTTTGGACAATTTCGTGCCATATGTCCCATACCATTGCACTTAAAACACTTAGTGCCCTTCTTGCAATCAGCTCTCATATGCTCCGTGGATCCACAATTGCAACAATGCTTTTTATTTTTTTCCGCTTCTCCTTTTTCTTCTTTGTTTATGGCGTTCAGTTCACCCCGATGTAAAAAGTGCTTGCGATCTCCCGAAGTACTTGATTTGATCATTGCTTCAATTGAATGATATCGACTCCGCAGTTCGCCGAAGGATTTTGCACTTTATAGAGGGTATTCTAGGTCATCTCGCAACTTAAGCCCTTCTGCTATGTATCTTATCACCGACTCCTCCTCCATAGTCCCCAGAGCTGCTATCTTTCGTATCTGTAGAATGTATTAGTGGAAATTCTCGTATGGTAGTTTTTTCTTCTCTTCTAACATCTGGTGCGTCCACCAAAACCATCGTTAAATCAGCATAATTTGACACTGATGTTGCCTCTTGATAAAGCTTCGCCGTTCCTGTCATTTTAACTCGAGTATTCACATATTTTTGCTTTTCATTTAGTTCATAAGCCTCCTCGATCTCCTCAAAATTCCGGATCCATTGCCGAATCGGGATGGATACCCCATCAAACTCCGGCACGACCTTGGAAAAGCTATCCATCGGCACTCGACTTTTACCCTCCACTTGCCGAATTTTCTCAATTTTCTCCATATTGTTTCCCGTATTCAGTTGAGTGCTTACAATATCGCCTTGTTGATTTTGGTCTTGGAAATCGATCTACTTCTCGTCAAACTTCGCTGCTGATTTCCTAGCGTCTGTAACCCTTTTTGCAACTGACCTCAACTGTTGGATAGATGCTTCTTCCTCTATGGGCACTCCGTGGTCTTGCAGTAACTTGACAAGTTCAACTTTCGTCAACTTGATAATATCAGCGTACTTCAACTACTTGCTTATCCTTGGCACGGTTGAGCTCCCATGTAAGGTGGGATATATCTATCCTATTTGTGTTTATTCAAAATAATTGTGTGATTTAAATTTGGTTTACAACTTATTTGGTTTTTTCTCGTCCGCTTTTCCCAGCTCCTTGATTACGACTCCCTTTCTCAACTGACATAGCCCAACCGTTTACGCATCAGCCCACTGTTTTACATACATAATAAGTATTATGTGTTCCAACTTCAGCAGGTTGAACTATTTCGCCTGCAACAAGGAAGATGGAGTGGCAGATGCGGATATGTTGACCTAAATCGTCCAGCCGGCTAATGCAGTCGAGTATGCTTCTCTCAGCTTGCTGCAAAATAGTTACCCGCTTTTTGTTAAGATATACTAATATGCCAAAGTTGGCCGAAAATTCCTTTCAAACGAAATTGTTTGAATGCCATAAATATTGAAGCCAAACCGGTGAATTGTTTCTCTGATGGTTCGCTGAGTGAAACTTTTACGTACTTCAGAATAACTTTTGCTTTGAATTCGCTTTAATGGAATTTTCCAATCTGCCCATCTTTGCCGTTGAACGTCAGCGGCGTATGTTAATGCAGCTAAAGGGCTACGTAATTCACTACATAATTTAGTTTCCTCACACTCGCACCCCAACTATTTAACTTAAGCGTAAATTCCGATGGGTAATCCCTTACAACGTTCTTTTAATTAGGAGAATCACTTCAATTGATTCCAAATCAATTATATATACCAAGGACCAACACAAGCTGTAAGTCCATTGTGTGTTGTGTACCTAAATAAGTACATGTGGCATTCTGGCAGCAGGTAGGTCTCCAGCTTATCTATCCTTGTTGTATTGATTGTTTCACTCGGAGAATTTAACCAGCTGGCCACTGTAATGCCGCTCGGAGTTGTCGCAATTCGAATTGTTTGCCCTTAAGGAGTTGGCAGCATTTAGGAGAAGCATTTAGCAATTGACCTTGAGCAATGCTTTCAAATTGTTTGGGCCTGCCATTGTCTCGGTTAAATATTTAAACTCTGTTTGAACAAGCGGTTACACCGCAAAAGCACATCTGAATATTCAAATTCAAATCAAGGCGGAAAATATGCAAATGGAACTGCCGGCGGCTCTCAAATTCTTTATGGCAGTGGCAGGGTGAGGGCCCGGTCGGTGCTCAGCTGTCGTCTAGCCGCAGACTCCGTGCACAGCCTATGGCAACCCCTGCCAATGCATGGGCCCCGCCCGCTCTGCTGCTCAGCTCTCCTCCCGGCTCATCCTTGTATTTGTTCGTCGTTGCTAATGTAATTGAATTAAGTGGCGACTTGTTGATAAGGAGCAAAGTCAACAGACACGGCACGCTCCACAACTCAATTGAGCACAGACGTGACGGGGGAACTGCACGGCTCAGGCTCCTTCTGTGAAAGGGGCACTACAAGTAGTTTGTGGTCTGTCTGAAAAATGTTTGTTTGCTCCCTGACAAACGAGCCTTCAAATGGAAGAGACCTGCAGGCCATTAAGCATGTACAGGGTACAGTGAACAATATATTGGGGCGCAGCACGGCAAAACGGTTCATTTTCCTGTCCAAGTGTGCAAAGTTTTTGCTTTAACAAAATTATAAGCGCAATTAGAATATTACATTATGTCCCACAGTGGGTCACTTAGTGGGATACTTGCACATAAACGACTGACGCTGTCTGGCAGTGCGCTTTAAGCTCTGCGAATATTGTGAGGACAGCCACCCCTGCACTCGCACTCCTGCTCCTGCCTGAAACCGAAACCAAACTCACTCCGCCAGCCGGGTAAACTCCATCACACCCAGCGCCCATCCAAATGAAATTCTTTATCTTTTCATGTTGCATGGCAACTTTTGCTGGACAACTTTTCCAGTTGGCACTTTTCCACTGTTTGTACTCACTGTTATTTCTCGCTTCTATTCCTTGTATATATGTATGTACGACGTACATACAAGTACATGCGGCCACGATATGCATTTAGCTGTGAGAACATTCATAATTTGAACAAGCAAGGGAGTGGGGCATAACTGAGTCAAAGAGCTTTGTACCGAAGGAAGCATCAGAGGTTTATAAAATAATTACTGATGCTGGGAAACGAACTGCGTTGGTCTTAGTTGTGATTCGCATTCGCCAGTGCATCAATGCTACACTTGTTAAAGATGCACATCTTATGGATTTCATCAATTGGCTTGGCTGAAGGCGACTGCGGTATCAGTTAGCCGAATTGAAAGAATAGGAAAGGGTGTTGAAATCAAAAGGGCTCGTAACCTTCGTATGAGTCCTTGAAACTCTGAAGTATTGGTGTGGAGGTATAAGTCCGTAGCATAGCCTTGCACTTTAATTGATTGGATCGATCAATCGTTATCAGCTCACTTTTTGGTAAGTTTCAGATATGATGGATGACGCAACCGGTCATAGTTACATATATGACAAACAAATGTTAAATGATCCATGCGTATTTCCGCGAATTACATTATTCTTAATAACAAGGATCAGTTCACGGTCCGGTAGATCGGAAGAGCCGGTTCGGCTCTATTTTTTTAAATACAACACACTTAACAGAATACAAATTCAATATGAAACTTGTGTAACTTTCTATGGCCCGATTTCTCAAAGGTTCTGGTCATCTTTGACCAGAGGTTAAGTCATTTGGTTTTCTCATCACCCGATATCAAAAAATTCCTATCTCTGAAATGGGTGACCACTGAATTTTTTAATGCTATTGAATGTTGCGGGTAATTTTTTTTGGAAAAAGCTGATTAAAATTGCTTGCTATGAATCAAAAGCAATAGCGAGGGACACTTGAATACCATCACGGCTTATCAAAGGAACGCTGATTCCACAGAAGTCATCCGCAGTGATAGGTAAACTGCAACTTGCAAAAGAACGCTGCGCCACCAAATCCTTTAAACAATCCTAGTCATAAACGGGAGCGTTAGTTAAAGTCGGTCCTGCCCGACTTCGATATACCCGTTACTCAGATACATTAATGTTGTATAGCCTTCCCTTATGTTATTTAACAGAGCATTAACATTAATGAAACCATTTCAACATTATGTAAGCAAACAGAGCATGAGCGCCAGAATGTATGCAACATTTTTTATAACTTTTGTTTCTTTGCCATTTATTATGCGATCTTTATGAAACTTTCAGATATTGTAGATATTAGGCACATACACTACACTGCAAAATATGACCTTGATATCTTCAAAATTGCCAGAGCTATTTAACATTTTTAATTATGAGGGCGGGAGGGGGCGTGGCCAGAATTTTAAATAAACTTGATCAGCGTAGGGACAATATGAGTCTTCATACAAAAATTTGGTCGCTCTAGCTCTTCTCGTCTCCGAGATCTAGGTGTTCATACAGACAGATGGACATTGCTATATCGACTCGGCTGTTGATACTGATCAAGAATATATATACTTTATGGGGACGGAGATGCTTCCTTCTGCCTTTTACATACACTTGCACGTATACCCTTTTTACTCAACTTTTACTCTTTGGTCTCGGTGGTCCTTTCATTGGAAATGCCTTACGCAATAAAAAATTTCGAACTTGCTTGAATATATAAAGCACCATTTCAAATTAGTTAACATATAATATGTAGAAGAAATGGGCGCTTCTGGTCAGGGATCGCAGACAAGACGAAAGTACCGGACACAACCACAAGTACTGTAAATACTTTGAAACGCTCCGACCGAAAAAAACAGGCACTGAACTTCTTGTCTTTGGCGCTCGTTCGAGCGAATCATTTTTATGTTTTATCATGAAGTTGTGCAAAAGTATGTAACAGGTAAAAGGAAACATTTACGATCCTATAAAGAATATATATTCTTGATCAGCATTAACAGCCGAGTCGAATTATGCATGTCCGTCTGTCCGTCCGTCAGTCCATCTGTCTGTATGAACGCGTCGATCTCGGAGACTTTAAAATGTGGAGGCACAAATTATTGCACGTAGTTAGTTGAATACCATACGCATATCAAGTTTGTTCCAGATTTGGAAAATTCCTCCCCCTCCTCCTTTAAAGAGCAAAACACTGTCAGAGCCATAGTTTTTATATCTCAGAGCCTCTAGTCTAGTAAAAAACACTGAAGTTATATACGAATCAATTTTGCTTTTAGGGGAGACGAGTGTGTGAATGTGTATGAGAACACAAAAAGTCAAGGGAACAGGGTATTTTGTAGTCGGGACACTCGACTTCAGCTCCCTTACTTGTTAGTTTTGTACTAATAAGTACAAAATGAATTCTAGTAATGTATGCGAAGTGTATCTGCACAGTGCACCACAAAATTTTGATACCAACGAGACCCGCCAAAATGTAAAGCTACTAGTAGTAGTAGGAAAACCATGGCTGGGTTTGGTTTGGTTGCCTAACGTTTTTTTGTAATTGACTCCTGAAGCTTTCATAGGAAAATGGACTTTTTTGAAAGTCATGTCTATATCTCAAAAACTATTTGGAATTTTACTTTTTTGTCTTTAGCTATTTTGTAGCTCTTCTGATTAAAATAACGAAAATATGTAATTTTTTTTTTATTTTTCGTGATTTTGAGCATGAAGACGGTTTATTTTTTAGCAGTTCGAAAAAAAATGTTTTGTAGGCCTGGTTAAGAGTTACAAAATGGCTGAAGACAAAGAAGTAAAATTCCAAATAGTATATGAGATATTGACATGACTTTTTCAAAAAAGTAAATTTTCCTATGAAAGCTAGGTTTTTCTACTACCATAAGTACCTTTTAAATTTGGTGAGTCTCGTTGGTTTCAAAAAAATTTTGTTGAAAAATGGTTCACAGTGCTATTAAAATCCAAACAGGATAACTAAATTTAATAATGAAAAGGTATACTGCCAATCAAGTGAAAAATCATGTCAGAATCATCGCATAAGCGAAATTCTCAGTATATAGATCTCCACGGAACTAAAACTGTTTAGTACTTAAGAAACTGCTTTTCTAGAACACAAGTGACCTCACATAACTACCCAGCTATGGTTATGACAAAACTGAGCCGCGATTAACACCATGGATGACTTATAAAGTCATTATAAAGAATAAAGATACAGCAAAAATGACCCAGTCGGACTTGACACCATGCAAAATGCACATCTTTCATACTTCTCTGTCATCGAAGAAGTAGTTCCCAAATTTGGAAAGTTCCATTCGCTTTTATTGAGGCGTGAAAACCAAAAAGAATGCACCTTTGTGAACGTATCTTTGCATGTGTTTCTGTTGTTGTTTTGAACTTCGTGAATCGTTCGGGACTCCCTCCCATTTTCTCTTTCTCGTATTTCATGTGTGAGGCGCTCGCTGCTAAAATAATGTGGAAATTACACGTTCTTTTGGAACCCGTTTTAGATGGCATGAAAATCAGCATGCTAGACACGTGATTTTTGATGAATTATTGAAACAAAACCATATTTATAGAAATTTTTTTTCAATCAAATTTTGTTAGTATTTAATACATCAAGTGAAATTACCTTTTTATTTATAATGTTACATTCGCTGGTGCACACTGTCTTTGTCTCATTTTCTGAAGCATTTGTTTCTCCTTTGAATGCCACTTGTACGATTTTTATTCAGTTGCAATTCCATTTTCTGGAAGTTCAGAATTGGGTAATAATTTAAGTACTTAATATTTAATATTTGGGCTGCTGGTTGAAATTAAAAATAGTTTATTGTCGTTCCTAAGTAGGCCCCTTTAAAGTTAGATAGA
This sequence comes from Lordiphosa collinella, assembly GCA_018904265.1. NCBI lineage: Eukaryota > Metazoa > Arthropoda > Insecta > Diptera > Drosophilidae > Lordiphosa > Lordiphosa collinella. Next base: position 284,947 of record JAEIFV010000215.1, on the reverse strand, counting down.
ACATTGTTAAACAAGTAAGGGAGCTGTAGTCGAGTGCCCCGACTACAAAATACCATGTTCCCTTGGCTTCTTCTGTTTTCATACACATATACACACACTCACACATACCCACACACCTCTAACATATGCACGCATTTTCAATGGGAACAGGGTATAAAAAGATGGTAGGTGTTGATTTTTGTTGCTTGGGTTTTCTCCAGTATTTGTCTTGATGTGAATATTTGGTCTATGGTGGACTTACCAGGTGTAAAGCCACACTGATAAGGTTCGATCAGTTCGCTCATTCTCGGCTTTAGACGTTCACATAAGATACGTGACAGAACCTTATATGCAATGGGTAGGAGACTGATCCCGCGGTAATTGGCGCAGATTGCAGAGTCTCCTTTTTTAAGTATTGGGCAGAGAACACTTAGACTCCAATCTTCGGGCATACTCTCTTCGGACCAAGTTCTGCATAGGAGTTGGTGTATACACCTTACCAGCTCATCGGCTCCAGCTGATTTGTTATTTTTTAGCCTTTTTATGGCTAACCAAACTTCGTTATGGTCCGGTGGGTCTATTTCTATATCATCGATTGGTGGTTCCACTACTTCTCCAGAGGCGTCATTGTGTTCGTCATCGCCTCCCAGCAGGTTGGAGAAATAGTTTCTCCATTTGTCTAGTACCACCTACCTGCACTCAAAAATTTTTGGCTCTATCTCTTGTAGCCTCTGAGATCGACACGTTCATACGGAGACTTGCATAACATATATCAAGTAATGCCCAATATCTATCTATTCTGAAAAGATCAATAGGATCGGACAAAAAACACAGAAGTTATATACGAATCAATTTTGCTTGTAGGAGAGAGGGAGGTCTTGCATTGTCAGTTACCGCGTGCGCGCTTGCGTTTGCGTGTGTGTGGGTAAGTAAATGAAAACACACGAAATCAAGGGAACAGAGTATTTTGGAGTCGGGGCACTCGACTACAGCTCCCTCATTCGTTTTCTCGACAAAAGATGTCAACACTGCACAAAGCTGCCCTTAGAATACTTTCTCCCCTGAGAAACGGATGTTTCGGAATCAGGACTAACGAACTGACGGATATGGCTATATCGACGCTACTGTTGATGCTGATCAGGAATTCTGTAATTTATAGGGTGGAGATGCTTCCTTCTGGCTGTTACATACATTTGCAAAAACTTTAGATACTTTCCGTTTATTTGGTTCAAAGTATACAAAATGCACTTGATTGCTATTAAAATTAAATATTTACATTGGATTATGCTATACATCGAAACAAAGCCCGGATCCCCTTTTGGCAATAGCAGTGCTTTAACAAATTATAATTTTCCATGGTCACAATTTCATTGGTTTTGAAGAATTTGGAATTACTAGAAATATAAGTTGTTCTTTTTACATTTTTTGATGCTGCAAGGAAAGCAATCAATCACCCACATGTTTAGCCCCTTTGGCAAAAATAATTTAATTCTCACTTTTAAATGAATTTTAAAGAAAAGGAAGAAAATATTGCTGATAAACTTTTTGACTTCTTACTTAATATACATATGTAGAAGGGAATAACCAGTCATACATACATTCCACACACTCGAAAGCTCTTACACAAACTGTCATCCGTTAGTTTGACGCACTTGCAATTTGATTGTAGATTCGCTGCATGCATTTTGATCATTCACGTATGGGCCATTGCATCAATCAACACACGAGTATAAAACTGGCGGTGACTGAACTACGCACAATGATTGATTTTTAGACGCACATTTGTATGTCACCACCCGTACATGTACTCGAGCGAATGATATAAAATGTTGGCCCGCCAAGGGTGAACTTTTCTCGTTTTCCTGCTTGCCAACGCGTCCTTATTTACACCCAAAAACACTCCCAAGGATGCATTAACTTCCATTTTGTGAGACAACGAGGGTATTCAGCATAAATGTCGGCGAATGTCTGTGTGAAAGTCAACATTCCCCACATTTGCATGGAATCGAAGTCGCATGTGACTGTTCTGTTTTCTGCAATTGCTGCAAAATGAAAAGAAAGGAACGAAAGTTAATGCTGTCACTCACTTAGGCTACATAATGCTTTAGCCCAAAATTCTATTGAAGCAGCTGCGCGGAGTATAGCCTCAAAAAAGTTAGTACACATTTGTGTCCATACCAATTAAATAAATGTTGGATTAGGACAATTTGCAGTACCCATAGCGACTTCGTCAGCGAGCATTTAAAAAAATTGTACATGAAAGTTTTCTTAGAAAAATTATAAAATTTTTTACTTAGACCAACAGATTATTGCACACCCCGTTTGTGGTGCATCTGTTAAATGACAGTAGGACCAGTCTTCATCCAGAGCTTAACCTTAGGTTTGGTTAAGGTAATTTTGCGATGTTAGCAGCGGTGAAGCTTCTTTAGTTCGGCCAAAAGTCCCGCTACGATAAAATATTATAAAAATTTTTTATTTGGACAGTAAATAACATAATCATAATACTTCTGATGAGGCAGAGTTGCCTCATATCTATATCACAGAGTATAATAAAATTGTTCAGATGTTTGTAAAAATTTGAAGGAAGTATCTCCGATCACGTAGTTTAATTAGAGAGCTGCCCGAGTGATTGCGGCATCGTATGATTACTGGTAAAAAGTAATCATTTTTGAGAACAACGATTACTTTTTTGTAATCATGTAATCGCTTGTATGATTACGATTATATCCGAGTACTACATATGATTACTTTCCGAGTAGTACTCGTGGCATTTTCAATGCTGCTTTCAACTCTGCTTCTACGAGTTTCCTTATATTGATCTTAAGCTTCGAATTTTACAAAATAGGTGTTAGCTGAGTGGTTAGGATTGCTGCCTTACATTTTAGATTTGCCGGTTCGAATTCCTGTTGAGAATAGTTTTTATACCCTCGCATTGAAGGAAGCATCTCCGACCACATAAAGTATATATATTTTTGATCAGCATGACGAGCTGAGTTCATTTAGCCTTGTCCGTCTGTCCGTCCGTCCGTCTGTCAGTCTGTCTAATTCTATGCTATCTCGTCAGTTTTAAAGCTATCCTCACCAAACTTTGCACGAAGTCTTTTGGTACAAATACGCTGCACTTTTGTCGGAACCGGCCGGATCGGATGACTATAGCATATAGCTGCCATAGGAACGATCGGTCAAAAAAAAAGTTCTAGTGAAAAAAACTTTTTTGTTTTTAATGGAAACGCCTCCAAAGTCCCATGATTTCACTAAGTTTGGTCGAAATCGGATGACTATATCATATAACTGCCATAGGAACGATCGGTCGAAAAACCAGCTCTAGTGAGAAAAACTTTTTTGTTTTTATTAATAACGTCTTTATCATTGGCATACACTTTATTTGCATACTTTTACACAATTCTACAAAGTTTGGTCGAAATCGGATGACTATAGCATATAGCTCCCATAAGAACGATCAGTCGAAAAACTAGTTCGAGTGAGGAAAAATTGTTTTTTTTTTTTGAAAACGTCCTTTTTGTTGGCATATTCTTATTTTATATACTTTAACACATTTCTACAAAGTTTGGTCAAAATCGGATGACTTCGGCCGAGCCGAAGTTAACTTCCCCTATTTTTTTTATTATTTCGGCTCAACGGTTCTGCGAATTTAAAAACGCACATACTCAGAATGAGGAATGAAACCTGGATCCAGGATACGGAATGCGGCCCACGTTTAAACTGAAACGTCCAAGTAATATTTTGCGCTTATGAAGAGCAAACATCTCACTTCCGGTCAGAGCCGTATCGGGTCACTTCATCTGTAGGCTTGCAGCTCGCTTGGGCGTCGCCCACAACGACTTCTGAAAAATATGCAAGTATGAGGAAGAGGAGAGAAATTTCTGCATCTTCTAAAATTTCCTAACTCCTAAAATTTGCAACTTATTGTCACAAGTTTTCCCAAGCTAACCTAACCTAGATGGTAGTCAAACTTGCAGATAAAGAGAAATTTCAATAATTCGATGAGCCAGATTTGGGCGATTGTTCTTATTTTCTTAGTATTTATTAAATTTAACATATGATTGGTGTAAACTGAGTGTAATTTTTATTTTACTGTCATTTAATTTAAGTCATTTTGCTGCGAGTGTTAATATAATATAGCATCCAAATTTTCGCCCTTCAAATTGGTCTTCAAGCACTCGGTTTGCGGAGCTAAAACATCTTTCGCTGGATGCTGGGATGCATAATATGTGTCGGGCAAGTTTTCCAATTATCGGAAATTCTTTTCCATGGATCTTCCAACAGCCCAAAATATCACGTTCTGCAAAATTAGTCAACTTGTAAATCTCCATTTGTACGATAACTACACCTTCGGAATATTGACTGTTGGCTATATTAATATCCTTATATGCAGCAATTTTTGCAATTCTTGTTCCGGAATTGCAGGTATATGCTCAATTTCTTCTTTGACGAGAGTATAGACCTCTTGACGCTCATCTTCACTTAGGTATCGCAACTGCTTATATTCCGGCCATAAAAATTCTGTTATTTTGTGTTCTTTTCTTAGCTGTAATTTGGAATCAAAGACATCTAAACAGTTTGATAATATGAACCGAATTCTTTTAATTAATTTCATCTTTCAGAAGCTTTGATATTTTTCTATAATAATATGCATATTTAATAGCACTGAATGAAGCGTGCAGTCTTGATCTCCCTCCAATTGGAATGTTGCGTTCTTAAACGATTCCAAGAACATGAGGATTCTGTCTAGTAAATGTTTTTCGATGCCAATTAGACGATGAGATTCCTTTGCTTTATCTATATATATAAAACTGTTTAACCTGACTGACTGACTGACTGACTGACTGGTGACCGTCGCACAGCCTAAATTCGGACAGGAGTTTCCTTATGTGGTGAAAGTGCGTACTAAGACTGGGGTTTGGAAAATTCCACCCGGAAAAGCGTCGGAAAAGTTTGTATAGGGAAAATTTTATTTTTCATCCGATTGACTTGAAATTCGGTTTCTAAGCATAGTATGAAAAATAATTGGACACGTGTTTTCCCGATTTCGGAAAATCCGCCCACATGGAAAATTCTCGGGAAATTCGATATGCAAAAATCTATTTTTCATCCGATTGACTTGAAATTCGGTTTGTAAGGACAGTTAGTAAAATAAATTGAAAAGTGATTTTCCGATGCTGGAAAATTTGACCTTAGAGTCGGAAAACTCAGCAGACAAAAACCTATTTTCATACGATTGGCTTTAAGCTTGGTTTGTAAGGATAGTATAAGAAGTAACGAAATAACAGTAACTCGGGCTGCCGTTTTTCATTGTACTGGCTGTGTGCGGGACCTGGACCTCGACCTGGAGATGACACTGGACCTGGACGTGGAAGTGGACGTGGACCTGAAAGTGGCCATTGAGGTGGCCATGGAGGTAACCATGGAGGTGGCCGTGGAGGTGGCCATGGAGGTGGCCATGGAGGTGGCCATGATGGTGGCTATGGAGGTGGCCATGGAGGTGTCCATGGAGGTGTCCATGGAGGTGGCCATGGAGGTGGCCATGGAGGTGGCCATGAAGGTGGCCATGGAGGTGTCCATGGAGGTGGACATGGAGGTGGAAAATGGTCCAAAAACCGCAATATTTGCAAAATTCTTAATCTCGGTGAAAGTTTGGGGATTGGCTACACGCTTGCGCGGAAGGTTTTTAAGCAGAAGAAATGGGCGGAAAATGGTGCACAATCTGCGAAATTTGAAAAATTATAGCGTTCATCCGGATGCAATGCAACTTTGAGGAATGGTTGGAGAATTGGTGGAAAATGTTATTTGTTGGCCGATCTTTATCAAATTGTGTTTGTAAGCTTTAAATTTGAAAAGTTCACCACCAAGATCGGAAATGTCACGAGAGACTTCATTTTTAACCGCGGAAGGGGCATAAGAGTTAATCTCTGCTTTCAGCCGATGTATGTAAGATACGGTCAACTATTTTCCGATTTGTGAAATCCACCCCCAAGTCGGAAAAGAAAAACTGATACTCTAATCGGTTAAAATAGCTTAACTGACGGCGGCGCAGCGAAGCAAGCCGGGATATTTGCTAGTATACTTATATAGGAATTAAGGTCGGGCTTAAATTGGCAACTAATAATTATTATTTAACTTAATTAGTTTAAAATTATTTGTTGGGCGATTGGCCCAAGGCCCGATGCCCTGGGCCCCAGTGCGAGAGTGAGAGATGATGAGCTTCGTGATAGTGCGGTAATCGATAGACGCTTGTGACTAGTAGTCGATAGTCGCTGGTGACTAGTGTGGGCGGAGTCGCCACATATATATTCTTTATTTGTTTGACGAGCTAAGTTGCCTTAGACGTAACCATCTGTCCATCCGCCTGTCCGGCAGTCCAGACGACAATCCGATCTCAGAGATACGCAAATATTCTGTCTGACTGCCTGAATACATAGATCTCAGGGACTAGAAGAGCTAGAGTAACAAAACTTAAGATGAGCAAATTCTCTGCATGCAGATTAACCTTTTTTCAAATTTTGGCCACGCCCTATCCGAGCTCGTATTTGGCATTATTAAAAGGGAAAGTTGTCAAGCCTTAATTCTACTCAGTAACGGGTATTAAAGCTCTCAAAAATGTATGAACTGATTTATAGTCCCCGTCCGCAACCTACTTCTGCAGGATCACGATGGAGGCGCGCATTTTCCATTTTAAAACATTTCCAAAAGGACTAATCCTTGATTAACTGGTAAAGTTTTATTAATTGTACTTGTTCGAAGTACAACATTGTGAAAGAGTGCAGGGTACGGCTTATACAGCCGTACACGCAAACGTAATACCAATAAAAATCACGTTTGTCCGGCCACCAGTTTTCGCATTATCATTTGTGCGTGTGGGTGTGTGTGTGTGTATGTGCACAATGTGCTTCTTTCATCCATCAACAATTAATCGCCCACTCGCAAAGAGTGTTAAAATAAAGAAAATATGCAGTCGGAATTTATCATGCCCAACGACTGCAATCAAAGGATTTTACAAATGACCAACCCAACTGCCTGTCTGCTCTCTGCTGGATATTGGGGAAGCGATGTGATAGCATAAAATGCTTAAACCGCACTTCATGTTTGCTGTTATCCGGCCGGGGTCCTTCAAAGCGGCGTCGGGTCGACTAGTGGGTGTGAATGCTGCGGCGTCTCTTCCGCGTCACCGACACCAAACCTTATTTATTCTTATCGAAATTTAATAATTTATGAATATCCCCATATTAAATCAATCGCATCCTGCGCACATTTCTATGTGTGCACTCTTGGATGGGACGCACGCGAACTGCAGAACCAGATTGCTGGTAAGACCAGGGCGAAGCCACAGATACTGGACGGCGGATGCGGATGTGGAATGTCGAAATTGTGCGCCGTCGAGTAATGCGCATTTCCATTCGCCACAATTTTTAATCAGAAGTAACTGGTGTGGTCGAGCATTTCCGACGGCCTAAAATAAAAATTCAAATAAAAAGATTTGAGTCTGAAATCTCATTAAAACAATTCCGTTTGCAAAAGCAAACAAACAAACAGGCGGCGAGCAAGTGAGCGCACAGGAGAACGGACATACTTACACACAAACATGCATGGGCCATGAGCACAATTGTTTGCTTCTGCTTGTGTTCAGGCGTAATCCCTATAGTAGCCGGGCCGACACCAGGGACAGCTCCGCCACCTCGAACGCCGACCGCCCACCCAGCGTATGCACCACTGCCTTGAACTTGTCAGTTCGTTCATTCGACTGATGCCCGGCCAGCCAGCCTGTTTGTCCTCCTACTCGGCGTGCGCCCGTTTGTCCATTTGATGGCGAAGAGCAACCATCAATTTGCAACACGGCTGCCTCTGCCCCGGCGCCCCTCAAAGCGTCAGTCGTGAGGCTCCGTCCGTCCGCCCTGCCCTGGCCTTTCACCCCTCCCCCGTTTTGAGTGTAAACACATAATCCATTTAAATTGTTTGTGGTTTTTCTTATTGTTTGTTTCCCTTCTTGTTTCCATTGTTGTTGGCATTTTCGCCGCTGCCACTGTCGTTTCTGTGCAATCTATGCGGAAAGCTGAAGGCAAATTGGGTTAATATCGGAGGTCTAGGCCTAAAACCAGTAGAAAAACATTATTCTTCGACCACCCGTTGAAGTTCTCTACATTTGCAGGTACTTGTTACATTAGGTTCCTAGATTACACGCTTTAAGTTCTAATGATTTCCGGGTCGGGAATTTCTTTAGAAACTCGTTCATGATTGGAGGTGTGGTGCAACAGTACAACACTTATAATTATCCCGCAGTAGAACCATAAGTTCTGAAATCAGGAACTTCTGCAGGCATCAATACATTTTAAAAACCATCAGACCATTATTGAATATAGCTGACATTTAACCTATATATTGAATAAAGCTATCATTTATGAAGCTGTTGAACTATTATTCGGTTGGTCGGTCAAAAGATGACTTCCGTCCAAAAGCATTAGCACCTTTTTTATCCAAGGCATTTGAACAGCTTTAGCCTTCAAATCTACAACTCATATTTGGACTAGGATTTTCGTAGTTACGCTATTTTCCGGACTTTTTAATTTACTCCATCAGACTATTTCATGATCATCATCAAAATTCACAAAAAATTGTTGGCAAGTTTTGCGATTTTTTGGACAGTTTGGTCTGTACATCCTATTTAAGAGGGTACAACTACCATGTATCATATCTTCATAGTTTTATAAGCTCATTTGAAAAACTGGCAAATTGCAGCTCGCTTAAAGACACCCCGGGTGGCTCAGCGGCTAGTGTGCGCGACCGCTGTGTAAGAGGTCGTGGGTTCGATCCCGCTTCGGAACATCTAATGAAAAGTTTTTACTTTGAATAAACTTTACACCCGGTCACCCCTCTTTGCTGTTGGCACCAGCTTTGTAGTAATCAGCCATGCAAACGTTTCTTAAACAGCCGTTCGGATTCGGCGTTATACTGTAGATCCCTTTCTCTTGTGTGAAAAATTAGAAGCGCACAAGCCAAGAGATTCAGAGGAGCTTGGCCTTGGCTCCTTTGGCTGTGTCAAGCCATTTTACATAAAAGACCCCCCAAGTATATGCATTTCAAATTATTGTCCCTTTTCTGCAACAGACTGTCTTCTGATTCCATCGCTCTCAGCAGCTACCTGGCGTGCGATGTGTTCGGCACATCGGCGTTTCTGCAGATCCCAACCTGGCCTGCGCTCTGGGATGCGATGTGTATTAAAAATTTACTGGCATTGATTGATCGGATAGTACAGCGCACACACCCAGAAAAAAAATTGTGAATTTCATACTTGGGTCAAGAATTTTCGTACTCAATACTTCGATAAGATCCAAGAGCTTTAATTGTTGATTCAAATCGATGGGGGCGGTGAAGGTTGGTACCACAACACCACATCCCCATTTATTATAAATAACACTAGGCAACAAGGTCCAGTATATTGAAGGGTTGGTAGTGAATCTAGATGATTTTCGTGTGCTAAGCAAGACTGCGTTTTCAGTTTTTGTCCATCACGTCGAGATTTTTAGTAATTTGAGCTTAAAGCTGCTAAACAAGCCTATATTTACCCATAGGAGCGTTTTACGGGGAATCGATTCTATTGTGTGGACTCTCTTTGATACCATCGGAAAGTTCCACTCCTTAGCTTTAAAATGAACTATCCCAAACAATTCTGAGATTTTTAAACCCATTACTCGTGGAGTAAAATGGGTAGACTAAAGTCGTGCAAATGTATGTAACAGGTAGAAGGAAGCATCTCCGACCCCATAAAGTATATATATTCTTGATCAGCATCAACAGCCGAGTCGATATAGCCATGTCCGACTGTCTGTATGAACAAGTAGATCTCGGAGACTAGAAGAGATAGAGCCTTCAAATTTTGTGTAAAACTCCTATGGTCCCTACGCAGAAAAAGTTTATTTCAAATTTTGGCCACGCCCCCTCCCGGCCCCACAATAAAAAATGTTGAATAACTCCAACAATTTTAAAGATATCATATTTTGCAGTGTAGTTTATGGGCCCAATATCTACAATCTCTACAATCTCATAAAAATAGGATAATAAATGGCTGAGTTATAAAGGATATGAAAAACGTTGCATACTTTTTGTCGCTAGGTGCGTTTTTCCTCACATAATGTTGAAATGGTCACATTAATGTTAATGCAAAGTGGGTAACTAACTCTTTTAGCACTTGTGTAAGCATCCAAAAATATCCTTTGTATTGCTGGTGCCCCAAAGTATGCAATGGTTGGTCGAGACTCTAATATGTTTTCGTTTCCTAAGAACAGTAAAGAAGGATGGTCTGTTGTAATGATCCAGCAACAAAATACTAAAAGAAGAGATGGATACAGGGCATTCCACTATAAAAGAGGAGGGCTGTGACTATATTTCTGCGGTTTCCGACTATAGACCTAGTTTCGGGAGTCTTTAGTCTGTCTTTCCTGACGCAAAAGCAGAAACCGCTGCACTTCGACTTTACCTATCCTCCGGCGAAAAAGATATACTACTTGTAGAAGTTTTATACACCAAGAGTAAGGGTAAAATTCGAACATGTATTGTAACCAAAATGCATTTTAATCAGGAGTAAACCTCAGTTCAGAGATGGTGACAATTCAACGATCAGCCTGGAAATGAGGAGTTCAACCATCAGCCTGGCATCTTTCTTATTATCTGGCTCATGACAGCGAGAGCCCACCAGGCATGGATGATTTTAATTGAATAAACAATAACCTAGGCCTTGACCGACTAAATTCTCATTTTGAAAAAAAAAAAACCAGCTGAGTATCATATTACGAGGGCCGTCCAAGACATAGCCGACTACTTAAGCACAAAAATTTTTAATTTTTTTATTTTTTATTTTTCAACATAGGATCCTTTTAGGTCCTTACACTTTCCCAACGATGTTCAATAGCTTCGATACCTTTTTATAATAAGAACTGTGAAGCTCTTAAAAATAGGCATTAATCTCGGACTCCACCTTTTCATTGTTGCCAAATCTTTTTCCTCCGAGCCATTTTTTCAAGTTTGGAAATAAGAAATAATCAGAGGGAGCTAAGTCTGGAGAATAAGGGGCGTGAGATAGCAATTCAAATTTTAATTCATTAATTTTAGCCATTGCAACGGCAGAGGTGTGAGCCGGCGCATTGTCATGATGGAACAGCAAACGCGGCACCCATCTTGCGCATAACTTTTTCATGTCCAATTTTTCGGTCAATATGCGATGTACAGCACTTTTTGAGATGCCTACACATTCAGATAACTCACGAACTTTCAATCGCCAGTCACTCAATACACATTTTTCAATATTGGCCACCATTTCTGAAGTGGTCACCTCATTTGGACGCCCAATACGATGTTCATCTTCGCAGCTTGAACAACCTCGCTTAAACTCAGCCACCCAATATTTTATTGTTTTAAACTAGGGAGCAGAATTACGTAAGGTAGAATCCAGCTCCTTTTTAATATTGGTTGGACTAAGACCTTTTTTATGAAAGAATTGTATCACATAACGATGACCAATTTTGTCCATGTTTGCAAATCAATAACAAGCGTTCTCTATTAAAATCGAACAAAAAAACCGTGCAAGGTAAAGGCACCAAACTTCAAACTTAAGCTTTTAATAGTCGGTACTTCCCCTTTTTAATATTTTTTGTGAACATTTTCCAACGCTACTGTGCTAGGTCGGCCATTTCTGGGACTGCGCTCGTATTTATACCTTGACCAAAAATCAGCACCTCAGCTTTAATAATATGGCTTGCAGCAGCTTTAAAAGAATCATTTTTTTTCTAGAAATTTTGACTTTAGCAGAGTACTACTCTGGAATTACTTACTCAATTTTAAGAAACTCTTATCTATATAAAACCTTAAATAATTCCTTATCAACACAAAAAAAAAGATAAATTTTAAAATAATGAGGGGTTCAAAAGGTAACGAATTTTATTCAATGCAAAACAATTCTTGACCACTGTGTGTTTTTGTGCTGATACAGAATATTATTACATACTAGCTGAATACCCGGCGTCGCCCAGGCTCTTATGATTCTTAGGAGAGCTATTATATTCAATCAAGTGCAGGCTGGATGTCGGTATAAACATTTTGGATCGTTCGATCTATTTCATTATATACCATAGACGTCTTCATGATAATCTAAAATCATGAATATTTTGCAAATTTCGTAATTATTTTGACCGTTTGGTTAATTAAAACTTCAAAATAATCCAGGCTTAAATCAAAAATTTGTAAATATCGCAATATTTTGGACCGTGAAATCTACTGCTTCCATTTACCAACGCCGGCATTGTAATATAAGCACTAAGCGCTTTCATAAATATTTAGGTTATTTTGCTAATTTCGCGATTTATGGACCTTAAAAACCTTCGCGGGCAAGCGTTGCCCAAAGTTTTATGGCAATCGGATGAACGGTATGGTTTTTAAAATTTCGCGGTTTTGTGACCATTACCGGCCAATTTCTTCAATTTAGATACCTCCATGGGCAAGCGTACAACCATTCCTCAAAGCTTCTTCAAAATCGAACATTTTGCAAATTTCGCGGTTCTTGGACCATTTTCTACTTGGAAACCTTTTCGGGCAAGCGTCGAACAACTATCCAAAGATTTAACGAAACCGCAAATTTTTTAGTTTTTGCGGATTTTGGACAATTTTCTGCAAATTTCTTTAACTTAGAAACCCTCACGAGCAAGCGTTCAATTCATTCCCCAAAGTTTGATTACAATCGGATGAACGGTATATTTTGCGAATTTTGCGATTTTTGGACCTTAGAAACCTTCACGGCTAAGCGTCTAACCGTTGACCAACATTTCATCGCAATTGGATGAACGGAATAGTTATATCCTGTTCCCATTGAAATTGGAAAAAGGGGGATCATGAAGTTGTGCAAAAGTATGTAACAGGTAGAAGGAAGCACTTGCGACCCTATAAAGTATATATATTCTTGATCAGCATCAACAGCCGAGTCGAGATAGCCCTGCCCTTCCGTCTGTCTACTGTCCGTATGAACGCGTCGATCTCAGAGACTATAAGAGATAGAGCCACAAATTTTTGCATGTCGGTAGGTGTATACCAGATTCAAATCGAGGTTGTTTCAGATTTGGAGAATTCCTCCCCCTCCCCCCTTTAAGCGCAAAAAAATGTCATAGCCCCAATTTTTAAGATAGACCTTCCAAACTTTATATATAACAAGAAAGGCCCAATATCTATCTATTCTGAAAAGATCAATAAGATCGGACAAAAAACACCGAAGTTATATACGAATCAATTTTGCTTGTTGGAGAGTGGGGGCCTTGCATTGTCAGTTACCGCGCTTGCGCGTGCGTGTGTTGGAGTGTGTGTGTATGCGTGAGTGTGTGTATATGTATATGAAAACTCAAGAAGTCAAGGGAACAGGGTATTTTGTAGTCGAGGCACTTATTACTATTATATACAGTACAATTACTTATGACAGACAGACTGATGGACAGACGGGCATAGCTAGATCGACTCGGCTGTTCATGTATGCTTAATAGGGTCGGAGATGCTTCCTTCTGCCTGTTACATACTTTTGCACAAACTTAAAATACTCTGTGTACCTCTGGTACAGAGTTTAATGACAGAAGAAAAGTAAAATTACAATTTTTTACATCGAATTAATACACATCTGGATACTGGCCTTTATATTAAAATTTGTAATTTACAGTCGGCTCATTACTCAATTCAAATAAAACTGCTGATCAAAAAGCATTCAGAATGAAAACTAGTTCAATCCTTAGCCTATTCCCACTGAGCACATCTAACATCTTTCATCCAAAATCATCCACTTAATTATTATAGAAAACAAAAATTTACAAGTGTTGGCATAGCATATTATTAAGCATTTTAACTCAAGATGTGGTACGTCAGATGTAAGATGTGCTTTTCATGTAAAGTTCGACGTAAAAACTTATTTTCCTAAGTTTTTGAAACTAGCCTTAAATGTTAACCAAGTCTAACTGGCCTGATACGACTTACACTTTAGATAAAATAGGTTGAATACGAATGTGGTACAGCTCCGTTGTATCAAAATGGTTCAGTAAATCAGTTTAAAACGTTGAATTAAAAGTAAATTGAACCGAAAGGTTTTATACCAATTACCTTGATTGACTAATAGAAAAGAGAGTCTGTTTTCTGTTTTCACTAAAAGAAACTTTGACAGTGCACTGGGAAGTATTAATTTAATACCCTTATCCTCACATGGCTGAGACGATTGGAGCAAGACCAAGTTGGGTTAAAGATGCATCTAGCGATATTTCTTACACCGAAATAAATAAAATTTCTTCTTAAGGCAATTCCGTCACAGTGAGTTGCTTTGAAGGTAGATTTTTTTACCGCGGTAATGGAAATACGCGCACTGCGCCTATAAACGGGGTATGTATTTTTGATTGCTTAATATCGGTCATTTCCGGCCTTCCAGGTTTTCAGGTCTTTTTCAAGCATTAGGTCTTTATGGGCTTTTGTGGTTAGGCCCCACACATATCTAGTGCAGGCAATAAGTATGAGTCCAAAGTTAAAAATTTGTTTGCTCTTTCTCTTATAGTCTCTCAGCTAAGAATACTTTACGGAGACGCTTCCTTCTGTCTGTTTCACACATTTGCACAAACTAAGCATAACCCTTTTACTCTAGGAGTAACTGGCATAAGCATTGCAAGCTTAACCGCTAGACCATTTATTTACATATTTTGACATTTCACAAACATTTTTGGTTTCAATGCCCGAGGTTAATTTCTTACTCCTGGCTCGTGTACATTTTTTTGGGTACTCAACTTAAATTGCGTAAAGAAATTTCGCCTGAAAAAGCGAATTGCGCGACGCATTCCAAACAAGGTATTTTGGGTTACGGGTTGACTTTGCCCTTCTGCTTGTGTGTTTGCTTGTACGAATTGCTCGTAGGAACTGCGGAAACCAAGATAATTGTTACATTGTAATTGCGCCAGCCAGTTGCATTGCGAAAGTGCTTACATAAAACAGAAGTTTAGTAATTTGCTTGGTTGAGGTCCTAGCTCTAGCTTTCCTACCTTTTATATTTTAAAGTACCTAACTAATAGCTAGAACACGAAGTCAAGAAAACATCGTCTGAGCCGAAGTGTTAATACACTGATATATTCTCTGATTTTTCTGAACTAATTGGATGCTTCTAAAATAAAGAAAACAGAAACAGTCAGACTGGGTGAAGTTGATTCATAAACCGCCAGACCATACGGCTAAAACTAAAGATTATAATTATTGCAGGAGTCTTTATTTTGTGGCGAATACACAGAGAAAAAAAATAAATAAGTATATAACCTAGATTGAAACTCTCTTATTCGAGAAAATTGCAATCTTAAGAAAAAAGTTAATGAAAAATCTCAAAAAGCAAGATTTATCATCGGCAGTGTTCCAGAAATCTCTAGAGATTTTCGTATAAACGGTTTCATTTCGAACTGCTTGCCTTTACATGTGAAGCGTCTCCAAAATGCCAGGATACTAGATTAGATGACTAAAGTTGAGAGATTTGAAACTGACTGCTCAGCACCAATTACATTTCAAGCGTACAGTTTTCCTTTCCTATAATCTAGTAGGCCACATTATTCTTGACACTTTACCTGAAAAATTAGTTCAAATCCAATCGTTTATACGAAAATCTCTAGAGATTTCTGGAACACACCCGCATATCTCAATTTACTCATACACCCTCCTACAGTTCTCTGCGAAGCTTCAGCTAAAAATCTTTTTTAAAGAGAAAGGTTTTAAACCGATGGTTCGGTTCGTTAAATGGTTTTTGGAGCTAATTAAACCGCGGTTACGGTTCTGTTCAGCGGTTCACTGTTTATTATTTTAATCTTTTATGAAGGGCTGTTTCCGTTTTCGAATAATCCAAATATTTTAACTTTTTGCACACTTACGAAATTGAATTTCTAGGAAACATTTGAATAGCTTTAAAATCTTTACAATATTATTGTAAGCAATATTCGTACAAACGGATTTCTCTTCAAAATCAGTTCATTATTCGATTAGATGGCCTGCCACAAGGGCATGAATAACAAATATATATTGGAAAGCTAAATCGAACGAACGAAATACGTACCGTACTCCTTACAAACGTTAAAACGAGTTCAGGAAAGCATTTCCATGAACTTTGATCAAGGTGAAGAAGCAAGACGGAATATTGAGAATACCGTCTCATTGTGGAAAGGGGATACTCACACAAGCCAATGAGCAACTTTCAAGAAGAAGTGCAGTCTGATGACAGGTAGGCATGTCAAAAAGACGGTGGGCTATTGCAGGAGATGTGCAGAATGCCATATTTTAAAATAGTTCACAAATCATTTTTAAAGACTTTAACAATTCGGTTTCGCTGAGGGTCAGTACGAATCTTAATTTAACTGAAAGTCCTATTAATCGATGCTTAGGGAATCGATCAAATATCCCAAAATTACAGGTATGATTGTCTATAAGAAGGCGTTTCACTTCTTAAGGCTCGTCACTGAAGTGAACGGAACCGAACCGGTTTTCTTTGTGGTTTTCGGTTCGGCTTAGCAATTTCGGAAGGACACCGTTTCGGTTTTCGGTTCGGTTATCGGCTGGTTTTAATACACTTAAAACAGATCATTCCTATGGCAGCTACAAGAAGTAATCATCCGATCTTCTTGCTTCCGACATATTATCTGTGCAAAATTTCAGCTCGATAGCTTCAAAACTGAGGGACTAGAAACAGACAGGCGGACGCACGAACAGTCGGACGGACCAAGTTCAATCCACTCAGCTCGTCTGGCTGATCAAGTATATACACAGAGAGAAGAAATTAAGTATTCCGCACTTGAACTCTGTTTTTCCGAACTTGATAGTCAACTGAGTCTTAAATAACTACAATCAAGTTCGCCATACTTAAATCAAGTACGTTTGAAAGCTTGATTTGAGTATTATCGGACTTAAAAAAAGGGGTACGAAACATACTTAAAATGAGAACTTTTCAACTTGATGCAAGTACGTTTCAAACTTAAAATAAGTTCGAGTTTTCATAAAAAAGCAACTTGATCGTCCCTTGAACTAAGTACGTTGAAACTTGGTCCAAGTATATTACAACTTCAAGATTTGGGACAAGTACGCGCATACTTGATCCAAGTAATATTAATACTTCAAGACATGGGAATGGGAGAAGAAGTACGTGCATACTTGGCGGCCCAAGTACATTTCCATACATTCATTCCTGTTTTTTCTGAAAACTTGTAAAAATTATTAATTTTGAACTTCACTTTACCTGGGCCTTACTGTGACTCGAACTCGGTACCTTCGGGAAATCTTCAATCGAAAAGTGCGGCGTCTCTACACTCACGGCCATGAGGGCCCTCGCGTAACTCAGAGTAAAGAACGCAGTCAAATGTTAAGAGAGTCAGAGTAAGTCAGAGTAAATAACGCAGTCAAATGTAAGAAGGACACAGCAAATCAAGTTCAATGTTAAGCAGCCACCAAGCGAAGTGGCCTGCGGTGCGATGCGAACAGTGTTGTCTTACAACGGTGGGGCCGTGGCTCAAGTCCGCTTGAGTCCTTTTATTTTATTATTATTTTCAATTTTTTATTTTAAAATACTCTACGGTCCCAAAATTAAGTTTATTTTCAATTTTGACAAACCCACTCTCGCCATAAAAATTTAAAAAAAGTCGTATCTTCCTCAGTTGTATAGATAGAAAGTTCGTACCTTCTGGACATATTTAATAATCCGGATTATTTTTCGATATTCAAAGTGATTGGTAAATATCGGATGTACGAAAGTCAAGTTATGAACAAAAGAGAGATCGCAGCGATAGCGCAGCTTTTTACTACTATTGCAGGAGCATAGGGTGTGCATAATATATATAAATTTTACTCTAAATTTAATTAATCGTGACAAACTTTAAATCAATTGGATAACAGTTTGATTTAAATAATTTTCATATTTATATTAAAGACATTTGTTCAGCTAAATAAATATTACAAATATTTATTGAGTCAATAGAAATATTCATGTAAATTAAATACATGCTAATATGATTTTAGGTAAAATTAAGTTATTATACTCTGTACCAAAGCTACATAGAGTATAATAAGTTTGTGCAAAAGTCCGTCTGTCCGTCTGTCTGTCCGTATGAACGCACAGATCTCAGAGATGGTAGGAGATAGAGGTTTGACATGTATGGGACTTATGCTTCTTATACTTGCAGGCATATAAAGTTTATTTTCAATTTCAGCCACGCCCCTTCCCGCCCCCGCAATATCGAAAAAACGTCATATCTCCCACAGATTTATAGATAGAAGATTTATAGAACCTTTTGGACATATTTAGTATCCGGGATTCTTTATCGATCCGCTGTAGGAAAACAAACAATCATGGGCCGCACCGGTCGCAACTGTGATGGGCAGCACTTCCCAGGTACAGAGTATGTTATAGTCGGGCTTGACTGACTATCTTTCTTGTTTACATTGAAATTTTAATAGTTACTAATAACTTACAATACTCAAATATTATTATAGTATGCATATTTTAAAGCAGTGTACCTAAAAAAGATCAATAATTTATTTAAGATTGATTTTACTTATTTTAAGTTTGTTTTTTTACTTGTTTTGAGGTTGTTCGTACTCAATTTTAGCAAAACGTACTTAGATCAAGTACTTTTTTTTAAGTTTAGTATTTTAGCAGTCGAGTTCGTTCGAACTTAATTTTAGTTCGACTTTTTTCGCTCTGTGTTCGTATATACTTTATGTGGCCGGAGATGATTCTTTTTTTTTTTAGATTTAGATTTAGATCTTGATTTATTATTTTCCCAATACAATTACACAGAGTCTTATATATTAGTAATGGTCACAATAGCTTAACAGTTGTAATAAAGGGTGATTTTTTAAGAGCTATAGGAAAGTTTAAAAAAAAAACACATAAAATTCAGAAAAATGCATAAAATCTTTATTTGAATCGATATTACGGTCCATATAATTTAATGTTTGAAGATTATTTCATGCAAATGTTGACCGTGACTGCGCCACAAATGGTCCATCCGCTTAGTCCAATAGTCCAATATCACACGAATAAATGCTTCAATGTTGTCTTCCAATGCGTCAATTGAAGCGGAGCTTTAACATAGCCCCACAAAAAATAGTCTAAAGGCGTTAAATCGCACTATCTAGGCGGCCAATTGACCGGTCCCGAACGTGAAATAAAATATTCACCGAACTCGCCTCTCAATAAGTCCATTGTTGCGTGTGCTGTGTGGCATGTGGCACCGTCTTGTTGAAACCACATGTCATGCAAGTCAAGCTCTTGCATTTTGGGCAAAAAAAAGTTGGATATCATCTCACGGATATCATTCACAGTTACGTTACGATTCGCCACATCTTTGAAGAAGTGCGGTCCAATGATACCACCAGCCCATAAACCGCTCCAGACTGTGACTTTTTCTGGATGCATTGGTAGCTCTTGCAATGCTTCTGGCTGATATTCACTCCAAAATCGACAATTCTGCTTATTTACGTACACATTGAGCCAAAAATGAGCTTCGTCGCTGAACACAATTTTTCGGTAAAAAAGTGGATCTTCGGCCAACTTTCCAAGAGCCCATTCACCAAAAATTCTACGTTGCGGTAGGTCGTTTGGCTTCAATTCTTGCACCAGCTGTATTTTGAAAGGCTTCACACCTAAATCCTTCCGCAAAATTTTCCACGTTGTTGAGTAACAGAGACCCAATTGCTGCGAACGGCGACGAATCGATAATTGATGGTCATCATTAACACTGGCCGATACAGCTGCGATATTTTCTTCAGTTCCAACAATGTAAATTTGGTGCGAAATTTAGACACAATAGCCCGAATAGCCGCTTCAGTGGGTCGATTAAACAGACCATAAAATGGAAGAAGCGCGCGATGAACTTTCTTAACAGAGCACGCATTTCAAGACGACGATTCATGGTTAAATTATAGACCAAACTGAAGATGTTTGACAGTGAAACAAAACACGAAACGTGTGTGAGCTGTTTAAACCAGTGTTGCCAAAAAACTAATAGCTAAAAAATAACCATTTATAAGTATAATAAGTATACCCTTACTCTAGTAACAAGGCATTCATTATAAGTTATTAATTAACAAATTTTAAGATTCTTAAATTTTAATAGTTCTATTATTTAATTTTTTTTTCAATTTTAATAGTTTTCTTCATTTTTATTTATTTTTTGTTGTTTTTTGTTTTGTCTTTTTATCTGTTTTGTCTTATTAAATATTCAGTTAGCTAATTTTTCTGATTTCTGATATCTTTTAAGTAGTAAAGGAGTTCGTTTCAGAAGCGAGAAGCATAAATAGAAAAATGCTTCTCAACACCTGCTAATTCTATACGAGGAGTTATTAAGTTCTTAGTTTGCGAAGATGAAGCGAATGTTAGTTTATCAAAAAGGTATTTCGGTTGAAAAGTAAAAATAGTTTTATGAAGGAAGATGAGAGACTTAAGTTTTATCCAGGATTCGAGAGTCATATTAAAAATTTTGTGTGCAAACATTGAAATATGATCTTTTATTTTCACGGTTAAAAATATATCTAGCTATCGAATTAAATGCTACATTAAGTCGGTGCATACTAAGCGAGTCGCATCGTTCGAAAATTTCAATACCATAGAATAATGTTGGAGTCAGACACGATTTTGTTACAAGCATTTTCTGGTATAAACTTCTGAGATAACGACAGCTGCCTAAGAGAACTATATTGGTCTCCTGTTGCTTTGCTATATGGTTTCTCCAGGATAGGGTACCATTAAGAAATAGCCTTATCCACGTATTCAATAACTGAGTTATTTATAGTTAGGTTAGGCAACTGTCGAAGGTCTACAGATTCTTTGTAGATTACTAGACATTTGGACTTAGAGGCATTTAAGCCCAGCGGTTGGCTTTGGCCCAGTCACATATCATGGATAAATTATTATTACAAATACAAACACAGTCACAAATATCGTTTAACGGTCGACTTACATATAGCTGGACGTCATCTGCATACATATGGACAACACATTCGATCAGGTTATCAGGAAGATCATTGATATAAACAGAAAACAGAAATGGACCAAGGACAGAACCTTGAGGGACACCTCGTGTGGTTGACCCCGTTTCCAACGAGCGGTTACCCAGGACGACGGATTGCTGTCGGCCAGTCAAGTAGTACTTGATAAGTTTTGTGGCTGAGGTGGAAAAATTATATAGCTTACCCAATTTAGTGCATAAAATGGTATAGTCAACAGTAGCAAAGGCTTTGCTGAAATCTAATTGCGTCAATAATGTTACGTGACTATCGTCAACTTTTTTGCGGACATTCTCAACAATTTTTGTGATGGCTGATATACAGCCATGGCTCTTTCGGCAACCGTATTGCAGCGGGCTCAAAAGGCAGTTGCTGTCATCTGCTTAGCCATAATGTGCTCAAGCGCTTAAGAGAGGAAAGGCTCAACCGCTTTAGAGAGGAAAGGTAATATAGTTATGGGTCTAAACTCGTTATTTGCTTTGGGTATGGGAACTACTTTGCCGATTTTCCAGATATTTGGGTAGTCTGACGTGGTAAGAGCTTTATTAAAAATATGGGTGATGTGATCAAGAAGGAGAGGTAGAATAATTTTTAGGAATTTGGGATTCAATTGATCAAGTCCCTCGGCATCAGATTTGACCAACGAAATACATTCTAAAATATCACAAGGGCGAACACACATAAAGCTAAAACTATTATCACAGCGAGGTTCCACAGACAGGTACTTATTTTCTGAAGTTACAGGTACGTTTGCTTGTGTAAATATATGGTTTAGCTTATTGATATTAAGATCATTGCTAAGCTGCGGTCGTTGTTTGCCTACTCCTAACTTTTTAAGCTCCCTCCAGGTTTGTCCAGATTTTACTTCAAGGTTTAGGTGTGAATGGTAGAAATTTTTTTTAACATTGGCAATTTGCTTCACCACCAAGCGTCTTAAATTCATAAAATTAAAGCGAAGTGCTGGTGTTTTGTAGCGTTTACATTTCCTATACGCGTCATCGCGCAGACATTTGTTGCGCTTTATATCATGGCTTTTGAGCGTTCCAAGCTTCTGGGCAAAATTAAAGTTAACTTCGGGTCGGCTGAAGTTTGTATACCCTTGCAGCACGTTTTATACGTTTTTATACAATAATTTCACTTTCGCTGTGAACAATGCTAGCTGATTGATTTCCATAGCTGCTCGATAGACGGTATCTCTTTTGTGACCTGTTTTTTATAGAAAGATATTTGTTATATTCATACGATTTTCATTAAAGTCGGCAAATATACGAGTATGCTAACATTATAAATTTACTTACTTATTTTATTTATACGATATATCAATCCGATTGTCATCAAACTCGGAAAATAAAACAAGAAAGAAAGTCGGTCAAGCCCGACTATAACATACTTTGTACCTGTGAAGTGCTGCCCATCACCGCTGCGACCTGTGCTGCCCATTATTGTTTGTTTTCTTTATAACTCGACAACCGTTCATGCGATCTTTACCATTCTTTGACAGATCGATTAAGAATCCTGATTACTAAATAAGTCCAGAAGGAACAAACCTTCTAGCTATAAAACTGTGAGATATGACATTTTTACCGATTTGCGGGGGCGGGAGGGGGCGTGGCAAAAATTGAAAATAAACTTGATCTGCCTGTAAGTATAAGAAGCATATGTCCCATACTTGTCAAACCTCTATCTCTTACCATCTCTGAGATCTGTGCGTTCATACGGATCGACTGACGGACAGACGAACATGGCTAGCACAAACTTATTATACTCTTTGTACCTTTGGTACAGAGTATAATTAATAACAAGCAAGTTTAAAGACGCTACCACGAAAAACAAATTTTTTTATGGCAACTGGTGGTCGATATGATCCTTCAAACACGAAAGTGGTCAACCATCATCATTATTGATATTGTAATAAGATAATAATATTGAAAGATGTAACATCAGTGGCCGGGTGGTCGTGGGTTCGATCCCACTTCGGAACATCTAATGAAAAGTTTTTTCTTTGAATAAACTTTACACCCGGTCACTTTACACCCGGTCTGCTGTTGGCGCCAGCTTTGTAGTAACTAGCCATGAAAAGCTTTTCAAGCTGCCGTTCGGATTCGGCGTTAAACTGTAGGTCCCTTTTTCTTGTGCGAAAATTAGAAGCGCATAAGCCAAGAGATTGAGAGCTGCTCGGCTTTGGCCCTTTGGGGGGCTGTGTCAACTTGACAAGCCATTTTACTACTTACATCTGGAATGCCATCAGGAATCAACTCCCAAATTCAACAACCTCTGGCGCCTTAGTTAAGAAAGTGTTAGGAATGATTTTTATTAATAAATAATTCGTTCTTATATGAACGAGCAGTTCGAAACCATTCGTTGAGAGAAAAACGCTCGGATATTTTAATATATTCATATTGCTTCAAATATGTTTATCAATGATTCAGCGTTTAGTCTGAAATTAAACTGTGTTCATTTTAATTTAAAACGGAAAATAATTAAATTTATTAATTTTTATATCCTGAAACATAGGTACACAGATAGTCGAGTTATAGGGAAACAACCAATTATGGCAGCACCGGTCGCAACGGTGATGGGCAGCACTTCACAGGTACAGAGTATATTTTAGTCGGTCTTGACCGACTTTCTTACTTTTTAATGATGTGTCACATATTTTAGCACTTCCATATTTAGAAATCTTCTTGTTTAAAACCGCTGGCTCGAAATTGATTTTAGACCTGCGGTCGGCACGGCCCTATCCCGCGGGATAGGATTTTTCTCAGTCGGCGTCGCTGCCGCTCATGCCAGTATAAACGTTCGTGTGACGAAATTAAAGCACAGCGCTAGTGCTGCCGCATTGTCATGTTGTAGCTAAATCTAGCCGTATTTAGTGTTAAATAGCTGTTTTTTTAGTTATAGCTAGTTATTATGCATATAAGAAAAATGCTAGCTTTTTTTTTGGTCATATCTCTCATTTTTCACACACACAAATTCAATGTTGGTATGTCAATGTAATCGTGCGGACCACTGTTTTAGACCCATGGTTTCTTGGGAAAAGTTTCGTAGAATTTACTGTAGAATGCGTTTTTGCTATACTGCGGGTCGATTTTTTCGGTCAATACAAATTGACCCGCTCTAGTGTAGAGATAGAGCAACCAAATTTTGTATATGGACTCCTATTGTCTGTACGCAGATCAAGTTTATTTCAAATTTTTGCCACGCCCCCTTCCGCCCCCCAATAAAAAATGGTCAATAACTTTTTGTATGGTGCCCAATATCTACAATCTCTAAAGATTTTTATAAAGATCGGATAATAAATGACAGAGTTACAAAGGTTATAAAAACGTTGCATACTTTTTTGCGCTGGATGCGTAGTTTGCTTACATAATGTTGAAATGCTTACATTAATGCTAATGCTCTGATAATTAACATAAGGAATGGCTATTAAATATTAATTTCCCTAAGTAACGGGTTCTTTAAAGCCGACTTTAACTTACGCTCTCGTTTAAATCTGATTTTGAACATGAGCAAAAATATTTTTCTGTTAATTTCTAATGACTCTTTTTTTTGTTTCCTTACAGCAATAATTTTGGAACTTTCTTCTGTTAATGGAACTTGTTAACGTATGACAATATCAATAATCGGCAATGCCGTGTAGAGATAAGTAAGAACAGGCGAACAGTGAGCAAGGGATCACCTCGAATAGCGAGATTTTTTATACTTACACAAAATAGTACGAATTGTACCTGAAGATCCAGCGACGATCAGACGCCTAGATAATAATGAAGACTGCCGCAATGAATCAAATTAAATGTTGCACGAAAGTGTTAGCCTGCGTCACAATCTTGTTGTTTAGCAAATGGCTGAACGCAATTGAAGGACACGCCTTGGCGCACATACAAGGTAAATAATAATACATTTTTTATGTTTATACAAACTACGACGGTAATACAAGAATCACATATTGTTATTCAAGTCGGATTCAATATTAATAAAGACGCTTTTTTTCTCATCGCAATACACTAAAAGCAGGTCACAATGAAGGTGATGCAGAGCCTGAGTTTCTGGCACAGCTGACTAACATTTCAGTACCTCAAGGACGCGACATATCATTTACCTGCGTTGTCGATAACTTGGGACAATATCGGGTAAGTAAATAACATTTTATTCAAAAACAAAATACTTAAATTCTGAATAGTTCCATATATTTTTGCATGACCAATTTCGGTGGAAACTGCAAAGTTAGTACAGTTTATTACACCAGATAACCCCCAAATAAATAGTCTTTAGTTTAGTTTTAGGTTTTCAGTTAGGGTTTCAGTTTCAGGTTATTTCGCGTCGACTTGTCTCTTTTAATTCACATCACCGACTGTACTTAAGCTACAAGAGAGTGGCAGGGCCAATCCACAAATATAAGATCCCGTTACTTCTTGGTCTCTCTCTCGTTCTTGTGCACAGTGGTCATTGAAGCTTTTGCTTCAAGGTTGAGATAGCAACATTTCAGATATTTGCTACAGCTAGTAATACCGGTAATGGCCCAAAATTTTAAATAATCTTGATCTGCGCGCGGAAAATAGGAGTCTACGAGGTGTGTTCAAAAAGTATCGCGAATTTTGTGTTTTTTCAAAAATTATTTATTTATTCATGAATATCTATTTTGTCCCCTTCAAAGTAATCCCCATGAGATATTATACACTTGTGCCAACGGTTTTTTCAATCTTCGAAGCACTTCAAAAAATCTTTTTTTTTATCTTGTTCAGCTCCTCCTTCGATGCCGTCTTTATCTCGTCAAGCGTAGCGTAACGTCGTCCTTTCATGGGCCTCTTCAGTTTAGGGAACAAGAAAAAGTCACAGGGGGCCAGATCTGGGGAATACGGTGGCTGCGGCATCATTAGTGTGTTGTTTTTGGCCAAAAAGTCGCGCACAAGCAACGATGTGTGAGCAGGGGCGTTATCGTGGTGCAAAAGCCAATTTTTGTTCTTCCACAAATCCGGGCGTTTCTGGCGGATTGCTTCGCGCAAATTGCGCATAACTTGGTAGGTAATATTCCTTATTGACCGTTCTTCCCTGTGGCAAGAACTCATGATGCACCACGCCCCTGCAATCGAAGAAAACTGTCAGCAAAACTTTCACATTCGACCGAACTTGGCGCGCTTTTTTCGGTCTTGGTTCGTGCGGCAGCTTCCATTGAGATGATTGAGCTTTGGTTTCCACGTCATAACCATAAACCCACGATTCGTCACCAGTTATGACCCTCTGGAGCAAATTTGGGTCGTCGCGGACAGAGTTTAACATCTCATTAGCAATGTTCATGCGATGCTGTTTTTGGTCGCAATTGAGCAATTTTGGTACGAATTTCGCGGCGACCCGTCTCATGCCCAAATCATTGATAAAAATCGAATGGCACGAGCCAATCGATATGTTTAGGTCCTCAGCAACTTCTCTAACGGTGATTCGACGATTGGCCAATACCATTTTCTCCACTTCATTAATTTTTTCGTCTGTTGTTGAAGTGCTCGGGCGTCCATCTTCTCGGCCTTCTGAGAACATTTTGTACCACCGATAAACGTTGCTTCGGTCCAAGGTAGCTTCTCCGTATGCCACAGTCAACATTCGGAATGCATCCGCGCACTTAATTTCGTTTTTCACACAAAATTTGATACAGGTTCTTTGATCCATTTTTTTGAATAGGTAAAAATCGAAGACGATCCAAAACACGTGCAAGCAAAGCAGCTGTCAACAATTAAGTGAACATTCAAAATGGCCGAGCTTGTCGGCATAAGTGAGAGACATGAGTACCAACATAACGCCACAAAAAAATCGAAATTCGAATATACGTAACCCGCGAAAATTCAAAACTCGCGATACTTTTTGAACACACCTCGTACATATAAAATTTGGTTGCTCTAACTCTTCTAGTCTTCGAGATCTAAGTATTCATACTGACGGACGGGCAGGCGGACATGGCTATATCGACTTGACTGCTGATCCTGAACAAGCCCGATACATACATTTGCTCTACTTTGGTATACCCGATACTGAACGAGTAATGTGTTTAAAAACAGGATGTGAATATGAGAGCAAGGGAGCCTTAAGATGCACAAAGGCACATTATCCGAGCTAGAAAATTGGGTTGTCTTTCAAAACAGAGGAAAAAGAAATCGAGGGCAACGTAGGAAATTATATAAACAGAAGATACAGAAATAACCTTCCGGGCATCGGAAAATGTGGTAAAGAATTGGGACACAGTTTTGCTTAACAAATTGGTAAAAGTCTTTGGACCTTGCAAAAGCTACTTTATTGTTACTGTAGCTTAAAAATTAATGAAATAACCCAGCGGCGCAGAGCTAAGTGAGGTTAGTTCACAACATGCATTAGGCGACGTAGTGGAAAATTCTCTCTACGTTTCGAATACAGGGTTATGTGAAGAGATTTTCAATCTCACTAAACAGTGTCCAAGTTTGTAAAGTATTCAGGGTGGTCCATTGAAAAATTGGAAATTAATTTTGCTATAAAAAAAGGCTCGATATTGTTCAAAGGTTGAACATTTATTGGAAAGATTGGTTCATGTCATTTATTTTTGAAAAACAATTTCGGTCAAATGACCACCACGGCTGACTTGGTAGTATCCCATTCGATCCGCCCAATTGGATTGTTTGCATAACATTTGTTCATGACCGCTCCCCAAAGATAATAGTCTAGCGCATAAGATCGATTGTGATGTAGGTAGGTGAATACCCGATTCAAATCGAGTTTGTTTCAGATTTGGAAAAATCCTCCCCCTCCCCCCATTAAGAGTGAAAAACTGTCAGAGCCTCAATTTTTAAGTTAGACCCTCGAGAATTTATATATATCAAGTAAGGCCCAATTTCTATCTATTCTGAAAAGATCAATAAGATCGGACAAAAAACATCGAATTCATATATGAATCAATTTTGCTTGTGGGAGAGAGGGGGGTCTTGCATTGTCAGTTACCGCTTGCGCACGTGCGTATGTTAGAGTGTGTGTGTGTGCATGTATGTGTTAGTGTGTGTGTATGTTTATGAAAACACAAGAAGTGAAGGGAACATGGTATTTTGTAGTCCGGGCACTCGACTTCAGCTCCCTTACTTGTTAATATTTCCCAACTTTCTTCAAGCAAATAGCGACCCATTTCATAAATGTCATAGTTGTTACTTAATATTAGTCGCTTTCCGAATGACATTCGACGATTTTAAGTCAAATTATGATGGGCCGCCCTGTACAACCCCATACACCAAGTGACTGGATGCGTGCACAGTTAGTATACACACAAATTTTCAAGTGGAGTAACTTCTTGTGAACTGAATATTTTCTCGTGATCATTTTCTCAAATGGTATATTGAGTTGTAATCTAAACTTTTTCGATTACATAGAACTCTGATTTGAAGTCAGGAGGCCTACGAAAACGGCCAAGCTTATGCAAAAGTATACACGATTGTAATAAACACTTGAAGGCATCTACAAAGTGTTGAAGAGAGCATCAATTCTGTAAGTAATGGACCGCTAGGAAAGAAAAATATTTGATCAATTTCTTAACTTAATACGCACATATAAAGATTATACTGATAACTAGATTTTTCTCTCTGAGAACTTAAGTGAATTTTAAACAAAATTGCGTAAAATTAAAAGTTGTCCCAACTAGCTTCCTTATTTCCCATCTACGTTCGTATTAATGCCCCTTTGTATGGTTACAAATTTATGAGTTGATGGCAAATCCTCAGAAAATTCCATTGTTTAGATGTTGTTGGAGACAGTGGCCATCTATATGTATCCACACGTTGAGTTGGCGGACGGCGGCCGCCGAGGCTGCAGTTTCCTTTGTACTAATACAATAATAAGCCACAAAATCTTATTCGGCTTGACCAAACAGTCGACATGGTAGTTACGCACACGTACACACATACTTAGGGGGGATGAAATTGTATTCAGATCCCCTGGTCACACGGGGGATGGCACGGACGGTGTGTGCGGCGGAAACCGACGTGTTGTGATGTGCTATCAGAGTGTGTATATCTCTATGCTCTTGCAATTTCAGGTGGCATGGATTAAGTCCGATTCAAAAGCAATTCTTGGCATACACACACATATGGTCTCACTAAATCCAAGATTATCAGTGACACACAACGGCCACAACACCTGGAAACTTCACATATCCCACGTCCAGCTAAACGACTCCGGCAGCTACATGTGCCAAGTGAACACAGATCCCATGAAGAGCCTGGTAAGTGCATGTATGCCCCACAGTTGGTCCCACAAGGCTTAGCCGAGTTATGGGCGCGGGGGAGAGTCGGTAATCTTGACTCATGAAGCTCAGACGCCGTGCCCCATTCCCATGGCCCTGTTACCGTCTCAAATTGGCTCTCTGCTTCGGCATCTTGCGGGAATGCACACATGTTAAGCAGCCGAGAATTTTACTCTGGTCTTCTTACAGTCGGGCTATTTAGATGTTGTTGTGCCACCAGATATATTAAACCACCCCGATCAGAACCTGGAGGAGGGAGTCAGCACCGAAGGAGGCAGTATTTCGCTTGTGTGCAGTGCGACAGGCGTGCCGGAGCCAACAGTGCAATGGCGGCGAGTAGGCGGCAAGGACATCATACTCCGAACTGAAAGCAGAGACAAGCAAGGTAGGTGGTGCATATCACTTGCCTATTCATCATCCATCAACATCTGAGCACTATTAAGCCAATACAAAACTAATTGGTCAAACAACATTGATTTGTCAATTCGGAAGAAAAACAGGAAGCATCGATAGAACACTGTGATTCTGATTCGTTTGCCTTATGTTTCTGTTGCAGCATTGAAGTCGTTGGATGGTAATCGACTCACCTTGACGAATGTGCATCGCACAGACATGGGAGGATACCTTTGCATAGCGTCCAACGGTGTGCCGCCCACAGTCAGCAAGCACTTTGACGTACACGTAAACTGTAAGTAAATTAAGGTAGAACTGCTTCTTATTACTTACATCATGATTATATTTTACTTAAATGGAATGCATCTTGTTCAACGATCGATTTTGAGCAATTATAAACTATTTTCCCTTACTTAGATCAAGTTCACTGAGGGTAAAATGCCTTGAACTGTAGGTATCTTCACTTTGAAATCAATATTTTTACCATTAGCGGTTCATATGAGACTCGTTACTTTAAAGTGTGTACACCTTAAAATAACATTGAAAATAGTTATATTTTGATTTGTGTATTAGCTTAATACCCGACGTCGCCCGGGGCCTTTGCATTATAAGAATATTATTCAAGTTTCAACTGGATGTAAATCGATGTTACTTGTTCGAACCTAGTTTTAAATAGGGAAAATATCAAACTACATATTTCCCACGCACACACCAAATTTCCAGTTTATAGCTAAAAAAAATTCCGAAATTTGGAAAACGTCCACACTATAATCCTTCAGACCACATTTCCAGTCAAAAAGATTGTTCGTAACCGGGAAAACTTCTAACTTCATTGTACCAGCCTATATACCAAATTTCAAGATCTTGGCTTTAATAACTTCTGATCCTGTAAAATATTCAACTCCATATTACCAACGTGGCCGGGTGGCTCAGCGGTTAGTGTGCGCGACCGCTGTGCAAGAGGTCGTGGGTTCGATCCCGCCTCGGAACATCTAATGAAAAGTTTTTTCTTTGAATAAACTTTACACCCGGTCACCCCTCTCTGCTGTTGGCGCCAGCTTTGTAGTAATTACTGCCGTTCGGATTCGGCGTTAAACTGTAGGTCCCTTTCGCACAAGCCAAGAGATTGAGAGAAGCTCGGCTTTGGCCCTTTGGGGCTGTGTCAGCTTTCCATGGCTAATTACGTACATACCACATTTCAAGTTCGTTGCTTTAATAGCTCCTGAGATATGGCTCTGTGCCACTGTTGAATCGTTTTGAAACCGGTTCTCAACCAGTAAAATATCCAACTCGAAATTTCCAAACTACAGACCAAATTTGAAGTTTGAAATTTGAAGGTATGACCTCGAATAGCTTCTGAAAAATGGTTCTGAGAAATGGGTTTGAGCTGGTTCGAAACCGGTTCTGACTTAGTAAAATATCCATCTCCACATTCCCAACCTACATACCAAATGCCGGTTTAAACGCAAACTTACATCGCATAAAAATATACATACTTTCCATTTGATATATACACTCAGGGAAAAAAAATACTGATATTTTAATATCTACACTTTGAACTTACTATTTTCACCATTGATATAGCATTAAATATGGAAATCGTATATCTAAAGAGTGAACAATTCAAATTAAATATTGAAAATAGTTAAATTTAATAATTGAATAAGTTAAAATTTGTTTTATACCCTTGCAGAGGGTATTATAAAATTGTTCGGATGTTTGTAACGCATAGAAGGAAGCATCTCCGACCTCATAAAGTTTCCCTATTCTTGATCAGCATGACGAGCTGAGTTGGTTTAGCCCTCTGTCTGTCCGTGTTTATATTCT
This sequence comes from Lordiphosa collinella, assembly GCA_018904265.1. Taxonomy (NCBI): domain Eukaryota; kingdom Metazoa; phylum Arthropoda; class Insecta; order Diptera; family Drosophilidae; genus Lordiphosa; species Lordiphosa collinella. Next base: position 253,458 of record JAEIFV010000215.1, on the reverse strand, counting down.
ATCTCCTCCGACAGTTTTAAAGCTATCCTCACGAAACTTTGCACGAAGTCTTTTGGTACAAATACGCTGCACATTTGTCGCAACCGGCTGGATCGGAAGACTATAGCATATAGCTGTCATAGGAACAATCGGACGAAAAACTAGTTTTAGTGAGAAATACTTCTACCGAGCCGAAGTTAACATTCCACAACTTTTTTTTAATTTAAAAATTGTTTCCAGCCAATCTTGACTCAATTTATTTTGTAATGAATCCAAAAGCAGACGAATTCTATTAGATTTGGTTCTGAAAAACTAAGAGTTATATAAATTAAATGAATTTTTATAAATGTTTTACTTACTCTTTGGGGGACTTGAACTCGGGATCTTTGGACTTGAACACCAATGGAATGCTGACTCAAGCAGTTACACTAGGTTGTCACATGACAAAAATTCTACTTATATTCAATTGCCTTAACGTATTCAACAAAATATTTCCCTGCCCTGAGAATATAAGAGGGTTAACTTAAATTCGCCGTACAAATATGTCTTTAGTCAATTCAAAATGCTTTTTAACATAGCTATGTACTCAGACAAAGTAAATCTTGACCTTGCTTATAAGACTACTCTTTTCCGCTGGGGTCTCAGCTAAGGGTACAGTGTGACTACTCAACGCCAAAATACCTTTCAACAGTAAAATACCACCAAATGTCAAACGGTCTTACTGCATTGTGTTGGTTTACCTTGTGGGATTTGATTACAATTAAATAGATTTAAGTAATAAAAGGGCAAATGCAAGAGTATTTGAATGATATTTGGAGCAGAAGTTATGGGTAAACCCTTCGTTTTGATTTATTTTGTTTATGGCTGCAGGCTGCAGCGATTGTTGAATTCATTTAGCAAGGGTAACTTGCTCAATAATTGCAAGCCATTTTTTTTTACTTCTACCTAGCTCAGCTATATTACCTTTTAGCCAGTCAAGGTTGCTGCGCCAAGCGTTTTTAGCTGTGTGTGAGCTAAGGCATTTAGCTTGTCTGAGAATGGCTCAAGCTAAGGGGACAGCTAAAAGTTTTAGCAAGCGTTTACCTACCCCATCTAAATCAATTAAGCTTGTCTGAGTACATGCTTAAATTCTTATACGGAAATGGCATAGTTAAATCAAATATGATTGTTAAAGATTTAACTATGCGTTTTTTACCTGAGTGTAAAAGCACTAGCTTCAGAGATACAGACCAATTCGCGTTTTCCGATATGGCGGTCCGTTTCCAATGACACCAATTTGAACTTTAGCATATTAGACAGCCCTTAACCACATATCAATAATTTAGCTGGTCAATATTTCATGCATCGAAAAATTCTAACTTGAATTGAACATTTTGTAAGAATGCAAAATAGAAGTAAGCAGTTTATAAATGTTATGTTACGTTTGAATTTTAATGGTAGTTTGTAGAGAAGAAAATTAGTAAGAAAAAATAGGGGTAAGTTAACTTCGGCTCGGCCGAAGTTTTGTATACCCCTGCAGCATCCATTGAAAACAAAAAAGTTTTTCTAAGACTTTTTTTGGACATTACTTTTCTATGGGATCTATCCTATAAAGATGTCAGATTTCGATTAAACTTGGAAAAGTCATGGAAAAGCATAATACACTGTTAATTGCGAAATTTGGAGGCGATCCCATTTAAAACAAAAAGTTTTTCTCATTAGAACTTCTTTTTCGACCGATCATTCATACTGCAGCTATATGCTATAGTCATCCGATTTTGATAAAACTTTGTAGAAATGTGTCCAAAGTATATAAAATAAGTGTATGCCAATAAAATGGACGTTTTCATTAAAAACAAAAAAGATTTCCTCACTCGAACTAGTTTTTCGATCGATCGTTCCTATGGCAGCTATATGCTATAGTAATCCTTTTTCTACCAAACTTAGCGAAATCATGGGAATAGATAGTAAACTAAGAAATACGTACTTTGGAGGCGTTTCCATTACAAACAAAAAAGTCTTTCTCTTTAAGACTAGTTTTTCAACCGATCGTTCCTAAGAAAGCTATATGCTCTAGTCATCCGATCCGGCCGGTTCCGACAAATGTGCAGCGTATTTGTACCAAAAGACTTCGTGCTAAGTTTGGTGAGGATAGTCGGAAAAAGTTTGTATGGGGAAAATTTCATTTTTCATCCCATTGACTTGAAATTCGGTTTGCTAAGCATAGTATGCAAAACAATTGGACACATATTTTTCCGAAAAAAAAAAAAAAGGGAAAAAAAAAAAATAAAAATTAAGATAGTGAAAGTACTAAACGGGGTTTCGGAAAATCCGCCCACAAGGAAAAGTCTCGGTAAAGTTCGATATGCAAAAATCTATTTTTCATCCGATTGACTTGAAATTCGGTTTGTAAGGACACTAAGTGAAAGAAATTGAAATGCGATTTTCCGATGTTGGAAAATTCAACCGTAGGATCGGAAAATTCCCGGAAAAGCGTCGGGAAAGTTTGAATGGGAAAAATTTTATTTTTCATCCGATTGACTTGAAATTCGGGTTGTAAAGATTGTAAATGAAATAAATTGAAATGTGATTTTCCGATCCTGGAAAATTTGACCGTATGGTCGGAAAATTCCAGGAAAAGCGTCGGAAAAGTTAGTATTGGGAAAATTTTTTTTTTTCATCCTATTGAATTGAAACTGGGCTTGTAAACGAAGTATACGAAATAATTGGACACTTTTTTTCCCGATTTCGGAAAATCCGCCCGCAAGGAAAAACCCGAGAAATTCGATAAGCCAAAATCTATTATTCGCTCGGATTGATTTGAAATTCTGTTTGGAGAAGTGAAGTGAAAAATTGAAATGTGATTTTTCGATGCTGGAAAATTCGTAGGAAAATTCCCCGGAAAAGCGTCGGAAAAGTCTGTATGGGGAAAATTTTATTTTTCGTCCGATTGACTTGAATTTCGGTTTGTAAGCAAGGTATGATAAATAATTTTTTCCCGACAAAAATCCGCGCTCAAGGAAAATTCCCGGGAAATGCAATTTGCAAAAATCTTTTTTTCATCCGATTGACTTGAAATTCGGTTTGTAAGGATAGTAATGTAATTTTCTGATGTTGGAAAATTTGACCTTAGGGTCGAAAAACTCAGCAGTCAAAAACCTATTTTCAATACGATTGGCTTTAAACTTGGTTTGTAAGGATAGTATACGAAATACGATAACGGTAACAGTAACTCGGGCTGCCGTTTTTCATTGTACTGGTTTCCTGCGGGACCTGGACCTCGACCTGGAGGTGGAACTGGACCTGGATGTGGAGGTGGACGTGGACCAGGAGATGGCCATTGAGGTCGTCATTGAGGTGGCCATGGAGGTGGCCATGGAGGTGGCCATGGAGGTGGCCATTGAGGTGGTCATGGAGGTAACCATGGACGTGGCAATGGAGGTGGACCAGTAGGTGGAAATGGAGGTGGACCTGGAGGTAGAAAATGGTCAAAAAACCGCAATATTTGCAAAATTCTTAGTCTCGGTAAAACTTCGATGATTGGTTAGACGCTTGCCCTGGAAGGTTTCTAAGTAGTAGAAATGGGCGGAAAATGGTGAAAAAAACGCGAAATTTGAAAAATTAAAGATTTCATCCGATTGAAATGCAACTTTGAGGAATGGTTGAAGAATTGGTGTTAAAGGTCCCAAAATGTGTGTTCTAGGCCAATCCTTATTTTTGGGCCGATCTTTATCAAATTGGGTTTGTAAGATTAAAACTTGAAAAGTTCACCGCTCAGATCGGAAATGTCAGGAGAGTCTTTATTTCTAACCGCGGGAGGGGCATAAGAGTTAATTTCTGCTTTCAGCCGATGTATGTAAGATACGGTCGAATATGATCCAATTTGTAAAATCCAAACCCCAAGTCGGAAAAGAAAACTGATACTCTTATCGGTTAAAATAGGTTAACTGACGGCGGCGTAGCGAAGCAAGCCTGGTTTATTTGCTAGTTAAAATATATTATGCCATATTATGCCTGGTACAAGCATTTCGCCGAGGCGCCTCGAGTGTACATGTGTCGTGCGGCGGGAAAGATGCAGGTCGCAATTTCCATCTAAAACAAAAAAAAACCCACAAAATCTTCTATTTTCAATAGTATAGCTTCTAGTTAAACCAAGAAAATTGAACAAAAAGTGAGAAATTCAAAAATTTTCGCAAATTAAAAAAAAAAATCATTTGTTTTTAAAATTCACTTCAGATTGTTTAAAAGTGGGTTAATCATAGCTTTCTTAAGGTTTTTTAGGATCAACTAGAAGAGAATTTAATCCCGAATACAATAAATTTTGTCTCGTTTCGATAGGACGTTTAATTTTTTCACTATCTTTCCCGCCAATTAGGAAAAATCGTAAAAATGAAAAACCGAGAAATCGCACGTCAAAGTTTTCCGGCCGCTCGTATACCTGCTCGACAATTGCTCACTATTTCTCCTGTAACTTTAAAAATATTTTGAATTTGCTTCTGAAATTTTAGGGACACATTCTTGGATAGTTTGGGTGGACATTTATGCAAAAAAAAATAAAATTAGATTTTTTGAGGATAAAATACCGAAAACCCGATTTGATGGAGCATTTTTAAAGTCTGACTTGCCAATCATCATCATTCAAAAATCATTTAAAGTCACTTCCACCCCGTCTATAAACTGGACCTGGCTGCCTAGCGTAATGTTGAAACAGAGCTACTCCTAAGTGTCTTTCTGTGTTATATCTGTAATCGTCGGGGTTCACTCGAAGTGGCTTTTATTGTACTTTTGCACTAAATAAAGGCCATGTACACTTTTGCAAGAACTAATAACTTTATTTGTTGCATTGCAGCATAAGTTAAATATGGATGTGTTGGTAATATTTACTCTTGGCTGAAACAAGTCAATTCCGTCCGTTCTGTCACAGTAGTTAAAAGGAGCGGGCGGAGGAGGGGCAGCAATTGAAAACTGCTGCAATTTCCATGGCTGTTTCAGATGCTTGAACATGGCGTTGGTGTGCCACAGAAACACAAATCAACACCATAAGATTGTCAAGTCAAATTCAGAGTTCCAGTGGTGAAAACTTGCGATAGTCGGACTCCAGTTGCGAAACGGGCCCAATCCCAGCCTCTGCCCGGTCTCAGGCGTGTCGAATACCAAGATGTACTATGTGTAATAACTGCTCGTAACTAGCAAAGCAGCAGCGAGAGTGGCAGCACACATTGAACTATTGTCATGTGCTGTTGCCTCTGTTATTCTGTTTACTGCGTATTCGAATCGCACATACTGCACACACACAGGCAGATGACTACAATTGTTCCAGTGCACGGTCCTGTGTGTGAGTGTGTGCGTACGCCCGGCATTAGAAAATTTTGCCTCTTCCTGCATCCGGGGCGGGGAGTGGGCGCGCAGTAACATATGAAAAGCGCAAGGCCGTGATTGTGTGAGTCGAAGGCTCTCCGCATCCGGGGGGTGTCAGTGTAAGTCATCTAAGACAAATACAACAGTAAAATTTTTGGCCATGTGTCTACGTCAAATTCAGTAAAATGCAAATTCAATGTTAGCAATTGTAGAAACGTCCAAAGTTTCCGCCACCCGGCCTGTGTAAACTCTTTAGGCCACTGTCCGATTCATACATTTCAAATGGCCATTAAAGCCAACTTTCAGCTATAAAATTTCGAGCCGAGGAGTTTGCATGGGAGACGAATCAAAGTCAGAGAAACCAAGGGGAATGTGTATAAGCTTTTGCCGTTGTTGTTGTTTTTTATTCAGCCACAACCCTACGTCGTTTTCAAAACAGACATTCAAAAATGTGGCCTTAAATTTCACACATTTTCTTTTGATTACATAGTTACAAACTTGTATGTGAGCGAGTGTATAAGTAAATAAATACTTCTGAATCTATTTACTTCGCACACACATACGTATGTATCTATGAGGCTATATCCATGAATTATTTGTGTACGGGTATTTACCACACATCTCTGGTGATCTTTCATTAAAGATACCCTTGGATAAATGCTTCAAAAGATCGTCAAAACAGAGTTTTTTAGTCATAGAAAGAATTAACGACCGAACTCTTTTGGCAACTAACATGTGTAACTACGAGCCAAAATCTAGTCGAAGGTCAGTCGATTTTCATTATCAGACCATTCCGCTTCCGCAAAAGTGTTGTGACTTCGAGACAAAATCTGGTGCATGACAGGATAAAAATCACAAAAAGTAAAGTAGGGTTGCCGGATATTTTAAAAATATCTATGTTGATAACACAAGGCAACACAATTAGACCTTTCCAGTATATCGAAGACTCTAGATGATTTACATGCACTGATTAAGAAGCTGTTTTCAGAAATGGACCATCCCCTTAAGATTAATAGTGAACCTGCTTAAAATGCCTATTTCTACCGTTTCTAGACTCGATTTTTGAGGAACCTAGACTATTGACTAAATATTCTTAGATAATATCTTAGATAATACCACACGTATTCAAAAACATGTTATCTTCGCTTAAATAAAATATATGTTAGTATATGTTTAAAATATATCTTTACCAAAAGATTGTATAAAGAATTCGAGCTGGATTTTGTGTGCTGCCGCTGTGCAAGAGGTCGCGTATTCGATCCCGCCTCGTGACATGAAAAGATTTATCTTTGATAAACTTTCACACCCGGTCACCTTCACTAGCTGTTGGCGCCAGCTTCGAAGTAACTAGCCATGAAAATGCTTCTCAAACTGCCGTTCGGACTAGACGTATGGTCTGTGTCAACTCAAATATTATTATTATTATTATTAAAGGGTTATTTTTTAGCTATTATCTTTTTGGCAACACTGGTTTAAACAGCTCACGCACGTTTCGTGTTTTGTTTCACTGTCAAACATCTTCAGTTTGGTCTATAATTTAACCATGAATCGTCTTACAAACGAACATCGCTTGCAAATTATTGAATTTTATTATCAAAATGCGTGCTCTGTTAAGAAAGTTCATCGCGCGCTCATTCCATTTTATGCGGCTATTCGGGCTATTGTGACTAAATTTCGCACCAAATTTACATTGTTGGACATTAAACCACCAACACGCTTACGTAGAGTGCGAGCTGAAGAAAATATCGCAGCTGTATCGGCCAGTGTTAATGATGACCATCAATTATCGATTCGTCGCCGTTCGCAGCAATTGGGCCTCTATTACTCAACAACGTGGAAAATTTTGCCGAAGGATTTAGGTGTGAAGCCTTTCAAAATACAGCTGGTGCAAGAATTGAAGCCGAACGACCTACCGCAACGTAGAATTTTTGGTGAATGGGCTCTTGGACAGTTGGCCGAAGATCCACTTTTTTACCGAAAAATTGTGTTCAGCGACGAAGCTCATTTTTGGCTCAATGGGTTCGTAAATAAGCAGAAGTGTCGATTTTGGAGTGTATATCAGCCAGAAGCATAGCAAGAGCTACCAATGCATTCAGAAAAAGTCACAGTTTGGTGCGGTTTATGGGCTGGTGGCATCATTGGACCGTACTTCTTCAAAGATGATGCGAATCGTAACGTAACTGTGTATGGTGAGCGCTACCGTGAGATGATATCCAACTTTTTTTTGCCCAAAATGCAAGAGCTTGACTTGCATGACATGTGGTTTCAACAAGACGGTGCCACATGCCACACAGCACGCTCAACAATGGACTTATTGAGAGGCGAGTTCGGTGAACATTTTATTTCACGTTCGGGACCGGTAGACTATTTTTTGTGGGGCTATGTTAAAGCTCATGTCTATACAGACAAGCCCGCTTCAATTGACGCATTGGAAGACAACATTGAAGCATTTATTCGTGAGATACCGGCCAAAATGTTGGAAAGAGTATGCCAAAATTGGACTAAGCGGATGGACCATTTGTGGCGCAGTCACGGTCAACATTTGCATGAAATAATCTTCAAACATTAAATTATATGGACCGTACTATCGATTCAAATAAAGATTTTATTCATTTTTCTGAATTGTATGTGTTTTTTTTTTAACTTTCCTATTGCTCTTAAAAAATCACCCTTTATATTGGGGAAATATAAAAAGAAATCATATATTTATGGGTAGATAGATTGATAGATATATAATGTTTATTTTTTCATTTGACGAGTTTCAACTACTAAGCAAAAAAAAATAGTAAAAATTAACCTTTTTATGCACGGTTTGAAACTGCCAGCCTTCCTTCTGTTGTATAAAAGAACCAAATTAACATATTTAAACATAAATTCATTTTACAAAACAATTTGAATATTCTTCATTTAAACATTATTCCAGATTCTACCGGGTGTAAAGATTATTCAAAGAAAATACTTTTCTTTAGATGTTCCGAGGCGGGATCGAACCCACGACCTCTTGCACAGCGGTCGCGCACACTAGCCGCTGAGCCACCCGGCCACAATTCTGCCTATTACTTAAAAATCTTCCTTTAGTAGATTTTTATACCCTTGCAAAGGGTATTATAATATTGCCCAGAAGTTTGCAACGCATAGAAGTATTCATTTCCGACCCCATAAATTATATATATTCCTGATCATGGCGACGACCTGAGTTGATTTACCCCTGTCCGTCTGTCTGTCCATCTGTCTGTTTCTAGGCAAACTAGTCCCTAAGTTTTGAAGCTATCGACCTGAAATTTTGCTTAGAGTCTTCTTTTTACTGCACGCTGTCAGAACCGACCGGATGGGATGACCATATCTTATAGCTCCCATAGGAACGATCGGTCAAGAAACTAGTTTTAGTAAGAAAAACTTTTTTGTTTTCAATGTAAACGTTTCATAACTTTGTATTTATTAGTTTTCTATGCTTTTTCATAATTTTACTAAGTTTGGTGAAAATCGGACAATTATTTGGTATAGCTCCCATTCAAAAGATACGTCTGAAAAATGGTCTTAGTGAGAAAAACTTTTTGTTTTTAAAGGTACATTCTTAAAATTTGGTATTAGTTTTATATGCTTCAACATGATTTTTCAAAGCTTATAGCTACCATACGAACGATCGGTATGAAGATGGGCAAAAGTAAAAAAAAACTTTTCTTTTATTTTTTTTTCAATGTTACGTATGTAACTCGCTTTTAAACAGATTTTGCAAAATTTGGCCAAAATCGTTAAATCAAAACGAGCATTTGCAAGGGTATTTAAACTTCGGCACAGCCGAAGTTAGCTTATCCTTCTCGTTTCTATAATTAGTATCAATCTCTGTGTAACTAGCCAGATTATTCTATCCCAGCATCCCGTTCAGGGGTATCAGGACCTCTTCTTCGGTAAGAGTAGAAGTCTTAAAATATCGGCATCGAAATTTCAGCAGAAGTGGACATCGTCCTACGAAATGCTGCATGTACCTTTGCTCAATTTTATACACTTGCAGAGGCTATTATAAAATTGTCCGGATATTTGTCCATCTATTTTTATGCTATCTTCTTCGTCAGTTTAAAAGCTATCTTCACCAAACTTTGCACGATATATTTTAATACAAACCGTTGCACGTTTGTCGGAAACGGCCGGATCAGATGACTATAGCATGTAGCTCTCATTGGAATGATCGGTCGAAAAACTAGTTTAAGTGAACATTTTTGTTTTGTTTTCAATGCAAACGCCTCCAAACTTCGAATTTCTTATTTTCCTATGCTTTCCCATGATTCCATTAAGTCGAAATCGGACATCTAATTGATATAGACGTCATAAAAAAGAGGAGTCCGAAAAGTGGACTTGGTTGGAAAAACTTTTTTGTTTTCAATGGAAATGTCCTTAAAATTGGCATTTATTTATTTGGAAAAAAAGTTTTTAAAAAGTTTTGTCAAAATCGGATGACTATGGCATATTGCTGCCATAGGAACGATAGGTAGAAAAATTAGTTTTAGCGAGAAAAACTTTATGCTTTCCAATGGTAGCCAAGTAGAAATATTATCTGCTTCAGCACAAATTTGATTTATGGAGGCCCGTACGTAGTACCGCCCGTGCTCCTATTCCACTCTCGACGGGCTTGGTTGCAGTATGTGAACTAGTAATGTCGGATATTTCAAAAATATCTATATCGATATTTTTGGCGATACTGGAAAAGTATCATTTCGATATAATTTGACTATGTGTATTAACAATAAGCAGGTCTATTGAGGTATTTAAGGTGTCATTTGACGCATAATAAAAACTATATTCTGATAAAATTGGTTAAATGTATTTTTATAAGTTTTGGAAAAGATATATAATTTATTTCATTTATAAAAAAACTACTGAAAACTGTTTCATGTTTTTATATTGATGGGATTAAGAGAAAGCATCTTCTATTAAAAACTTAAAAAGTAGACATACTATTATGTTTAATACGTTGATTTCAATATAGTCGTAGCTATATTTTGTTTCTTAAGTGATTAGTTGTTAAATTCGTTTTTGAGTATAGAGCTTAGAGCTGAAATATACCACAAGCAAAGATAAAAAAAAACGTATAATCCTAAATCGACGAAACGTAAGAAATTCTGTTTTTACCAATGATCGTTACACAAAGATTTTAAAAATACGTGTTCAGTTATATGCTCATCGGTTATTCGACTTCTTTTTTCAGAAACTACACTTTTTCTAGCCGAAGTCCAGCGCTCCAATGGCACTGAGCTTCCCGGTGTAATAAAATATGCCAATGCCACGTCTCTTTCATCCAGAACTTAATGGGGTACCGCTTCCGGTTAAGCAACGGAAAATGAAATATAAATTCAATAATTCTAATATCTGCTGGGGTTGAGTTTCCGTCTAAAAAAAATTCGAAGATTTGAAATATAAATTTTATGATTTTTATTTCAAGCTGTATTTTCCCTTGTATGCTGTCTCATAAAAGTTTTTCATTTGAGATGTCAGTCAAGTGAAATAGTCAATCTAAGAAGCACAAAAATAGATGAAAAGCTGCATTACTTCTCTGAGCAAACTCACAGCTGAGGTATTTTTCACCCATGTCATATGAGATGCCGACTAGTGAAAATGCAGCTTTAACGATTCCAGAGATTGAACATGTCCGATCCTGGCTATGCTTTTTTGTATAGACAAATGTACAAACAAACGTAAATACATGCACATATTTATAAACAATATCAGTACATTTAATGTGAATAACGAAATAAATATGCACTATATACACACTTGTATAAAAAGCCAACAATTCACACACAAACGAACATTAGTGGTATTCCTGAAAGTGATTTAGATTTGGTGTGACCGTACTTTCATGGCACGTTTTTGTTTGCTTAAATTTTGCTGGGTTGACATCATGGAGAACGTAGCAAGTTTTTGAATTTCGTTTTAATAATAAAATAATTTTTATTAACACCTTCCAGAATGCTTACTCTCTTTGAAAGGAAGAAATACCAGTGCCCTAAAGTAGATGGTGTCAAAAGTGCTCCAGTTCCAGTTCACTATATCCGTTTACGATATCCGATATATCGCCTCGGAAAAATATTCGATAACAATATATCCTATTTTTGGATATTCGATATTTCGATATTATTTCCGACATCCCTAATGTGAACCCTATTGCCAAATTTGGGTGTTTAAAACCCCTTTATGCACTTCATGACGCCATGTTCATGAGTTATATTCGGTTGTTTGCTTTTCATGCGCTTAGGAGCCGAATATTGCCGTCAATCCAATTAGGATGGGAGTGGTGGTCTCCCAGTGTTTCGCCTTGATACGCCAACATTTCTCTTAGCCTTGCAAACCATCCCAAATTAGTTCTCATCATATTCTCGGCTAGGACATGCGGAAGTATAGATTCTTCATAATCAACATTAAGGATTCTTAAGGTATGACTTAATGTGGTCCTATCAGGACAAGTGATGTATGAAAGTTATTGAGCCACACATCATGAATCAAACGATATGTACAATCAATTTTTATACTCTGTACCAGAGGTACTCAGAAATTATTAATTTTGTGCAAAAAGTAGAAGGAAGCATCTCCGACACAAAAGTTATTGTCTGATCAGCATAACAGGAGTCGTATACACGTCTGTCTGACCGTCCGTCTGTGTGTCCGGCTGTCCTTGGAACAAACAGATCTCAGAGATGGCAAGAGATAAAGGTTTGACATGTATGGAACAATGCTTCAACTTGCAGGCGATCTTTATTTCAATTTTGCCACGCCCCTCCCTCCCCGCAAATTGGAAAATACGTCAACTTTATAACAGAAGTTCGTTCTGTCGGTAATAAGAAAACAATCAATATGGCAGCACCGATCGCACGTGTGGGCCACTTCACAGGTACAGAGTATGTTATAGTCGGGCTTGACCGACTTTCTTTTTTGTTATTTTTGTTTTTAATAAATATTTTGAACTAAAAATAAGAGATTTTTTCAGATTAGCAAATTGATTATTTTTTTATAATTTTTTATAAAAAATTAAGCGTAATCGTAATAGTCCCTGGAAAAAATGGATTGAATATTAACAACTTAGTACCCGAAATAAAAAATCATTTTCACTACATTCCACAGATTAACTCATATATCCAAGTATTTCCCATTTGATAACCATCTTGAAAAATCCGGGTTTTGGGAATCTCCGAAGAAAGACCGAAACTGCTTAGTCAGTTTTAAAAATATTAAACTTAATTGATGGCAAGATTATCTACGATTCCTTGATATTAATTACCATAAATGGTGGTGTTTTCAAAACTAAGTACTTCTCGTATGGCTGCGGTCGGGTATTTTTGTCTCTCGCCTACATGGAGCAGTGAGTCGATATTTCGTGTCTTATTACCGCGTCGACTCGATGCGTAAGAAACACAAAGCCGTTTGCTTAGGAGCAGAAGCAGCAGCAGGAGCAGCCGTTGACTTAATAGAAAAGCTTTAAAAGTGGTTCAGTAAGAAATTATAGAGGACGAAATCTATTTTGATGAGCGGATCATTGGGCTTTAATCCACTTTATTTATGGCTTTAAATTATCCTTTCGCACAACAACATCAACAACAACAACAGCTGTGGCGAAACGCCGACCAGCGACAGCAAAAATAACATGAGTCTTTGTCTGCATTGGAGCACAGCTTCACAATCGTCATTGACACACACACACATACTCGTAGAAGTAACCTAAAATGAAGCTGCGAAAACAGCACCCGCCTCCCACCGCAATGCGAGACTGACTCACGCACCCGATGCTTCTGCATCCGCGCTCCTTTGGCGCCCCAGTCAGTAATCTGCCGGGAAAAGTACATAAAAAATCAACAAACGCTTACCCCGCCCCATCCCGCGAATGTCCAGCCCCAGCCCGAGCAAATTCCACCACCTCCCTTCTACTTCTACTGCTATTTTGGAGCGCAAGCATACAAAGCGAGTGTGAAGGGAATACCACCGTCGCTGTAGCCAGTTCCAGTTTCAAAGCGTCGACGGGTGGGGGAGCAGGCCGTGTTGGTAGGTCCCCTCGTGCACAAGTCCTGTCTCTGTGCGAACTACGAAAAGTTTGTCTTTGAAATGAATGCAGCAAAGTCATTCGCTTTCGTTGGAGTCGTTGCAGTCATCATTGCGGTGACTAATAAAAAAAAAACCAAGAAATAAGTGAAAAATTATTGTTGCAACTTCAGAAGTAGTACAAAAAAATTAAACCAAAGACATTGTGTTAGTTCATGCAACTGCAGATGTAAATATGCGTATTAAGGCATGAATAAATGTGAACTCATAAATTGCATGCACCGATGAAAGTAACGAATAAGTAGTTAAACTTTTCGGTATTCATTTAATTACTTTCACTCAATATCTTTTTAGTTGGTATCCCATGACCTAGGATTCGTTGTCAAAGGAAGAAAATCGATAACTTGAATAAGTTTTAGAAAAATTAATCAGATTTAATGCAATTTTTCATTGAAAAGGAAAAAGGCGTTCTTATTAAACAAAATCAATCCCAAATTTAAATAATAGATTCTCATAGTTGAGAAACTCCTCTCCGTTTAAACTGCTTCCTGCTTTTGTAGGGGAGGTATGGAGATGGGAGTACACTCAGAGAAAATTTAGAGAATTTCATTCGTGGATGTCAGAAGATCGATAAGAATGAAAATTCTTGATCCAAGCCCGAAATTCTTGATCCAAGTTTTTCTTGATCGAAGAGCTGCAACACTTGAACCAAGAACGAAATATTTTCGAATCAAATAGAAAAATGTTTGAATCAAGTGCTAATCGTACTCAAATCCAAGATTGCTCATTCTAGAATTAAGAGCACAGTGCACTGTCACAAGCCATAAATGTTTGTCTTGAATCAAGAGCTCATCAGTTTAAAGAGTAAGTTCGTTCACTCTTGAATCAAGAGCTTTATAGATTCAGAAGCGAGGGCGCTTACATTCCAATCAAACAACAATTTAAAATCAGTTGTTTTTTTATTTTTGGATTAAATTTATTTCATGGAAAATTAATTATCAAATTTCGTAGAAAACTCTAACCGTCTCGAGGAATACACAGAAAAAAAAACGGCGAGATAAATTCAATATTGTTTTTCTTAGAGTAATCCTGGCACGAGCTTAAAAATTCAATCTCGATTTACGGGATATTCTACTCAATTCAATCTTTTAAGGCTTGACGCAATCCTTTCGAGCTTGTTTCATTTCATTTGTGCTTACTTCAATCCCTTTCGAGATCACAATGTTCATAAACTAGGAACGATAGCAGAAAAGGATAAATAGCACTTTAGACATGCGGCAATAATCATGTGCTATGGTGGTGTGCGATGAAATACCATGCCATTCATGTTAAGTGTAAATCTGAAAGGTTGTGAGTTCAAGTCCCAGACAAGAATACAATAATTTTTATATTTCTTTGTTTTTTCAGAAGCTTTAAATATACCAAAACTGGTGTCGGTGGGGGTTTCCTATAGAAAGTGGAGAAAGAAAGGAAAGGTAGAGGAATCTTTCTGGGAGCAAATTAATCTCAATTAAGCTAAAAGTGATTCTGCTTTGGGATTAAATTGAGCTCGAATTTTTTGATTAATTTAATCTTTTTGCGGGATAAATTTGATCTGTTCAGGTTTGAAAAAAGTGATATGAAATCAATCTTTTTTCGGATCGGCTTAAGAATGTCCGGACTACCCTGTTTTCAATCCTGTTTCGGATTGATGTAATTTCGTTTGGATTGACTTTTTTTTTGTGTAAAGATCGGATCGAAGACAGTCTAGTTATATGAAAAAGAAAACTAGCTGCTGCAGCACTGTAGCACTATAGATTTCTTAATCTCAAAATATGAACAGAATGTTCTCTCAAATTTGTCAGAAAAAATGTTCCGAATGTTTATAATATGAGCACAATTCAGCTCACCTCAACCACCGCACCGAAAAGTATAGGTAGCCATTCAGACGAGCGTCTTCAGCACTGGGCTATAGCCTAACCGTCTATGACGGTCGCCGTCGTACAGTGGCGCCAATTTACCAATTCTTTGGCGGATAGATAAATAATCCTAATTACTAAATACGTTCAGAATGTACGAACTTTCTATCAATAAAATGCTTCCTTCTGCCTGTTACATATGTACTTTTGCATAAACTTAATATTCTCTGTGTACCTTTGGTACAGAGCATGATGTAATCATGGTGGAACTAACAAGGTGAAGCCGTCCGAGACAGCACTCTCTCTGTTTGTAGGGCCAAAAGGCCAGTATGCTGTGAGTGCTTGAAGCGAAAGGTAGGCTACGGAAAAATTTTTCTGTAGTTTTGTATGTATGCGTATAAGTCTTATTCGTGCTGTCATATCTTTTTTTTTTGGGGCCTTGGGTTGTCACACAGTGTGTGACTTGTCACTAAGTCGTGACGTAGATAATGGCCGCTTTACGCATTTCGCCAGGTACAGTAGTTTTCAATAATGTTTTTTCGTTTTATTGGTCGATCACCATTTTCAAATAAGACCACAAGGAGTTCTCCTTCGAACGAAGTGCAATGAACGAAGCTTTTAGAGAGACTGGCTGTCGTTTCTGATTTTAGTGTGTGAAAAGATGTCGAGCTATTGTGTGATTTGCCGTAAATCGTTTGCGCGAAACAACGTTAAACTCATACGAGTTCCCAAAGACTTGGAAAAAAAAAACAATATGGGAAGAGTCTATAGGCATTAGTATTAACAAATATCATGCTGTCTCTTTCTATCACATAGGCATTGATAGATTGGCCCTCAACATATATAATAAGTATAAGGTGGTCCCGTCATGAGAGCAGCTCTCTCAATTAGTTCTTTATTGTCAGTACTTGGCAGGCTGTTAACAGAGTAGGCTCGTATCGAACAAAATTTTTTTCGGATTTGTTGTTTGTTGCTTTAACCCTTACATGAGGAGAAAAAAAATAGCCTTTTGCATTTATTGTCGTGCGAGTATAAAAACTGAGGGAGTAAATTTTATTCATGTTCCAAAGATGGAAAAGAGGAAAATTTTGGGAAGATTAGTTTCGTAGTATGTAGTTTTGGTCCAAATGGAAAAATCTGCCATACACATTTTGAAGCTACCGATTGGAAGCATTTAGCCAACAAAGGCCAGGTGTCGAATAGAAGAAGTCTCATGCCAGATGCAATACCAGAGTCGGAGCATCAACCGGCGCGTGAACCGAAAATCATTCGACATGGGGCATAGGTTTCTACAGTAGGCTGCAAATGTACTCCACTGCCAGTCTAAGGGCTAAACATAGAAAATGTTACCGTTTCACTCACTCACATGAAATTAGTAGGCTCACACTCATTTGTCAACATAAAATAAGGGAGGGATTTTACGGACGGGACCACCTTATACTAATTTCTTCATGTACAGTATACAGTATAAAAACTTTTTGTTTCCCTATAGAAAAGTGTAATGAGAATATGTCACTTTATACGTTTCTCAACTAGAAAAGGCTATAATATAATAACCTAACCAAAAACTGGGGGTGCTAAACTCGTAAATAAACAATCCAAATGCTTATTCCATACACCAATTTTAAATAAGTCAATAAATGTAAAAACTTGCGACCCTATAAAGTTAAGGACAAACATTTGAAATTTATACAAATAACAAATAAGTTTTAACAGACACAAAATTTATAAGTGCGGTTAACACTCAGAATGCTTTGATGTTGTGTAAAAAATGTTGATTGTGCAATTTTGAATGAAACTGAGATTTACACTGCGTATTCAGAATGGACTTGATGAATTATTCAAAGTTTAAATTTATACAGCACTAGTTGAACAGAAAATGGGTCGATGATAATTAAAATTAGATATCTGCATTATTGCTTGCAGAAAATTCATAAACCATCACTCTCATTTTCGCTTTCGAAAAATATTCACGACTAAAAGACCAAATGTGGTTTTAAGTTTGGTTTGAATTTATTAGCAGCGCTAGATTTTTCTTGTAAACATTCCAGGGATGCAAACCGATCAGTAATTAAGACTGGTTCGGTTCAATGGTTCATACCCTTTCAAAGGGTACTATAATTTTCATCAGATGTTTGCAACGCATAAAAATATTCATTTCCGACCCCGTAAACTATATATATTTTTGTTAAGGGCGACGAGCTAAGTCGATTGACCTTTGTTCGTCCGTCTGTCTGTTTCTACGCTAGCAAGTCTCTCAATTTTGAAGCTATCGATCCGAAATTTTGCACACAGTGTTCTTTTTACTGCACGCTGAAATGATCGGTCGAAAAATTAGTTGTAGTTTTAGTGAGAAAACTTTTTGTTTTCAATGGAAACGTCTCCAAACTTTGTATATATGGGTTTTCTAAGCTTTTTCATAATTATTTTCAAATTGGACAACTAAATGGTATAACTCCTATACTAAAGCTAGGTCTGAATAATAATCTTAGTAAGAAACACTTTTTCGGTTTTAATCTGGGGGGAAACTGAAATCTCTAGAGATTTTGCCGACGGATGGTTTGTAATACTCCCTAAAAATTCGTCGGGGCCACAGAACTTTAGGAAATTTAATTTTCTTGTTGGAAATTCTAGTTAGAAGGTGCGTGAATAAGATTATTGTCCAGCTACAAAAACAAGGCAGCATCTCTCGCAAATGTTTTCCACATTGAGTTAGAATTGCTAAATCTGAAAAATATTTTTTGAGTCCTTGCTAACTAGCGTTGGTTCGCGAATTCGGTTTGGTTATTTTGCATATTGGCTATGGTTGGTTTGCCAAGATACGAGAGGTTTGAAACCAATCGAAAGAGATTTCTATGGTAACTAAGCATTTGAATTCGGTTGGAAGAGGTTTCTGTGTCACTTTCACCTAATTCCAGGGAAATCGGACAAAGTAAAAAAATTTTTTTCAATGTTTTGGCCTGTTCACACTACAGTCCATCTCAGCGAAAATATGAGAAGATGGTGAAAAAATAAACTCGTGTTCATACTGCTACCGTCCACTGTCTACCGTCAGTGTCTTCTTCTTCTCCCACATAATTGAAGCGCAAGTGTATTGAATCAAAACAAGAAAGGATATCGGTCAAGCCCGACTATAATATTCTCTGTACCTGTGAAGTGATGCCCATCACTGTTGCGACCGGTGCTGCCCATAATTGTTTGTTTTCCTTATAGCTCGACTATCGCTTATCCGATCCTTACCATTTATTTGGCGGATCGATAAATAATCTTGATTACTAAATATGTCCAGCAGTTACGAATCTTCTTACTATAAAACTTTGGGAGGTATAACGTTTTTTTCAATTTTCGGCGCCGTGGCAAAAATTGAAAATAAACTCGATCTGTCTGCAAGTAAAAGAAGTTTTTGTCCCATACTTGGCGAACCTCTATCTCTTACCATCTCTGAGATCTGTGCGTTCATACAGACAGACGGATAGACGGACATGGCTTAATCGACTCGGCTGTTGATGTTGATCAAGAATATATATACTTTATAGGGTCGGCAATGTTTCCATCTGCCTGTTTGCACACACTTTTTATAACTACTCTGTGTACCTCTAGTTCAGAGTATAATAAAAAAGTTGTATAGTTAATGGATACAGTTACGAACCTTAAATTCTGATAGGAGGGACTTCTTTTTTCGTATTTATTAACATTATTGCAGTTACAGGCTTCTCTATGTCAATTCCGGAAACGACCACCTTAAACAAATGGTAGAATCATCATTCTTGCTGCAGGAATGGTCAAGACAAATACGCGGCACCAATATTTCTCTGCTTCCGATTGGCGACTCCATTTTTAACTAACTGCAGCTTCAGTGCAGCAATAAACATTTAATTATTATTTGTCTAAGGCTAGGCGGGTAGATCTAAATGCATTTCAGCACTTAAAGGCTAGATTCCGTCGCATCGGCAAGGATTAGATAGTCGCCCAAAGAATAAGTCATTTGTTGTTGTATTCTGCACATCTCACATCAGTGCAGTGGATTTCAATCCCATGTTGCTCCATCTGCACGGCCATCTCCAGGTATTTTTTAATCTCCCTCTGAGGTCGTCGTTGCTTTGTCCACCAGTAGGTTCTCCATTTTTAATAGCTAACATTAAACAAATAAAATGTTTTTTTCCAGAAGTCCAAAAAGTTAACATACCTTTAATGAATTCTGCTGGGGTGTTGTACAAGCCGATGTCTTTGCGGACTCGGACCTGGACGGGGTTGGTTGGACCTGGGCGGTGGTGGACTTGAACGGCGGACCTGGACGGTGGTGCATCTGGAGGGAGGGACCTGGTGGGGTGGTGTGGGGGGGGGGTGGGCGGGAGGCCCTGGGCAGGGGACTTGGGACGATTATGGAATCTTTTTTGAGTTTAAAATGGTTTCAAAAACGGAGCATTTCAACTCACTTCAAGATTTTGCGTTCTTAAAAAAAGTTCTTCAAGTGAAAAATTATTCTCGAAGTGAGAAATTCCGTTCCTGATTCGTTTTTGTGACCGAATGTGCTCGTTTTGAGTGCAACCTTCTCGGTTTTTATACTCTGTTCCCATTAAAAATGGGAAAAGGGGGATCATGAAGTTGTGCAAAAGTATTTAACAGGTAGAAGGAAGCATTTGCGACCCTATTAAGTATATATATTGATCAGCTTTAACAGCCGAGTCGATTTAGCCATGTCCGTCTGTCCGTCCGTCTGTCCGTATGAACGCCGGTATGAACGCGTCGATCTCAGAGACTATACGAGATAGAGCCACAAATTTGTGCATGTAGGTAGGTGTATACCAGATTCAAACCGCGTTTGCGCGTGCGTGTGTGCGTATGTTAGAGTGTGTGTGTATGTGTGAGTGTGTGTATATGTGATGAATACACAAGAAGTCAAGGGAACAGGGTATTTTGTAGTCGGGGCAGTCGACTACAGCTCCACTTGTTTTATTTGATTATGAATATTTCTTCGATTTCAAATGAAAACAAAAATCGAACGATTTGGTTTTAGCTGTTCTGGTATTCGAACGATTTGCAATTCGAGTGTTTCATTTCAAATTGTTTCCGTTGACTACACTTTCACCTTAAGGTACATGTCTAGTTTCAGATTTTTGAAAACTTCGATTTTTTTTTTGGCTTAAATCATGCGTTATAATGTTAAAAACATCCCCGACAATTTTTAAGCAAAAAAAAAATACAAATTCGAGAATATTTTGATTTTTATACAGGTAGGTCAGGCGCAACTGTATGGTCCTGGCGTTGATTATTTTATTTAAGTACGCAAACCTTTCTTATTTCCAAAAACAAAAAAAACAAGTAAGGGGAGCTGCAGTCGAGTGCCGCCCCGACTACAAAATACCCCGTTCCCTTGATTTCGTGTGTGTTTTTTTCATACACGCACACTCACATACATACACTCCAACATACGCACACACGCATAGCATGCGGCCGCGCGCGATAACTGACAATGCAAGACCCCCCCTCTCTCCCACAAGCGAAATTGATTCGTATATAACTTCGGTGTTTTTCGTCCGATCTTATTGATCTTTTCAGAATAGATAGATATTGGGCCTTACTTGATATATGTGTTTAGAAGCTCTATCTTAAAAAAATTGTGGCTGTGATATTGCGCTTAAAGGGGAGGAATTTCTTTCAAATCTGAAACAAACTCGTATTGAATCGGGTATACACCTACCTACATTCAAAATTTGTGGCTCCAGCTCTTGAGTCTCTGAGAAACACGCGTTCATGCTGGACAGACGGACAGACGGAGGACAGACGGACAGACGGATGACGGACGGACAGACGGACAGGGCTAAATCGACTCGGCTGTTGATGCTGATCAAGAATATATATACTTTATAGGTCGCAAATGTTTCCTTCTCCCCTGTTACATACTTTTGCACAACTTCATGATCCCCCTTTTCCCATTTTCAATGGGAACAGGGTATAAAAAAAGTTGTATAATTCATGGACAGTTACAAATCCCAAATTCTGATAGAAGGGACTTCTTTTTCGTACTATTAACATTTATTGCAGTTACAGGCTTTCATGTCAATAATGTCGGAAACTGACACAATCCCTAAAAAATGGTAGAATCATCATTCTTGCTGCAGGAATGGTTATCAAGACAAATACGGCGGCACCAATATTTCTCTGCCTTCCGATTGGCGACTCCATTTTAACTAACCGCAGCTTCAGCAGCAATAAACATTTAATTATTATTTGTCTAATTTGTGGCGAGTAGATCTAAAAAATGACAGCACTTAAAGGCTAGATTCCGTCGCATCGGCAAGGATTAGATAGTCGCCCAAAGAATAATGCAGTTAAAAAGTCATTTAGTTGTTGTATTCTGCACATCTCGTCGCGCAGTGGGATTTCAACCCATGTTGCTCCATCTGCACGGCCATCTCCAGGTATTTCTTTTATATCTCCCTCTGAGGTCGTCGTTGCTTTGTCCACCCTGCAGGTTCTCCATTTTTACCCCGTTCCCATTGAAAAATGGGAAAGGGGGATCATGAAGTTGTGCAAAAGTATGTAACAGGTAGAAGTAAAGCATTTGCGACCCTATAAAGTATATATATTCTTGATCAGCATCAACAGCCGAGTCGATTTAGCCCTGTCCGTCTGTCCGTCCGTCTGTCCGTCTGTCCGTATGAACGGGTGTTTCTCAGAGACTATAAGAGCAAGAGCCACAAATTTTTGCATGCTAATGCTTCAATGTAGGTGGGTAGCCCGATTCAATACGAGTTTGTTTCAGATTTGGGGAGTACCCTCCCCTTCCCCTTTAAGCGCAAAAAAACTGTCAGAGCCACAATTTTTAAGATAGACCTACCAAACTTTATATATATCATGTAAGGCCCAATATCTATCTATTCTGAGTAAATCAACAAGATCGGACAATAAACACCGAAGTTATATACGAATCAATTTTGCATGTGGGAGGGAGGGGGGTTTCGGGCATTGTCTGTTATCGCACGCGGCTGCATGCCAGCGCTTTGTGTGTGTATGTTGGAGGGTGTTTATGTGAGTGTGTGTGTATGTAAAGAAAAAACACATCGTAAAACCAAGGAACAGGGTATTTTGTGAAGTCAGGCACTCGACTACAGCTCCCTACTTGTTAATAGCTAACATTAAACAATAAAATGTTTTTTTCCAGAAGTCCATAAGTTAACATACCTTTTTTTAACAGTCGAAGTTTAAAGTTGAGCACCACTTGCAGTGCGCTGACATTGTTTATGCTTTAGGAACACAGAGGAAAAACGTATCAAAAACATGATTTTTCATCTTAAAAATACAACAAATATTCCGAATGTTCATAAAATGAGTTCAATTTAGCTCACGTCAACCACCGTACCGAAAAGTATTACTAGCCTTTCAGACTTGCTGTTAGCATTGGCAACAGCCTAACCGTCTAAGACGGCCGCCGTTGTGGCGCGCGACAAAAGTCATGGGCTCTACTCCCAAGTCAGTCCCTGAAAATTTTAAATTAAGTTCAATAAAAAATTTCAATCAATTCTGCTGGGGTGTTGTACTGCAAGCTGATGTCTCGCGGACTCGGACCTGGACGGGTTGGTTGGACCTGGGCGGTGGTGGACTCGAACGGCGGACCTGGACGGTGGTGCATCTGGAAGGCGGACCTGGACGGGTGGACTTGGATTGTGGACCTGACAAAGGGACCTGGCAGTGGACCTTGGACGACTTATGGAATCTTTTGAGTTTAAAATGGTTTCCAAAACGAAGCATTTCAACTCACTCAAGATTTTGCGTTCTTAAAAAAGTTCTATGAGTTATTATTCTCGAAGTGAGAAATTCCGTTCCGATTCGTTTTTGTGACCGAATGTGCTCGTTTGGAGTGCAACGTTCTCGGTTTTTATACTCGTTCCCATTTAAAAATGGGAAAAGGGATCATGAAGTTGTGCAAAAGTATGTGTAACAGGTAGAAGGAAGCATTTGCGACCCTATTAAGTATATATGATATCGATCAGCATTACAGCCGAGTCGATTTAGCCATGTCCGTCTGTCCGTCTGGTCAACTGTCCGTCCGTCGTCCGTCCTGCCCTGTCCGTATGAACGCGTCGATCTCAGAGAATATAAGAGATAGAGCCACAAATTTTTGCATGTAGGTAGGAGTATACCAGATTCAAATCGATTGCATTATCAGCTACCGCGTTTGCGCGTGCGTTTGTGCGTGTTAGAGTGTGCGTGTATGTGTGAGTGTATATGTGTATGAATAAACAAAAACTCACGGGAACAGGGTATTTTGTAGTCTGGGGCACTCGACTACAGCTCCTTTACTTGTTCCCATTAAATGGGAAAAGGGGATCATGTTGTGCAAAAGTATGTAACAGGGAGAAGGAAACATTTGCGACCCTATAAAGTATATATATTCTTGATCAGCATCAACAGCCGAGTCGATTTAGCCCCTGTCCGTCTGTCCGTCCGTCTGTCCGTCTGTCCGTCCGTCTGTCCGTCTGTCCGTATGAACGCGTGTTTCTCAGAGACTATAAGAGCTAGAGCCACAAATTTTTGAATGTAGGTAGGTGTATACCCGATTCAATACGAGTTTGTTTCAGATTTGGAAAATTCCTCCCCCTCCCCCCTCTAAGCGCAAAAAACTGTCACAGCCACAATTTTTAAGATAGACCTTCCAAACTTTACATATATCAAGTAAAGCCCATATCTATCTATTCTGAAAAGATCAATAAGATCGAAAAACACCGAAGTTATATACGAATCAATTTGGCTTGTGGGAGAGAGGGGGGCCTTGCATTGTCAGTTACCGCGTTTGCGCGTGCGTGTGTTAGAGTGTGTGTGTGTATGTGTGAGTGTGTGTATATGTGTATGAAAACACAAGAAGTCAAGGGAACAGGGTATTTTGTAGTCGGGGCAGTCGACTAAGGCTCCCTTACTTGTTTTATTATGAAAGATTTCGTGTTGCGAGTAGTTGTTTTATCAAAAAAAAATTAATTGATGAAAACAAAGCTCAAAACAATTCATTAGTTCTTAAGATACATACTATAATATTGATATATATATGAAAAATTTTTTTGGGAAAAAATCATTTTTTTCGGCAAGTTTAAGAAATTCCCTAGAAGTTATGGCCCAAAAACTGTTGAAATTTTCGACTTAATTTTATAAAATTTTCCTAAAAAATTTCTATTAACTAAGAAAAATCAAAGTAAAATAACATTTTTGTATAAACTCGTTTGTTTTACAATACGTACGTAGTAGTTTTTATAAACTTCCCAAAAAATGAAATTTCTCAAAAAGTTCGTATTTAAATAATAAATATTATGGTATCTTATAAACCAATTCAGTCTACGTAGAAATAAATTTGGTTTGAATAGGTTAATTAATGGAGCTGCAGAAGCCAAAAATGTGAACAAATAGTTTAAGTTATGCTTTCTGCTTTGATGTTTTTAATTAAACAAAAGGAGTTCCTTCTTTATTTTCTGTTTTTCATTCATTTTATTGAACTTAGAGAAACCAATACTATCGATTGTATCGAATCTTTGAGCGCGTTCACCAGCACACACCATCTAACATAAATCATCAATAAAACAAGTAAGGGAGCTGCAGTCGAGTGCCCCGACTACAAAATACCCTGTTCGTGTGTTTTTTTTTTACATACACACACACTCACACATACACACACTCCAACATACACACAAACGCATGGCATGCGGCCGCGCGCGATAACTGACAATGCAAGACCCCCCTCTCTCCCACAAGCCAAATTGATGCGTATGTAACTTCGGTGTTTGTTGTCCGATCTTATTGATCTTTTCAGAATAGATAGATATTGGGCCTTACTTGATATATGCAAAGTTTGGAAGGTCTATCTTTTAAATTGTGGCTCTGACAGTTTTTTGCGCTTAAAGGGGGAGGGGGGGGTATTTTCCAAATCTGAAACAAACTCGTATTGAATCGGGTGTACACCTACCTACCTGGCTCTAGCTCTTATAGTCTCTGAGAAACACGCGTTCATACGGACAGACGGACGGACGGACGGACGGACGGACGGACAGACGGACGGACAGACGGACAGGGCTAAATCGACTCGGCTGTTGATGCTGATCAAGAATATATATACTTTATAGGGTCGCAAATGTTTCCTTCTACCTGTTACATACTTTTGCACAACTTCATTTTCAATGGGAACAGGGTATAAAAACAAAGACGGTTCCATACTCGTTTTGTTTTATTTCTCACAAAATTAAAAGTTAGTTTATCCAGAGTCAGCAGTGTGCTATCGATAACAATCAAAAATCAAATCCATATAACAAAAAAATACTTTGATGGATTCACATCTAACACAATCACGAAAATAGGCAATCATGATTGCACATCATGCCCGTTCACCAGCACAATCTAACAAAATTAGTCGATTTTTTGTCATCGATTTATGCTGGTGAACACAACCTTTGTCTTTGTCTGAAAACTATCGAATGGCGTCAATACAGCTCTACTGCATTGTAAAGTATAAAACTGGTTCAAAAGTTTTCAAAAGTTTTGCCTCCGAGTCAGTGGAATAAAACGTAAATGACAATTTTCTTGGCAACGGTCGTATGTTTTATCTTTCAAGAACTTTTATTTTTATATGTGACATATTGTAGGGGGTTTGAACTATCCATAGATATTTCGAGCATACAATTTGATTTAAAATCATTTATTTCAAACTTGTACCTTACAAATTGCAAGTAAGCGAAAGAAAAACGATCCCAGTGCTGATTGAAATTGTTAAGGCTGCCATAAAGCTGAATTTAAAATTTGAAAACTATTTCACTGGGAAAAGGGAACACCAAAATAAAAACGATTCGGAATGGCAATCGACTGACTTTTTAAATCCACCCAGAAATGGGAACAGGGTTGTCTAAGTGGTCAAGCATAATCAGTTGAAAAATTGACAAGGAAGTCACCGCCAAATAAATCTTGTTCTAATATCTTGTTGATGCCAGACTAAGAGTATTGAAAAGAAACTTTATTATTTCACTATTAGTTGTGGCACGAAGTACTTTGCTACATCACTAAAAATATATCAAATTCGTTGAGTGAGTCGTTGGAATGGGAAATGTTTTTGTCCATTCGTATGTGAAAACTTTGTCAGTCTGTTTAACCTTCAGACAATGCACAAAATCAAAGGCCCAGAAAGTTCTGAAGTAACGAACCGATTTTTATCTACTTCGACTGATAAATACGATTTGACTTTGTACAAGGTGGGCCAAAAGAAGTCATCCGATGTTGTTTGTCGTTGCACCGTCCTGGTGTCCAGTCATCGCCGGGAAAAACCCGGATGACTTGACTCTGTGTGTTGGGGCGTTCTCGAAAAAATGGGATAACTCCCAGCGTGACGCCGCCATGGTCACTTTGAGCGGGTGTAATGGCCCCTCGTGCATCACTCGTGGATTTTCGGTGCCCCAAAAGCGATAGTTTTGCTTGTTCACGTACCCGCTGAGGTGGAAATGAGCCTCATCGCTCATTATGATTTTGGTCGAAAAATCGATTATTCACGATTATTCCGCGTTCTTGGGGAGTATATCGATCCATGGCTTGTTCACTTGTATTCTACATCTGTCTAGTCCACAAATGTCAAAACAGATCTGACTTTGGCGGCTATTTGTAAAAATAAGAGCATCTTCCAATAGGGTGACTTCTTTGGCCCACCCTGTAGTTGATTCTAAGGCAGTGTTCAGGCACACTGCCAGTTTGCAATATTCTCATGTATTTTACTCAGTCTGAACAGACTGCCAGATAACTGGCATACAAAAACTTGGCAGCCTGCCAGCATGTCCGAACGCACCCTAAGTGTTTCTGTTTGAACTCAACAATAACAGAAACAACAACAACAACTAGTACTAAGTAATTAATCGGAATAATGATGGCAAATCCAATCTTTTAATTTTCAGTTCCTCCTACTATAAAAGCTGTTAACCAGTTAGTTGGAGCGCCCGTCGAACGGGAAGTAACCCTAGAGTGCATTGTGGAGGTATATCCCAAGCCTCTCAATGGCTGGTACCGCAACGAAGGTAAGCTTTCTTATTCATTAGTCTTAAAATCGATGCACCTTTCCAATGAAATTAATTAATTTTACAGGTAACATCAAACTGCACAACGGCAACAAGTATAATATTTCCGAGGCCATGATCAACCTCTACACATGGCACCTGAATCTGACAATTCGGCACCTGACTAAGGCCGATTTCGGGGCTTATAGTTGCTCCAGTGTGAATGCCCTTGGCAAGAGTGAGACGCGCATTCGCTTGCAAGGTGAGAGGATAAATATGTAACACTTTTCAAGTTCAATGGTAGGCAAAGGAGCATGCTGATGCATGCCTTTTCGCATGCACACCACGTCGGTTTGTGTGAATTTTACCCACTCCCCAAGCTAACCCAGACCCAGACACGACTAAGCCAAATAGTTCTTAAAATTCGAAGCCATCAATTCATTTGAGAATGAACGGAGCACAGAGCATGGTGTATGTGTCTACGTCGTGTGTGTAATTCGTTCACTTTCCGTGCAATAAATCAACTAGGATTTCCGTCGCTCCATTATTTTTATCGAACTCATTTAAAGACGACTGCAGCCTTTTCTTTATCTCCCATCTCCTCAGTTCGTCGTCAGCCGCCACTCCGCCCCGCCCCCAGCCGTAGTCCCAATTCCAATGGCAGCTTGAACTAGAGCTGGAGAACAGAAACTAAGCATGAATTATAGCACAATCAGCGCAAAACTTTCTCCACTCGCCCCAGAGCTGCACCAGCATCGTGGACGCAATTTCAATTTCCACTCTTGGTTCAAGCTAGACGGCAGAAAGGGATAAGCTTAAAGGTTTCAGTTAGATCTCATAAACGTCGTTCATTGATCCAGACGCACATCTGTAGATACATTCGCATGCGAGTGCCATTTGTATGTGCATATTATGTACAGATGTTTGGCTGTGAATTATAGACATTTTTCTGATGCATTAAACATAATAACCTTCGTTTGGCACATGCCAGTGCTGTTAGAGCATTAGTAAGCATGCAAAAATGCATATAAATATTTCTATGTATGCGGGATGCTACGAGGGTCACCTTTTATATATCTTGCCTTGGCTACTTTAAGTGAGATCAGGGAAAGTGGACAAAGTTAGACTATATTCTTTAGCACAATCTCAACCACTAGGTGCGAAGAGATGCAGTTCCATTCATGTTCAGTACAAGGTTGTGGGTTCGATTCGCAGACAACACTAAAGAAAAAGATTTTATATATCTTTGGTATTGATTTTAGATGGTTTAAACAAAACCAAACTTTTTGTGGGTCTTGAAGTGTAAAAGGATGTCCGACTGAAATATATAGAGGAAGAAAGAAAAGAAAGTGATTAAAGCAATATTCCATATCGAGCTCAAATTAATCCTTAACATGCTTGAAATTATCCAGCTTTGGAAATAGGCTGAGTTCAAATTTTTAGCCTAATTCAATCATTACGAGTTTACCGCAGATTAAAAATAATATAAATTTAATCAATTCAGTATTAAAAAAGTGGTGTCAAATCAATCTTTTCGGCTTGGCATAAAAATATCAGGGACCACCCTGTTTTCATTAACATTTTAGATTAATTTAATGCCGCATAGATTGATTTTCTTAAGTGTACAGTATTCACTAATATCTGTTAGTTTATGGAGCAGATATTGCTATCTATAAATGAGAAATCGGACCTTATTCATATACAATACAAAGGGCCTAGCAGGATAAGCATACAAAAACTGAACCGCTCTTATCAGAAGGGCTCCCTGGAACGCTCCAGGGAGCCCTTCTGGGAGCGCTCCAGGGAGCACTTCTTACAGCGCTTGTATATGTCGAATTGAAAAGTACGAACATTTCATCTATTGACTTTCGGATGAAGCATTGGGAACTGAATCATTAACTGCAATTACGAAAAGACGCTTATAACCTTAAAGTCTGTCTATTAAACAAATGCCTCATTTTCTTCTACACTACCAGGCATGTTCTCAATTGCACTCCGATTCGAAAAATAAGCCGAGCGCAATGCTTCTTTGGTTTAGTTTTGCTGATCTCAATTCCTTATGAAATTGCTTTCGATTTACCTTTGGCAAACCACAGGAGGTCCACCTCCAGGTACACCTCCAGGTCAACCGCCAGGTCCACCAGCAGGTCTACCTCCAGGTCCTCCTCCAGGTCCACCTCCAGGTCCCGCACTCAGCCAAGTACAATGAAGTAACCTGTTTCAGATTTATTTATGTGTAGTTCTGAAAATGAGCTTGGAGCTAATCGCTGGGAACTAAACTTTCGCCTATACATCTTTGACCACGCAATTTCCACTCAGGGGGTGCATTTTCTGGAAAAACGTTGAATTTTCATATAGATAATTGAAAACGAGTTTGAACCTGATTGAATGATAAACAAAAAAGTTGCATACAACAGTTTTCCGACAATTTTCCGACTTTGGAGGTAGATTTCCAAAAGTTGATAGTCACGTTGTTTATATTTCTCTGGCAATAAGGCAAAACAGCACAAGTGTGTTTTTTTGATTTTTCAGTAGAGCAAATTCATAACTTTTAATGAATTTGTGAAAAATGTGATTGGCGGTAAAGTGGAAATGTTTTACAGATTGGAAGCGGTTTAGCTTGAAGTTTTTAGGTTTTTTTGAGTCAGTTTATTATTTTGGCTTACAGACAGTTACTTATTTGGACTTTTCAAAACTTATGTTAATTCGTTTTTCCGTCATATCTTTGTAACCAGTCATCCGACTGGTGTGAAAATTTGACACAATAATATCTTAATTTTGACATAGCTCGAGTTATGCCATTATGCCTTATGTCAGAGATTTTTTAAAAGTCGCTTTGAAAATGAACTTGGAGCTAATAGCAGGGAACTTAAATTCAACCCAAACAACCTGTACCTCCCATTTCCCACCAAAGGGGAAAAATTTTAAGGAAGTCTGGTATGCAGTTGTTGTTGAATTTTCATATAGATATTTGAAATTTAATTTGAGCCTGATCGGATGAAAAACAAAACAGTTTCATACAACAGTTTTCCGACCATTTTCCGACTTTGTAGTTAGATTTTCCAAAAGTTGAAGTATGTTTAAAAATGAATTTGGAGCAAATCGCTGAGAACAAAAATTCAACCCAAACAACCATTACCACCCAATTTCCACCAAGGGGATAAATATTCCGGAATAATAGTATGTAGTCGTTGTTAAATTTTATATATATGTAGATTTTTGAAAATGAATTTGAGCCTGATAATATGAAATTCGAGAAAGTTGCAGTTTTGCAAAACCGGATCTTAGAACGCACTTTCAGCATAAGAAGAAACTACTGTGAACAATACAGCTTCCTATCTCTTATGGTTTGGGCTGTGCGGTGGTCACCAGTCATATATAGATTTATAGCGCACCGCGTCCAATATTGTTCTATTGTGACCCCTACTGAGTTACAACTCTTTCCAATTTACTACATGAATGTCAGGAATTTTGTGTGTTCTAGGTTACTTATCTTGTTGGGGTGTAAGCTGTGTTTCCCAAATCTGTTGAATCTGCGCGCCCCGCTAGAGCATCGCAGTGTGCTAATATAAGTTCAGAGTGTTTGATATTCCCAACTTGTACAGTTGACCCCGCAGCCTCTGTATCCTGATTCATTTCTTTCCATGTTGGATCAATTTCTGGAACGTTCTGAGGTTGTGGTTCACTATTAATACTTTAGCCTGTCTCATGCCCCTGTTGTTAAACAGGAGGTTGATCTAAGCGTATTTTCTTCCTTTCTAAGGAGCTCCCTAATGGTGTGTTGGCCTATGCCACAGTTGGGTACTGGTTCGTCGCCCATTTCGTTTCGGGAAATATTGTTGTGTCCCGGTATCCAGCGTAGGAACAGGTTGTTCCTGCTGCCTAGCAGGTCCAATTTGTTCTTTGTCTCTAAGACGAGCATAAAGTTGAACTTATTACAGTTAAGCGCGTAGAGCGCGGCTGGACTGTCTGAGAGTGATAGTTTTTATGCCTCAAAAAAACTTTGAGCTTTTCCTGGTCTTCCGATACGGTCGGTTTTCATACTTGTGCAGCGTATTTGTACTACAAGCTTCGTGAAGATTGCTTTTAAACTGACGGAGGAAATCGCATTGAAACAGACGGACAGACGGTGAGTTCTTAGTCAATTCAGCTCGTCATGCTGATCAAGAATATATATAATTTATGTGGTCGGAGTTGCTTCCTTCTATCCGTTACAAACATCCGGACAACTGTATAATACCCTCTGCAAGGGTATTAATAATACATACAAATACAAATACCCCAAAAAAGTCTTATTTTATTTTAGTATTATATTTTATTCATTAGGTTCATTTAATTTGTATAAATTATTTACTTCAAAAATGATTCTCGACTGTGGAGTTTTTAATTTTTTCCTCAAAAATAAGAATAATTTTTGGAGTTTTAATTATTTATCTTAAAGAAGTGTTGCGTTTTATTTATTCCTCAAAAGTAATAATTAACTTTTATTTATTACTCAAAAAATAAAACTTATTGCTTAAGTTTTAGAATTAAAAAATAGGGGAAAGTTAACTTTGGCTCGGCCGAAGTTTTTTTGGACCTTTCTTTTCAATGGGTTTTATCAATATCGGGGTACGTAAGTAAAATGGCTTGTTCCCCTCACCCCCCCAGAGGAAAAAAACGCGCTCCCCCACCCTTTGGCTGGGCGTTTTAATTTCCCCAACAAGAGAAAGGGACCTACAGTTTAACGCTGAATCCGAACGGCAGTTTGAGAAAAAGCTTTTCATTGCGCTAAAAGTTTATTCAAAAGAAAAAACTTTTCATTAGAAGTTCGGGCGGGAGCGAACCCCCCCCTTTCGGTTAGGGGGCGGGGAAACTAGCCTCTGAGGCGGACGACCCGACACTCAATCAATATCGGATGACTATAGCATATAGCTGCAGTATGAATGATCGGTCGAAAAAGAAGTTCTACTGAAAAAACTTTTTGTTTTAAATTTCGTAATGAACAGTGTATTATGCTATCCATGATTTCGCCAAGTTTGGTCGAAATCAGACAACTATATATTATAGATCCCATAGAAAAATAAGGTCCAAAAAGTAGTCTTAGTTAGAAAAACTTTTTTGTTTTCAATGGAAGCTGCAAGGGTATACAAAACTTCGGCCGACCCGAAGTTAACTTTCCCCTATTTTTATACCCTTGCAGAGGGTATTATAAAATTGTCCGGATTTTTGTAACGCATAGAAGGAAGCATCTCCGACCACATAAAGTATATATATTTTTGATCAGCATGACGAGCTGAGTTGATTTAGCCTTGTCCATCTGTCCTTCTGTCCCCGTCTGTTTCTATGCTATCTCCTCCGTTAGTTTTAAAGCTATCCTCACGAAGCTTTGCACGAAGTCTTCTGGTACAAATACGCTGCACATTTGTCGGAACCGGCCGGATCGGATGACTATAGCATATAGCTGTCATAGGAACGATCGGTCGAAAAACTAGTCTTCAAGAGAAAAACTTTTTTGTTTTTAATGGAAACGCCTCCAAAGTACGTATTTCTTAATTTACTATACCTTCCCATGATTTCACTAAGTTTGGTCGAAATCGGATAACTATAGCATATAGCTGCCATAGGAACGATCGGTCGAAACACTAGTTCTAGTGAGAAAAACTTTTTGTTTTTAAACGTCCTTATCTAGCATACACTTTCTTACACAACAGGGCGGGACGGGAGATTGTTAAGAGAACGTCTTTTTATTGGCATAACTAATACTTTAGACACATTTCATATATAGTCAGCTGCAGTTTGAATGATCGGTCGAAAAAGAAGTTCTAGTGAGAAAATCTTTTTGTTTAAATGGGATCGCCTCCAAATTTGTCAATAACAGTGTATTTGCTTTTCCATGATTTCGCCAAATTTTATCTAAATCAGACATCTTTATAGTATAGATACCATTGAAAAAAATGTCCAAAAAGTAGTCTTACAAAAACTTTTTTGTTTTCAATGGAGCGAGTTGGTAAAATACTCACATTTGTCGGAACCGGCCGAGGGTTGACTATACATTTTGAAAGTAAGAGAAAATTAGTCAGTTTGGTGAACGGATGGGCATAGGAACGATCGCGAGAAACTAGTTCAGTAGAAAACTTTTTGTTTTAGTGGGAAACGTCCTTATCATTGGATACACTTATCTATTACTTTTACAATTCTATAGTTGCGTCGGGCTGTCTTGGTGGGTCGGTCGCGCGGAGAAAAACTTTGTTTGATGAAAACAGTCCTAAGTTGGCTACACTTATTTATCTTCCACAAAGATTGGTCGAAATCGGATGACTATAGCATATAGCTGCCATAGGAACGATCGGTCGAAAAACTAGTTCTAGTGAGAAAAACTTTTTTGTTTTTAATGGAAACGTCCTTATTTCGCATACACTTATTTTACTATACCTTTCCACAATTCCTACAAAGTGTGGTCGAAATCGGATGACTATAGCATATAGCTCCCATAGGAACGATCGGTCGAAAAACTAGTCTACTGAGAATAACTTTTTTGTTTTTAATGAGAACGTCTTTTTTATTGGCATACACTTCTTTAATTATACTTTAGACACATTTCATATACTATAGCTGCAGCTGCAGTTTGAATGATCGGTCGAAAAAGAAGTTCTAGTGAGAAAATCTTTTTGTTTTAAATGGGATCGCCTCCAAATTTGTCAATTAACAGTGTATTATGCTTTTCCATGATTTCGCCAAATTAAATCTAAATCAGACATCTTTATAGTATAGATACCATTTAAAAAAAATGTCCAAAAAGTAGTCTTACAAAAACTTTTTTGTTTTCAATGGAAGCTGCAAGGGTATACAAAACTTGGGCCGAACCGAAGTTAACTTTCCCCTATTTTTTTTATTTAAAATGCTTTTAGCGTTGTCTTTATTTTGTAAAATGCTGCGTGGTCCAAAAATCATTTGAAGTACATCGGACAAATTTGCTCAGCCTTTCAATGCACCTCTCATATATGAGACGCTCAGTCGATTGAACACATATATTTAATATGTACATTTTTTTCGCATGGAAAAAATGTTACATGTTTTTTGATATGTGATAAAATGTGAAAATATGTACATTTTTTCTATAGTGGAAATAGGCAATTAGACTCAAAAAATAAAATTAATTTATTAATAGCATACCAAAACGAAGACTTTAACAAAAAAAATAGGGGAAAGTTAACTTTGGCTCGGCCGAAGTTTTGTATACCCTTGCAGCTTCCATTGAAAACAAAAAGTTTTTCTAAAGATTTTTTTGGACCTTCTTTTCAATGGGATCTATACCTATAAAGATGTCTGATTTCGACCAAACTTGGAAAAATCATAGAAAAGCATAATACACTGTTAATTACGAAATTTGGAGGCGATCCCATTTAAAACAAAAAGGTTTTTTCACAAGAACTTCTTTTTCGACCGATCATTCATACAGCAGCTATATGCTATAGTCATCCGATTTTGATAAAACTTTGTAGAAATGTATTAAATTTTACAAAATAAGAATATGCCAATAAAAAGGACGTTTTCATTATAAACAAAAAAGTTTTCCTCACTCGAACTAGTTCTTCGACCTATCGTTCCTATGGGAGCTATATGCTATTGTCATCCAATTTCGACCAAACTTTGCAGAATTGTGTAAAAGTATGCAAATAAAGTGTATGCCAATGATAAAGACGTTATTATTAAAAACAAAAAAGTTTTTCTCACTAGAGCTAGTTTTTCAACCGATCATTCCTATGGCAGCTATATGCTATAGTCATCCGATTTCGACCAAACTTAGGAAATCTGAAAGGATGAAACTAAGAAATACGTACTTTGCGTTTTCATTAAAAACAAAAAGTTTTCCAAAGACTTTTTTTGACGATCGTTCACGCTATACATAGTCACCGATCCGGCCGGTTCCGACAAATGTGCAGCGTATTTGTACCAGAAGACTTCGTGCAAAGCTTCGTGAGGATAGCTTTAAAACTAACGGAGGAGATAGCATAGAAACAGACGGACAGACGGACAGAAGGACAGACGGACAAGGCTAAATCAACTCAGCTCGTCATGCTGATCAAAAATATAAATACTTTATGTGGTCGGAGATGCTTCGATCTATGCGTTACAAACATCCGGACAATTTTATAATACCCTCTGCAAGGGTATAAAAATCACACAAAAAAGACTTTTAAATTCCACCTCGAAGATGTTTAAAACTGAAATGTGCGATTCTTGAATGATTTTTTCCGCGATGGTCGAGGCTCACATAATAGCGCTGTTAGTTCTGCGTCGATTGACGCTTATTTCATCAAAATCGATCCAGAAAAACATGAGTTATCGTGCGAACATGTTTCAAAACATGGATTCGAGAAAATCACATTAAAGTTTTAAGTATTTTGTGAATGCGGTCATTTAACCAATAGGCAAATACATTGCTTCACTAAAATGGCTATCAGGCCTGTTCCGTTTTTCACATAAATTTTAGAACCAGCGTTAGAGAACAAGTGAACTAGCAGGAAAAAACTTTTGTTTTAATGAAAACGTCCTTATCATTGGCGACACATCATATACTTTCACAATTCTACAAAGATTGGTTGAAATCGGATGACTATAGCATATAGCTCCCATAGGAACGATCGGTCGAAAAACTAGTTCTAGTGAGAAAAACTTTTTTGTTTATAATGAAAACGTCCTTATCTTGGCATACACTTATTTATACTTTTACACAATTCTACAAAGATTGGTTGAAATCGAATGACTATAGCATATAGCTCCCATAGGAACGATCGGTCAAAAAACTAGTTCTAGTGAGAAAAACTTTTTTTTTTAATGAAAACGTCCTACGCAAATTAATATACCAACACAAGATTGGCGAAACGGAGACTAAGCTAAGCAAGGAACACGGTCGAAAACATTCAGAACTTTTTTTGATGAAAACGTCCTTATCTGGCATACACTTATTTTATTTACTTTGGACACATTTCTACAAAGTTTTATAAAACGGATGACAATACATATGTATGATGAAAGAAGTTGAAGTGAGAAAAACTTTTGTCTTAAAGACACGCCTCCAAATTTCGCAATTAACAGTGTATTATGCTTTTCCATGATTTGACCAAGCTGAAATAGACATTTTATAGTATAGATCCCATAAAAAGATTAGAAAAACTGGAAACCCATTTTTCGATTTCAAATGAAAGCAAAATCGAATGACTTTGTTTTAGCTGTTCTGGTATTCGAACGATTTGCAATTCGAATGTTTCATTTCCAAATTGTTTTCGTAAACTAAATTTTCACCTTAATCAGCTGGTGAAGCCAAACAATCCAATAAATAAGCACTCAAAATAGTTGATAGCAGTTGAATATAGGTGTTAAAAAAGTCGTTTCTATTTTTAGGGTCATTTTATGAACATGTTCCGAGCGTTTCAAAAAAAGTGAACACCAGAACAGCTTGAACAGAATATGTGAATTCGATTCGGATGGCACATTGCAGAATTGAAGCGATTCTTTAAAATAATTAATTTGCTTATTAAAAATAATTTTAAAGGGAATGTAAGATTGCAAAAAGTATCTAAATACATCAAACAATGGTACAAAAAAAACCTTAAGCAATTATTTTGACGCCTTTATATGAAAAATCGCATTTTCTTTTGAATTCATCGGCTGCAAGCAATGTGAATTCAAATCGAGTAAATCTTTCGAATTGTGAAAACTGGAACAGGTAACCAAATCGAATTCGAGCAAATTTAGTGAAAGTGAAAACCGGAACAGTCCTGTATGTCTCCGAAAGTATTCAGAATTTTGAAAAATCCTTTTGGGACAATATATCTCAATATCTAAGATAAAGTAATATGCAAAACAAAGGTTGAAAAATGTTTTTTTTCTAAAACCAACCCCCCTGAACAAAAACTGAGTACGCCATTGTACAAGGGTATAAATAGCGATGCTCCCGTTTTCGCATTGGCAAAAGTTTAGCGATTTGGAGAGCAAGTTTTTTCGAAAAACCTGTTTTAAATCGTACAACTTTTGCGAAACTGGGAGCATGGCAGATAATCTTCGGTCGAGCCGAAGTTAGCTTTCCTCTATTTTATTTATTAGATTTGTTGTTTGTATGATTTTTTGCTCCATTAGCTCCTTTGGGAATCGAGCTCGGACTATAGGCGGCATCTTAGCACACACGTCTATCGAGTACCCGCATGACGATGTAAAAAATCACATTGTACAATGCTGCCCAAATATTATGACTTAGAATGGCGAGGTCGTTTGTTTGAGTCCCCGTCCAAGCATATTTATTTTGCAATAGAAAATGTTTTCGAGCGCTATTTTCTTTTGAGGTTGGACAATTGCAATTTCTGAAGCTGTCGTCCTTCAAATGTGCCGCCTGAGAGAGGTTTCCTGTCAGAAATATAGAGTAACTTTGGGTATTTTATTTTCATTAAAAGAGATTATCCCCAATTTTTCGTAGTCAAATAATTAAAAAGTCTAGGAAGTGGGGCTCAGAATGTAGAGTTTTCGCTTAATTGTAGGATAATTTAAAAAAAAATATTTCGGTTTCCTGCCATATTTATTGCCAGCTTTCAGGCACAACTTTGCAATCAATTTTCATGCTGTTGGCATAGCAGGATTATTTCCAGTTAGTAAACAAGTCCCGAAAAGCAGATGAGAAAGGTCGCAGGCGAACAGTGCAACCTTTTCTCTGGTTGCTATTTGAGATTTGCTATTTGCAATTGCTTTTGCTGTTGGGCCACTGCCACATCCACCGCCTGCCCCATCCCCCAACCCCACCCCGGCGACTCCACAGTGTGTCTGCCTTGTCGCTCTGCGGCCCGGCCAGCTTTGTTTTCCTTTCTACTCATGCGAAGAAGCATTCGGCATTTCATAATTGGTGCAATTTCTTGCAGAATTACGATTACCGCCCAAGTCGACAACGACGCCAACACCTCACGTGCACACAACGGCCAAACCGCGTCGGAAGCAGCAACCCGGCCACAACAAGGGACTGAACGAAGTGGTGCGTGCCAAGGAAACCCATTTCTCAAATCAAATGCAGCAGGAGAGCGACGAATTCGGCGGCGGGATTGGTGTGCCCCAGAGCGCCGGCGGCGGTGGTGCTGGTGGTATTGTGGCAAGTGGAAACGTCAACGGCATGATAAACGGAGCGGAAGGTAAGTTACGATTTAGAAAATTCCACAAGTACATACTGCAGCAGCAGGAGCAACCGAGAATGAAGTCAGGCATAAGCGGCAGTTACAAACACACACATCCTGCTACCCCCACCCACACCCACACCCCCACCCACACCCGCCGGACCAGCACACACTAGACGCACACACACACTCGGGTGCCCACACGGAACTGCTCTGCTGTGGGACTATGCCTCAAGGCAAATGCAATGTTGCTGCGGCATCGCTACCGTCCCTGCAAGGAGCTCTTCGTGGTTTGTCTTTACTTATTCGATCTCTCCTTCGCTCGAGCGTTGCGACTTTGAGTGCAGCGGACAGCAAACCGCAACATACTCATTCTCATATGCAACAGCAGTGCCGACGAGGGTTTCTCAGAGTACGTGACCCCATTCAAAGGCTGCGCGCTTGGTCTTCGACCCGCCCATCCGTAGCGGCCATCCGCTAGAGCTTACCACTTGTGCAGCTGTCGAGCGCACTGATTTATCAGTGAAGCAGCATTTTCGGAACACGCTCTACTCGCCAAATCCCTTTAGAAGTTAATTTTCCAGCAGTCGGTTTCAATTGTAAGTGTGCGTCGTTGTTGGGCCCGCATCCGCGACCAAGTAGAGGTCACCAGCAATAACTAAGTATAGCCGGAACATCAGTGGCTGGTTGGATGGATTGTCGCGCGATGCCGAGTCTGCCATTCAATAAGTTTAGACTGTCCGATCCACTCTGCAGTTATACTGAATTTATTCTTAATAGTAGTTTATTAAGATTAGATCTAAGAATATAAAACCAGCCGCTTCAGAGATAGCTGCAATCGTGTTTCGGTGTTTGTAATACCAGAAATCGGTTCGGCAAATAAATATCGGGAGTTAAAATCCAATTTAGCGAGAGCGACATAAAGGGACTTCGATGTATCCGTTACTCAGAGGAAGATGCGTCTAAAAGCCTTCCCCTATTTACATAGTTGCCGCATGTAGTACAGCGGTTAGTGAGTGTGCATGCTGTGCAAGAAGTTGTGGGTTCGATTCCGCCTCTGGACATCTAAAAAAACGTTTTTTCTTTTAAAAATTTTCACACCCGTTCACCCCTCACTGCTGATGGCGCCAGCTTTAAAGTAATTACACTGAAAAA
This sequence comes from Lordiphosa collinella, assembly GCA_018904265.1. Taxonomy (NCBI): domain Eukaryota; kingdom Metazoa; phylum Arthropoda; class Insecta; order Diptera; family Drosophilidae; genus Lordiphosa; species Lordiphosa collinella. The sequence continues at coordinate 213,912 of JAEIFV010000215.1, read as the reverse complement.
AAAGATCCAAAAATATGTCTTAAATATCTTTTTAATCCAACCTTTCAATCATCGAACGGAGCTGAAAATCTTGTGAAAAATGGTCATCCTTTGGACGATTTTCAGCTCTACTGGATGATTAAAAGGATATTAAAGACATATCCATTCCAAATGGGGATATTTTATCTATCTTTTTTCTCTGTGAAGCCATGAAAAGCTTCTCAAGCTTTGTCGTTCCGATTCGGCTTTAAACAGTAGGTCCGTTTATCTTGTGCAAAAATTATGAGATTAAGAGAAGCACGGCCCGTTGGGGCTGTTAAGCCAATTATTATTTAGCAGACAACAGATCTTTTTCTTATTTGGCCCGATATTTCAACCACAACCGTTTGACGGTCTCGGCCGCTTCAATTAACGCCCGTCACTCGCCTCTGTCTTGTGCAAGCTAGCATCAGTTGGTTACATTAAGCGCCCCAATATCCTCCAGCACCCGATCTTTTGCAGAAGCTTCTCCACACGAGTAACATGTCCAATCCAGTGCAGCCGCTGCTGTTTTATGCGCTTGACTAGATCAGTGTCCTGATAGAGCTCAGAGAGTTCGTGGTTCATTAGGGAGCGAAATTTATCGCCAATTTTTAGAGGTACATAATTCCTCCTATGGATTTTTCTCTCGAGCGGCGTTATCCACTGATGTTAATGTCCATGCTTCTGCGCTGTATTCCAGGACTGGGACGATAGGCGACTTGTAAAGCTCAATATTCGTTATTCCGGGAGGGCTCTACTCTTGAACTTCCTACTGAGCCAGTAGAAACATCGGTTTGCTGGTTATCATGGTTCCGAAGTAGAAAAAATTTGTTACAAGCTTGTACTCTCCCATTGCAGCAGATTGTCCAGGGTGCATAGGCTCACTGCGCGTCACTTCGTGTTTTCCTCATTTACCGCTAATTCCATGAATTTTGACTGCTTCTCAATCTTTGAAAACGCCCTGCTTAAGCCCAATTTACACGACCTGATCACTCAACTAAGTTTTCATTTGAGTTTCTGTCAGATCGTGAAAACAGGCGTCTCAGCTAAGCGATTAGGTGAAATAGAACCGGTTCTAATTAATCTGACTTCTCAGCTGAGCGGTCATTGGGTTGCCTGAGTCTGTAACTGACTCAACTGAGCTGCCCAGGCTGGTGTAAATGCTGAACTGAGTTGCTCAGATAAGTTTTTGACACTCAGGTCTGAGCGATCAGGTCGTGTAAATTGATCTTTATGGCCCGTTCGTTTTTGTCGATAATACCCTTGCAGTTTGTTTTTATACACGTTACTCGTAGAGTAAAATGGGTATACTAAAGTCGTGCAAATGTATGTAACATGCTGAAGGAAGCATCTGCGACCCCATAAAGTATATATATTCTTGATCAGCATTAACAGCCGAGTCGATATAGCCATGTCCGTCTGTGTGAACGAACACCTAGATCTCGGAGACTAGAAGTGCTAGAGCCACCAAATTTTGTATGTAGACTTTTACAAAATGTTCAATAACTCCTACAATCAAGCTCGTATTTTTAAAAAAAAAGTGTATGTGCCCAATATCTACAATCTCTGAAAGTTTCATAAAGATCGGATAAAAAATGACAAAGTTATAAAAGTTACTTTTTGGCGCCGCATGCGCTATTTGCTTACATAATGTTGAAATGTTCTCATTAATATTAATGCTCTGTTAACTAACATAAGGGAAGGCTAAACAACATTAATTTCCCTGAGTAAAGGGTATTTGGAAGTCGGGCAGCAACGACTTTAGCTTACGCTCTCGTTCTAAATAAGACTACTTTTCGGACCTTACTTTTCTATGGGAGCTATACTATGTAAAAGTCCGACTTAAACCAAACTTAGTGCAATCATGTAAAAGCATAAAAAACTGTTAGTTACAAAATTTGGAGGCGACTTTTTTTCGACCGTTAATTCATTCTGCAGCTATATGCTATAGTCATGCGATTTTGACCAAACTTTGTAGAATCGCGTGGGAGCATATAAAACAAATACATGCCAAGTTTGAGGACATTTCCATTGAAAACAAAAAAGTTTTTCTAACTAAGACAACCCTTCAAACTCTACTTTTCTATGACAGCCATACTATATAGATGTCCGATTTCGACCAAATTGGAATCGTGGAAAATCATACTAAACTAAGAAATACAAAGTTTGGAACTTAGCTCGTCATGATGATCAAGAACATATATGCTTCATGTAGTCGGAGATGCTTCCTTCAATGCTTTACAAACATCCGGACAATATAATAGTACCGTCTGCAAGGGTATAAAAGGATTGTGCCCGATCTGTTAGCATTTGGGAACTGGCGCTGTATATACTCCGTCGAAAGATTATAGAAGTTACACGATAAGGTGTCACTCTGCCTAAAAACTCTTTTGGTATCAAATGGCTCAGAGAGGTTCTTTCATATTTTGACGGAGTTTTGTGAGCTTCTCAAAGTCGTCATGGAAAGTCGAAAGTACTTTGGTGGTATACCAAAAGTAGATAGGGCTTCAAAAAACATTGACCTTATCGGTGTGTCGAAAGCAGCTTTATAATCAACAAAAAGATGGTAGGTGTTGATTTCTGTCTCATGGGTTTTGTCCGGAGAGCGCATGCCGCCCTTAAATGTATGACGAAGGTTGCACCGCTTACGACAGAATGTTATATTCTTGTAACTCAGATATTTAGTATCCGATTTTTATGAAAAGTTGAGAGATTCTAATAAAATATTGAATTCAATATTTAAGTTTGATATTCTAAAAGTTTTGCAGCTGTTCAACCATTTTTATTGCGTGGCGCGGTCAAAATATGAAACAAACAAAATCTGCCTGCAGACAATGGGAGTCACATTTAAAATTTTGTTGCTGTAGCTCTTCTTGTGTCTGAGATCTAGGTGATCATTCAGACAGACCAACAGATAGAGAGACGGACAGGCAGAATTGCTTATTTTGACTCGGCTTTTGATGCTGATCAGGAATATAATATCAGAGATGCTTCCTTCTGCCAGTTAAATACATTTGCACTACTTTAGTATACATCTTTTACTTTACGAGTAACGGGTATTAAATATGGCTTAAATCTTGACCTTCGGGTTGAAAATTTAAGTTGCACTTGTCAGCATTTAAGAGAAATACGAAAGGCTTGCCTTAAAATTTGTATATCAAACCAAGAAATCTCTTTTCAAGCATGAAAGCAAATTGTCCTGCATCACGTTTAGAATAAGTACGGAATTTCGATGAAAAAACGAAAGAGTTAAAAGTTCGGCAAGCTTAAAGCAATATAAATCACGCTGAATAATACTGTTAGGCCAAATGGGCACACAAGCAATAATTAAGGCTCTGTCAACTTAGCATTTGTTATTTGGAGTCGATTTATACACTTGTGCAGCCATAGAATTCCCCCTGACATAAAAAGTCAGGTACCGATTTGCAGTTGATGGGAAAATTCTATCTATACTGAAAATAGATACAGCTTGAGACAGCAGACTGAAAGTCCATCATTTTTCAGGAGTTGTGTGAGATCTGTTTTTAATGACCTTGAGCCGGCTAAAACTTAAATATTACAATGGAGTCTAAGACATAATTATTTTGATTTTGTAAAAAGCAATCTTTTGGATAAAAATCTGATTGAATTTCAAGCTTAAGTCGAGCTAGGGCAATTTTGATGCAATTCTTTTTTCGGATTCAATGTTGTTCGAATATCGAGCTCAGCCTAATCTCTGGTACTCTTGCACCTAGCCGCTTTCGAGATCAAACCAAGATTAGACCTTCTTGATTGGATCCGACTGTTGGATCAAGTCTAGTTCGAAAAACAATCTAAATCAATCCAGAGTGTTTTCAAAATATTCAGATTTCGACCGATTCCGATTTAAGCCAAGACAATGGACAATTCAGCAGATAAATCCGATTTTCGATTACTGATTTATGAATGCCGATTTTAAGCGGTAAATACAGTGATTGCTGATTGCGACTGATAAATTTGGTAATCATGATTGGTGAGACAGTTTATCGATTGTACGGCCAACTGTTAACGCCAAAATAGAGAATGAACTGCAGAACTTACAGCGTTAAAAACCCTCAAAAATAGTGACAATATATTTTTGACCAAATGTAATAAGCCAGAGAATAACCTTAACTCAGCATTCAGTCTCATTCAACAGAGAATCATCAGAAATTGCAAGTCGTAAATCAGTAATCGTAAATCGGATTTATCTGCTGAATACGCCCAATAGTTCCGACAATTCAAGTCAAACCTTTCACACTTGGTTTGAATCGTAATACATATTATTTTCTTCTTAGTGTTTATGTCCGGACATAAGGATTGGTAAAATTCTGGGTAATATTGCAAAGATTTGTCGAATTGATTGAAAATGGATTCATATCAGAGTTTCCCAGCCATAGCTCCTGGTACCCAAACACATTTCGCAGTTCACAGCATTCGAGCGACTTGAACCTATAACTTTTCGAATTAAGCTTAATTCTTCGATATTTATCCAGCTACTTTAAGAACCAAACTTTAACATCAATGGGTTTCTTCATTGCTTAAATTACAATATTTAATTTGTTTTATGTTCTTTCAGTGCACACACAACTACCGACACGCAACGGGTACGAAAAGACATATAAGTCGCCTGGAGTGGTCCCATCACCCCGGTCACCCTGGATTTTTGCAAATGCGGGGTCGCAGCTGCTTGCCAGCGACACGATAACGACAAATGCCCGGATGGCTTTTTTCTGCGTATTGTCTATGTATACGTATAAGCTTATTTAAAATTATGCTTGCAACGAAATCCACGCCATGCTGCCACAAGTTGGACGGGGACCCGAGTGACCAAGAGAGGTGTCAACTCTGCAGCTGCTCATAAACCGCCGATGCCATTGCTGGCTTACACTTCGTTCTGTTTCTAACGCTGCTGGTCGGAGTAGCTGGGCCGATAGGTTGGCTCCTGCTATGGTAGTTGTCAATTGACGCGTCTGCTAGCACATCCTTTTGTCTTACTAACGAGGCGGGGGCAGACTGCATGTATGTATAAGCCTGTTAGTTAAGTTTCGAACTAAGCTAATAGTTCATCGACACGAACCACACTGAGAAGCAGTAAATGAACACACAAAATCTATACACAATGACAATTTACAAAGAACATAAACACAAAGTACTCGTACATATATAAAATTTAAAGAACTGATATCCAAAAGTATATAAATAACTTGCACTCGCAACGTCTTCTAATAATTCACTCAAGCGGTGTCAACTTTAAAGGTATTCAAATGACAACGCAATTTCTAACTCACATCGCACTAATTCAGAAGTCATTGAATATTTGAAGCCATAATGAAATATTGCTTGCTATTTGGAAATTCGATTTTTTTTCACATATCTTTAAGCAAAGACTTCCTAAAAAACTAAGAAGAAGGTCGGCCTAGCCCGACTGTACTTGGTAGCAGTTTTCACTCTCTCTTTCACTTAAAAACTAATCCGGAAACGAATTTCGGTTCCGGTACTTCCCGAAAAGAATGTTGCGGTTAAAGTATCTATTCGGTTTTCGGCTTAGAAATGGTATCCGGATCTTAGTTTCGGTATACCGGTACGTGCCGGTACACGTATAATTTTTTTTATTATTGGAAAACTTAAATTCCGAGATATTTTTAAATAATTTTTTCCGAATCGTAATTCAGCATAATCCATACACTTGACAATTTAAATGGGTGACTACCATATACAAATTTGATTTTACCTCCGCTATGCCACAAGATTAGGAGAAAGACGGAAAACATACGAAGTTGTTTTGGGAATTGCCTTGGGTTGTGCTATGCGCAGTGTCTGTGAGTCTCTATGATCGCATCCAAGGCAAGGAGCAAGTCAACTACAAACAAGTGCTATTCAAATTTTTTGCCTTAGCTGAGAGCGCTTTGAATTCTCAAATTCAGTGTGGTCGATGTTAAGTTGGAAGATTCAGTTAATTTTAGTCAAAAGTTGCTATCTTTGTAAGCAGCCTTTACTTTTTCATAAAACAGGGTCTAAGTCATTAAAAAAAAGAAAGGTTGCGGCCTCCCCTTTGGAATTTCCTTTCAAATTGAATAAATTACTTCAAAACAAATTCATCTGGCCCAAATTTGGGTTGCTCTTATGCAATATCCTTGAGATTACGTTATAAATAATACAATTTCCCTTATTGGACAGTTTTCTAACTTTTTATCAAAACAACTGGTATGCACCAAAATCATTTGATGCATTTAGTTGAGCATATTAGTCTTTCATCACTTGTAGATAATTTGTATGGCCTACTTATCCGGGCACTTTACCATTGAACTTTTTAATGAGTACCTACCCATCAAACAATTTTTATCGCGGAAAATAAGAATGCGATTCAGCTAGTAAGTATCGCTTTGCTGGCGATATTACAATATTATCGCATTCTTATCTTCCTACGGGAAGAAATGTAACACTATGCGATAACTTCTAGGCGATAGGAAGCGTTACTTCTGGGAGATAGGAAAAAGCCTCTTCTGAGCGATAAGAAAGCGATTAACTTTGGGGATAAGAAAATGACTCTTCTAAGGGATAAAAAAGCGTTTCTTCCTGGAGATAAGAATGCGATTCTTTTTACATAAGCACTATGATGTCACAAAATTTTGCACCTAAGGTACAAAAGCGTTGCCAAAGTATTTTGTTCGTCCAACTCACTTCAGAAGAATCGCATTCTGGTTTTCTTGGGGAGTGTTAAGCGATATATCGCCTATTCTCAGATGGAATGATGGAAAAGCGAGAACAATTATAAAGAATCGCATTCTTGTCATCAAGGCGATTGTTTAGGGATATATCGGCGATTCACCAAATGGACGAAAAAAAAATCGATACCACATGTCGCTAATTTATCCCTTGTATGAATAAGATGCGATACCTAATGTAATTTGTTTGTGTAAAACGCCAAACTATCCCAAAATTCTCTCCTTAAACTATCGCCAAACTCTCCCTTTGACGATAGAGATAAGCAACACGACAAAATGTTTGCAGGGTACATAGTTATGTCTAAAAGAGTTAATTTTTCGATTTCTAAGAGTATGCAAGGGCGACTCTGCTTTAAATTGATCAGATTTTAAATGCATCTTTTTTAAAAATAAAAAAATAAAAAGTGTATTGAATTTAATCGACATATTATATTTATGTTTGTTGAATAGTTCAGAAGTTAATGGCAGTCAATTAAATACTGAAAGATTTAAAGTTCATTCAAATATACATTTATTTCTTGTTTGAAAAATAGCGCACCGCGTACAATCTTGATCTATTGAGCTTCCCATCCCCTACTGAATTTACAACTCTCTCTGCTGCCCTATTTTCGGTAGTAATGTCACGACTTTCGTCTCGCTGTATCATCCTAGTAAGTAAGCTACCAGAAAATGTTCAAGACGGGATCTACCCAACCGAATCTTTGAAGCCTCCTTAAATTTTTAACAAATTCTGTAGTTAGGTGTACGAATAATGATCAAAATATTCTTGGGAACTGGTACAACAGTTCTGAGTTTACACCTAGAAGGCCAAAAAAGGTAAATTTTGAGATTTTTTGTAGGAAAACTATATTAAATTTTGGATCGGAGTTTAAACTAACTGAATGTATACACACTTAAAACTATGTTAAGTTTTTGTTTATTAAACAATATTGAAAATGTTTCGGTATATCGCATGTTCCTTGAAATCTTCAAACACTGTACCCTCTGGCGATTCTTGAAATATCATCAGAAAGCTAGAAACCAGAAAGATTATTAAAATACAAAATGGCGAACGTTTGAACATGAGTAATGGTTTTTGGGCCAAGAATTAATAATTAGTTTGTTTATAAAAAAAAAAAAAGGGAAGGAAAAAAGTCCTCTGCCATCTATTAGAAAATAGTGTATAGAATAAAGCACAACCAGTTTCAAGGAAATCGGTTCACTGGTTTTGGAGAAATTTTGGCTACCGAGTTGAAAAACATGGATTCGAGAAAAACGCGTTTGAAAATTGGGGAATGACTGTCGGGTCAGCGCCGACCTGTTTACGTACTCGGCTTTAACTCGCTTATTTATCAAGATTTTACTTTGTCGTTTTCACCAGCTGCTCTTAAGACCTCAAACTAAAAAAAAATGCAAAAAAAAAAAATACTTTGTCAAACGTCTAGGTGTATATCACGTATTTATAGGTTTAATATGTTTTTTATGATTTCACTAAGTTTGGTCGAAATCGGAAAACTATATAGTAGAGCTGCCATAGAAAAGTTAGGTTTTAAATATAGTTTAAGTCGGCGTCCTCAAAATTTATAGGAACTTCAACGGTATGTAAGCTTTGGCTGAACCGAAGTTAGCTTTCCTACATATATTTTTATTTTTATATATCAGACCATAATGCAATGATTTTCATTATTTGAATTTTTGGTCTAATTTTCAATCATTAAGCTCCACTTTGGCGTCAACTTCACAAACGCCTCTATCCAGGTACTGTCGAAATATTTTTAAATACACCGAGAAAAAAAAGGATATTAAAAAATATCTTCTTCTAGTTCCGATCCCTTGTGCTGAATAGGGCATACAAAAAATAAACATTAGTTGATTTCCCTATTCGCCAATGAAAACTGCGATGGGTCGACCAGGTGCAGAAAGATATTTCGAAGGTGGGTGTGTCCTCCTGGTGGGAGGTCGTTCGGGACAGAGGCGAGTGGCGGGCATTAGATACAGCCAAGACCGCAAAACAGTTTTGATGCTATCATTAGGCCAAAGAAGAAGAAGAAGAAGAAGATTTCCGGTATCCATTTGGACTGAATATGACTTTAATATCCTTTTAATCATCCAACGAAACTGAAAAGCATCCAAGGACAAACTTTAGCTGTTATTAAAGACATATCAAGTCCAAATGGATCCTTTTTTCCGGTGTGTTAGAAAAGAGATAGGTAGAAGTTTTCGGAGCTTCGGAGGTAAAATTAGCAATTCGGATATTTCAGTCGATAGCAAGGTCTCCTAGTGGTAGGGCCCTTGGCTTAAATCTATTTAGTTATGTGTAATGTATAATTCTTTCATTTATAATTTACTTTAAATAGCAGACGCGTTTTGAAAACATTTAAAGTAGAGCTTATGTAACTAACTTCAATGATGGTTGCGCCGACAGTATTCCGTACAATCTCCTCTTAAATATTATTAAGGATCAACACATTTATTAGGTTAAAACTAGGCAAATTTTATCACACCGGCAATCGCAAGTTGGAAGAATGATTAAATTAGACTAGTGTCCATTTTGAAATTGCTATACCCATGCGGGTATATTAAATATATTTAGTTTGAATGTATAATTGTAAATCGTAGGAGGGATAGTTTGAATGATGCACCTTTTAGCTCGATAGATCTAAAACTAAAAAAAAATTATTTACTTTAAATCTATCCGATATTTTATGTCTCCTTTACCAAAATTTAGATTTTCTAATAATAATCATAATAATTCATGCAAATGTAAGAAATAATATAGGTCAATTGGTAAACGTGTCGTATGAGTAATTTTGTTTCGAAATTTTGCACCCTGTTATTAGCTTTTGAAATTAGTGCATGTAATTGCGCGGTCCCTATTACACGCACCCTTGGAAATGCTGAGACCTACTTTAGCCGTTTGGTCCACTGTAGTTTACACAACTTAGAAAACATTTCCGAAGATCAAAAGTATATATTCTTACTCCTGATCAGCCACAAACGCAGATCTCAGAAACTACGAGCTAGATCCACACACTCTTTTTCATATTCTTCATGACCAGCTTATAAGCAGATCCCAAGGGTTTCCATCTACCTTTTTTGATTAGCTGTCGAAAGCATCGTTTTTATACTCTGTACCAAAGGTACATAGAGTATAATAAGTTTGTGCAAAAGTATGTAACGGCCAGAAGGAAGCATCTCCGACCCCATAAAGTATATATATTCTTGATCAGCATCAACAGCCGAGTCGATATAGCCGTGTCCGTCTGTCCGTCTCTCTGTCCGTATGAACGCACAGATCTCAGAGATGGTAAGAGATAGAAGTTTGACATATGCTTCTTCTATCTGCAGGCAGATCAAGTTTATTTTCAATTTTGGCCACGCCCCCTCCCGCCCCCGCAAAATTATTTATCGATTTCCCAAAGCAATCATAAAGATCGTATCAACGGTTCTCGAGATATGATCAAAAGAGTGTATGCTGCAGCAGCGCTGTTTACCGCTCCAGCATCAAAATTTATGTTCGTTGGTACAGAGAATTATATAGTCGGGCTTGACCGACTTTCTTCCTTGTTTTCTTTTTCTTTTTAAGCGGGTAGTACAAATTGCGCGTGCTGTTTTTAGAAATTTACATAAAGAAAACGAATAGATATTTTTCAAATCGGTTTTTATTTGAAAGATAACGAATGAATAAAAAATACAAAAATTTTTATTTTAGAATTGTGACGTCGGTTGAAAAGTTTCTGGTCTGCGAAAAGTGTTATGAAAAAAAAAGTGTGCCCATCGCGGCCGTGATTCGGGGTCACTCCTTTATCCGAACTCAAAAATGAAAAAAGATTCTGGTTTAGTATGGATGTAATTCTGGCCTGAACTTCAGATTTGGAAAAAAGTTAATTTCTGAGAAAATGGTGGCACTTTAAAAATGAAAAATTTTTTGGAATTTTTTTGGGAGTCTAGTGAAAAAAATTTTTTTTTAAATTGTATCTAAAATTTGGAGGTTCATAAATCAAAATTAAATTAAACATTATACAGTTCAACAAATATTGGGTCATGGCTGACACTTTCCTCTATGCATGTAAATTGTCAAGCGCAACATTAGGCAACTTTTATAGCTTTGACCATCGATTTCTCAAAAACCTGAGAGAAATTTTGAAAATTGAATGGTATTCAGCTTATAAGCCTCTGTCGAGCGGTACCAACGTTTATTCAAATGCCAGCCACCAATTGGTGTCAGATACAATATTTGTGGAACAGAGTATTGTAAATAATTTTGACCATGCTAAGCGGGACCTAGGAACTGATTTTAAACCTATGGTTTCTAAGGAAAAAACTCTTAGAATTTACCATAGATTACGTTTCTGCTATACACTAAGTCCATTAAAAATTTGACCCGCCCTAGTAGGAATGCCTCCTGGTAAAGTATTTCCTGTTTATATCCGCCCCTTTTGGTGATCCTGCTTGCTTGGCTTGCAAGTTTCACTTCAATGATTATGGCTAGATGATCGCTCAGCGATCACTTTTTAGTTATACGACGCTGCTAGGCTATTGCTCATATATGTTAGGTCAATCTTGGACCCCAATGCGCGTCCTCTTGCATTTGTGAATGGACATCATCATTCTATTGTCCTTGCATTGAAATCCCTGCCACAATAATTGGATGCTCTCTTCGATCTTCTTCCACAATTTCGTCCATGCCCATTCTAAGCTTTTGCGGAGTCAAGCTTGGCGGCAGGTAGGAGCTGAAAACATAAAGATCCTAGGCGGAAGCACAATGACTAAGGATTAGTTGAAGTACCTTCTTGCTTGGTGACGAGTGCTTACTTCCCGGATAGTGTATGGTGTTTAGCTTTTTTGCTGCCATGCAAGAGAAGAATTCAGGTCCGCTTTGCAATACTTTGCTTTATAAGTAGACTTTCCGGATTTCAGACAGCAGACTAATCGATTGTACTCGCTGTTGCACGATCTAGAATGGTGGCCGAAACTTAAGCATCGGTAGCACTTTTCCCGTATGTGGCAGCTGACCCACCCTATTTTAATACTTCCTTTCTCTAAAAGTTACTTTGCTCTTAGCTCCTTCCTTTTGAGTACTGCAGTCTGGGTATTGAAGTATGCCTCCCTCAGCGATTTTATGCAATCCTCTCTGATATCTTTGTCCTCATTAATTAGTCGTTAATTGGCCGTAGCTTCATCAAGGTCTCTTACCGTGGCTGGTTCAATTGAATGCTAACTTTGCAATTAAGCAGATGCTTGACCTAGAATTCTATTTTGTAGTTTTCATTGGATTTTGCGATTAGTTTGTCTAAGTGTAGTCGGCAAAGCCATTGTTAGTTATTGTTGTTTTTTTTATTTTATTGTACATGACAAAACCTCTTATCGGTTATCACATTGGCAAAATCGCCATTCGTTGTTGTCAATTTATTCAATTGCTTCAGTATTGCTGTATGTAAATAAATCCAATAGGCTGCATTAACAGCGAATAAATAAATGCAATTCATCTAACGGTCACTATATTTGCAATTGATTCAATTTAGAGAACATAAAGTGCCAAGCGTTAAAATTATACTATTTGAAAAAACAATACTCTTAAACAATAAATCACAAAATACGCGGTCCGTAACTTTGAGGTAATATTCAGTGGTAAATGCAATCAATGGCATTGGGCGATAGCGTTCAGAGGGAAACATTTTTACAATAAATGCATGCACATGCACACGACCACAAACATTTATGATTCTTTATGCACATGAGGGGTTAGATAAATTCAAGCCTCACTTTAAATAAAACTGATTAAACAACTTCTGGTCATAATTCAATAAAATGAATGGGGCTAACAAAAATCAATTCGCTCTTCCACCAATAGTAGGTGGAAAACCAATAACTTTTTGCATCCCAAACGGAATGGTTTTCTGCTGTTCGTTGTGAGCTTTGCGCGAAATGTCAGAAAAAATTTTTGACGAATTTCATCAGACGACATGTAGTCGAAATTAATGTTCAGACTTGCATTGAGTTTTTTAAAAATTTTTTTATTGATTCCTTACTTTCTGGTAACTTAATAATGATTGGGTAGATATTAACGATTGGCCAATAGACTTACACTTGGGCGCACTTTTACTCTTGATAATCTTAAATAATGATCGCATTGTAGTCCAATTGTCGCAACAATTACATAAAATTACTAAATTTGGTCAATGAGGCAATTCGTCTACTAATAGGGGATTTTTTAAGAGCTATAGGAAAGTTTTTCAAAAAATAAACACATAAAATTCAGAAAAATGCATGAAATCTTTATTGGAATCGATAGTACGGTCCATATAATTTAATGTTTAAAGATTATTTCATGCAAATGTTGACCATGACTGAGCCTCAAATGGTCCATCCGCTTAGTCCAATTTTGGCATACTCTTTCTAACATTTCGGCCGGTATCTCACGAATAAATGCTTCAATGTTGTCTTCCAATGCGTCAATTGATGCGGGCTTGTCTGTATAGACATGAGCTTTAACATAGCCCCACAAAAAATAGTCCAAAGGCGTTAAATCGCACGATCTAGGCCGCCAATTGACCGGTGAAAAAAATGTTCACCGAACTCGCCTCTCAATAAGACCACTGTTGCGCGTGCTGTGTGGCATGTGGCACCGTCTTGTTGAAACCACATGTCATGCAAGTCAAGCTCTTGCATTATGGCCAAAAAAAGTTGGATATCATCTCACGGTAGCGCTCACCATTTACAGTTACGTTACGATTCGCATTATCTTTGAAGAAGTACGGTCCAATGATGCCACCAGCCCATAAACCGCACCAAACTGTGACTTTTTCTGGATGCGCACTCTACGTAAGCGTGTTGGTGGTTTAATGTCCAACAATGTAAATTTGGTGCGAAATTTAGTCACAATAGCCCGAATAGCCGCTTCAGTGGGTCGATTAAACTGAACATAAAATGGAAGAAGCGCGCGATGAACTTTCTTAACAGAGCACGCATTTTGATAATAAAATTCAATAATTTGCAAGCGTTGTTCGTTTGTAAGACGATTCATGGTTAAATTATAGACCAAACTGAAGATGTTTGACAGTGAAACAAAACACGAAACGTGCTTGAGCTGTTTAAACCAGTGTTGCCAAAAAGATAATAGCCAAAAAATCACCCCTTAGTTGGCAACCATTTCTGGGTATATTCTTCAAAAAACGGCTGCCAGCATTCCAAATGAAACGGGATTGAATTCAAACCGTCTTGTACTTAAAAATTCAAGTATGATTCGTTATTGGGTTTACTTAAATTGAGTACGTTACATACGTAAATCCGAAAAACGAGTGCTATTATTATTGAAATGAGAACGAATGTTCTTGAATCAAGAACATTTAGTACTTACAAAATACAAAATTTGAATTATAATGCTAACTCTGAAAAGTGAGCAAAGTAAAATGTAAATTATTTTTAAGCGAGTCTGTTCTTAAAATTCCCAACTGACTTTAACTCTTTTGTTTTGGAGTGATGATTCATTTTTGACCTACAGTAGTTCTACCAAAGAGGTTTATTTATAGCCCTTGGATATTTTCAGCCTTCTTTTGTTCAATATAGAGAACTCATTTTAGGAGAACTTGGGAATGGGCTCAAATCAAGAACATTTTTTAATTGTTTGAAATGGAAAATAAACTTGATCTGCCTGAAAGTATAAGAGGTTTTTCTCCATACATGTCGAACCTCTTTCTCTTACTATCTCTGAAATTTGTTTGCTCATACGGACAGACGGACATGTTTTGATTATACTACACTAGCTTTTACCCGCGGCTTCCGTCGCATTTGTATTTGGATTTTCCAAAGTTGGTATTTTAATTTTTCAGTGTGTTGCTTTAAAAGTAACGGGTAAAATTTTTACGGAAAAAAGCGTTGTAACAGAATACTTTCTAGTTTGAGTTTTTATTGAATAGTTTGGTCGAAAAGAATTTTTTAAGTTTTATGTTGATTTTGAGAAAAGTTTTGAAACTGATCGTAGATAGCAAAATCAACCAAGTTTTCTGTTTTGGTGCCAAATTGAACAAAGCATCGTAATGTTTCTGAAATGGAAAGTTGAACAATTGGCAGCTCGCCGTTTTTTTTTTTTTTTTAATATTTTCAATTATATTGTACGGGATCAACTAATGGTAACATACTAATCCATAAAACTAATTTAAAGTATAATAAAAAGTTGTGTAAAACGTTGTTCAGGTAGGTGATACAAGAGAGTGAGAAAAATTATTAATTAAAATAATAAGTGTTGCACTGAGTTTAAAAACTGGAATAAGAAATTTTAAGTTCTGTGTAAGTAAGTCCACTAAATATGATCATCAGTAGGATATTCACAATTCATTGGATACTTCTCGTTGGGAGGTCATAAATTTGTAACCTCCTTCGTCTTCTCATCAAGCGTCTGGCAAGTCTGTTCGGATGACCCCTTAGTCGGTCTAAATAGTCAGCAGCCTGTTTATTTATAGTATCACCTATTTTCGGGACATTTAATTCTTCTTCTATTCTCCGAGTGCGCATATACCAAGGAGCTCCAGGTATTTTACGGAGAATTTTCGCCTGGAAGACTCGCACCTTGTTTAGATGGGATTTTGCTGCTATGCCATAAATTTGGAGCCCATATCTCCAGGCAGGAGCAATTATGGCCTTGTACATATGGACTTTGTTCTTCAGTGACATCTTATTTCTGCTGTTTAGCAACCAGGAAAGTTTGTCTACTCTTTCATAGAGGGACTTGGTAAGCTGGTTGATGTGTGTGCTAAAAGTCAGCCCGATATCCGTGAACCAAATTGAGCTGTACACCAAACGGAGCAAGTGAAGTTCTTCTTCTTCAATTGTTCTTATTTGTTCAGTGTGCTTGTTTGGCTTGCTAATCGACCAAGTGCTGTAAAGATAGTTGATAAGCCAGTGAACAACTTAAGAACTGAGCTACTGAACAAATGAGCAATTTGAGTGAGTTGACTCACTTTGAGGAAAAGAACAAGTGAACATGTTCAGTGAAATGAACAACCTTTACCCAACACTACTCTTGGGGAAGTTGTTCCAAAAATGAAAGTCATGAATTCCATATTTTTGAATAAAATAAAAAAATTTATGTTTGGCCTTAAACAGCTGCTGCCCAATCTTAATCCCTTGGCTTTTGTTCTAATTTTCGCACTATAGAAAGGGAAGAAGATGACTAGTTGAGTAAGTTTAAACAAGAAAGAAAGTCGGTTAAGCCCGACTTTAACATACTCTGTACCTGTGAAGTGCAGCCTATCACCGTTGCTACCGGTGCTGCCCATAAATGTTTGTTTTCCTTATAACTCAAAAACCGTTCATCCGATCTTTACCAACCCTTTGGCGGATCGATAAATATCTTGATTTTAAAATATGTCCATTTTCGAACCTTCTATCTATAAAACTGACGGAGATGTGCTTTTATTTTCCAAATTGCGGGCGCGGGAGGGCACGTATAAGTATAAGAAGTTCTTGTCCTATAGTCGTCAAACCTCTATCTCTTACCATCTCTGAGATCTGTGCGTTCATACGGACTGACAGACGGATACTTTTGCACAAACTTATTATACTCTGAGTACCTCTGGTACAGAGTATAAAAAGGAACTTTTTCATTCGATTTTCCGAGGCGGAATCGAACCCACGACCCCATGTACTATCCTCTGCACCACAACCGGCTAGACATTTCGTACAGATCTTTGAAAATGAGATTAAACCGTGTCCGATAAAAAACAAAAGAGTTTACTAAAACTGTATTCGGCGAATTTTCCGCAGTTCCCTACGGAATTTTCCAAAATCTAATGTAAGGGCCGTTTTCTCATGTTGCACTGCTTATTTTAAGCATGAGGTATGGAAATGCGTAAAATCCACCTGGATTTGCAAAAACAGCGACATGAGAAAACTGCATTAGGTACTTACTTTCAGCATAAAATAAACCCACTGTGAAAATACCCTTTGAATCTGTTTATATTTTAAAGAATTATTCAATGCCAGATAAAATTTATTTTACAGGTTCCGGCTCGAAATACTGTCATTTCACATTAACACATTCAATTCAAAGTAACTGAATATTCAAAATGCGAGTTAGAACATTGGCCTAAGGGATATTGCAAAATGTAATTGCAATCGTAATCAAGAATAGACCTCAAAGTGTAAATAATGCTAGTTCAACGGATTGACTAATGCAGTGCAAGCTACTTCTTTTAGTTCGCTTAACTGTTGCCAATTCCAAAATGTGGTTGCTGATTTCGGTTCGGTTCGGAACTTAACTTTCTTGGTATTGTCTGTCTGTACTTGAAATTTGAATTGAGGAAATTTATTAATTTGGATAGGATACTCTTATTCGTTTTTTAAAGACTTGGCATAATTATTTGGAAGCAGATATTATTGGGAGATATAGCTAGCTTAAGTATAGTTAACCCATTTCGGAGCTTCAAGTAATAAGTTCAAATATTTGGAGCTTTAATTTAAAAAATTTACACAATACTCAATAATTGGACAACAGCAAGATGATACATCAAACTGCGATTATGGGTTTTATCAATTTTAAGTGCATGCTCTCTTAAATTCCATGGACATTGTTGCGAGTGTATAGT
This sequence comes from Lordiphosa collinella, assembly GCA_018904265.1. NCBI lineage: Eukaryota > Metazoa > Arthropoda > Insecta > Diptera > Drosophilidae > Lordiphosa > Lordiphosa collinella. The sequence goes on along the minus strand of JAEIFV010000215.1, from coordinate 196,622 downwards.
TTATGAAACCAAGATATTGGAATAAATGTAACTGTAACACATATTGTATATTACTACTTCTTGAAATTCAAATTCAACGAACAAGCCAATGACATATTTAAGCTAAACTCGGAACAATAAGTATGAAAAAGGAGACAATTTACGCTAACAATAATACCTTGTACTATTTATATAATACAATTGAGCTTATTAGCTCCACTTAGGTAATGTACAGAAATAACATATTGAGAAATGCAATGCAGAAATGTCTTCCGATACAAGAAATAACGCATAATACATATAATAGATTCTAAGTACGAGTGTAACAAATTTATGAGAAACCCACACCAAAACGAATTGTACATAAACACACATAAAAGTTATATTTTGTCGGAAATTGTGAGACCAAACACCTTTTAGCAACCTCTGGGAATCCCTTTCCCCCCGATGGAACGGGTGCATTGTGCTTGAATTGGTTGTTGCAAATTCAAGTGGAATTTATAATAGTTTTTAACGATTCGATCTGCTCGAAAGCCGCCAGCATGGTGCGTACCGACATGACCAAGACGTGATATTTGATTTTTCATTTATTTATTCAATCGTTTGTTTTGCCCAGTGGTCACACAGATAGTCACTGGTACCAGGTGGTGCCTCGCCGGTCGGACGCACACTGGCACTCTGCTGCCCATATGCATGTAAGTGAATATACTTACCAACGCTCAAATAACGGCGTAGGAGCGAGTGTGCGTACGCACACATCCGTGGGATATTAATAAGCGGAGAATTTCGCAATACAATTGCGCACGTAAAGCCAATGCCGCACAAACTGGCAGTGGCGGTTCAATTCCGATTTCCGTGCGCAGCCAATACCATTGTCAGGGCCTGCACCCGCGGCTCTAGCTGGAGTGCACTTATGCATGGATGTTTGGGTGTAGCTGCAGAAGCGGTTGCCATGTTTCTGTGATGAAGTTGGCTATGAATTTGCATAAATGCATTCAATTGAGAATGCCAAAGTGGCTGCCGTTGCATTGTCAATGCAAAGCCAACTGCAGTTGCCGGTGGACGTGGAACGGACAAAGCGCCCTAGTGACGCAGAGGCGCTGCCAAGTGTGGATTTGCCCTGGAACGAATTTTGTTGCATTTCAAGTCCTGCCTAGTCGGAGCGGCTCGAATGTGGTCTGGTGATGCACATTTGCGCAAATGACGACGAATCCAGCATCCGCCCCTTGCTTGCCTGTCTGCCGCTATTTATCGGGTCTGCATGGACAATGGGCGATAAGAATTAAACCTTCAAGTGTGCTTGATGCAGACGCAGTGTGGGAATGAGAATGGGACCACTCCGGGTGGCAAACACCGACCACGAGCGCGCATTCCCCGAATTTCGTGCATTTCCTGATGCTTTTCCACTGTCATTGTCACTAATTTAGCAGTGGGCACAGAGGAGCGGGCGGGGACGCAGAGCTTAAGCTAGCCAGTTGGTTGCACGGCACTTGATGTGTCCGCTGTTTGTGGTCGTCGCTTAGTATCCTGCGTGGAAAGGCAAAAAATTGGCTGATTCGGCTATTGTCTGAGGACCACGCACTCACCCTCGAACTCCCAACCCCGCCCGCGCCCACACACGCCATCCGCTGTCCGCGTATTTGTATATGCGTGTGCGTACGCTGTTTGTCGAATCCACACTTTAGCCAGTGCCTGAGCCTGAGCCTGATAATGTTTTCGACATTAAATTCCCATTAAATTCTGTTTTATTGCACTTGAAACTGCATGCATAATTTACTCGCTTCCTGCCACAGAGCATTGAATGCACCAAAGTGCAGTCTCCGCCTCCACCACTGCGGCCGGTTGACAACCACACACTACTCCGCTCGCAGTACAAAAGTAATTGTATTATTTGAAACGTTCGTTTGTACTTAGAACGAGTATCTTGGAGTCGGTGCGAAATGAAATGCATTTCCAGTCAGCAGCGCTTGCACCAAAGTACAGTCTCCTGCTTGTCCGGTTCTGTTTGATAGTTTGTTTTGTTTTCGGTTCGTTCTTCTTAGCTCTAAGCGTATTAAGTAAAATAGTTAAAATCTTTGATCCCGCATTCTTTGTTCCCAGGTTTTAATGACTTGATATTAGATCTAAAACTATGTTAAGAATGTTTGAAAGCATGTGAAGCGAGTTGCCTAATTCCCATTTGCCATATTGAGAGGCGGCTTTGTTGAATTGTTCACGTACAGATTAAGCTCAGAGGGGAGGGTTAAACCAAAGACTTTAAGACTCAACAAGATAAATAACGCAGTATTTCGCAAGAGAGCTTGTCGCTGAGAGAGCACTTTGAAAGACTTGTTCGATTCTTCGATTTTTTTCGTTTGACCAGAGAGCGAGCACACATACGGCATACAAATATAAAATCGAAAATCTACATATACGGAGGTGTGCCAGAAATCTCTTCCAACCAAATTCCAACCCAAAACCTATTCTCGGTGTGCTAGAAATCTCTTTCGGTTGGTTTCAATCCTCTAGTATTTTGTTAAGAGATTTGGAGAAACCAACAAAAGCCAATACATAAACCAACCAATGCGACTTCGCTAACCTACGCAAACTTAGCGAACTTAGCAAAGACATAAACAGGGCTGGCAAGTCTGAAACCATCAATACAGCTATGAACAAAATCTGTTATCAATTATTTAAGAGCGACGCAGCCCTGTTTTTGTAGTTGGACCATAATCTAATACACACACCTTCTAACTAGACTTTTTAATAAGAAAATGAAATCTCTCCGAGTTCTGGGACACCGACGGATTTTTCGAGTGATTTGCAAACCAACCGAAGCCAAAATCTCTAGAGATTTCCAGGAAACCCCCGATAAAGTTTGTATGGCATTCGCTTGTATGGCCGTTAAGCATCTTGCTGTTCTATGGTCTTTGGTTAAACGCTATACTCTCAAAGCTTACTTGCTCTGTCCGCTCAGTTGTTTTTACTCAGTCGCCTTGTCTGTTAAAACGAAATAAGGAAAAAATCGAGACGAAGACTTTTTGATTTCAAAAGCATTAAGTCATTCTTTAAGAAGTCTAGGGTTCGGTTCGGGATACGGTTCCTAAACTTCGATTCTTGGTTCAAAGCATAGCTGTTAAATAATGACTAGTAATCATAATAATTAGATAATTGATTAATTTTTTTAAAAATGAAAAATAATCATTAAATTACGATTGTTTTCAGATTCTCTCGATTACTAATTGATTACGATTAAAAATAATCAAAAATAATCGTGATTAATGGCGATTAACAAAAAATAATCAATAATAATCAAAATTTATCCAAAAATAATCCGACTATTTTTATTGATTACTTTTTTATTTTTTGATTATTTTCAAAAAATGTAATATTCATCCTGTAAATACACTAAAGAAAATATTAAAAAATCGTGCAAAAATAAAAACTAGCAGTTTTGAGAGAAGTAGTTTATTCAAAAGTTTTCACACAGGGTTATATTAGATTAGGGTAACTGAAGCAATCCTTTAGAAGCCCACACCTAGGCCATTTTCATCCATTAGCCATTCAATTATATACTTCTAGGATTAAAAAACCCAGCGTTTTGGACACAAGCATTAAAGAGTATTCATTAATGAAAATTCGACAAAAAAGACTGTCAACAAAATTGTCAATACGGTACAAAAAACTTATGATTACAAAATTACAAAATAAACTGGCAGCAGAGTATGGCTACAACATCTCTGATGTTTAGGCAACCACTCATCGTTTTCAAAAATTGGCAGATCGTCATCAGTTACATCTTCAAAAAAGTTTTTTTACACTCCGTAATCTTTAAACGCCTTTAAAAAGTTGGAACCGTTGTCAGTTATGGTCAAAACAATGTTTAAGCTGTTCAAACAAAATGCAGTGTTAATTTCCGTTAGCATCTGCGCAACCTTTTTAGCGGAGTGAACCCCAGAAATCCTTCTACTTGCTAAGGCTGCCGATTTGCGCTCCAAGTTGTCTGTAAGCCAATGAATGGTATACCCAAGGAAGCTTTTGTGGTTTCCAGACCAAATATCTGCTGTGGTGAAAAAATATTTTGTAGATGAAAATTGTGTTTTGATGTTGTCAACAATAACGGAATATTGACCCTCCAATTTCTTAGGATCTGGTTGCCTGCTCATCACCTTCTTGCCAGTACCCTCAAAAAGTTCAATGAAGGACTTCCTTTCCAGAATGGAAATTGGCATCCAAAAACTGAAACGCACTATATGCACGCACGCATTTTATATGAGGTAACTTCACACAATGTTTATAATTTCGCGAATGCAATGCAATTTACCGAAATCGCTTTTAGTTATAAAATAATGCCTAACATTCATTTAATGAGGGATAGCTAACGACTAATAATAGTTGTAACACATGTGTTCTGCTCTCGACATTTACCAAAAATGAAATGGAGAAACACGATTGAATTTGTATACCCTTGCAGAGGGTATGTTAAAATTGTACAGATGAATGCAAAAGGCAAGAAGAACTGCTGATTTTTGTTTTTGCACGATTTTCTAATATTGTCTCAATTGTATTTACGGGCTGATTAAAAAATTTTTTGAAAATAATAGAATATAGAATAGAAAAATTCCAAAATAATCAATAAAAATAATCGGACTATTTTTTGATTAATTTTCATTATTTTTTGTTAATCGCCATTAATCCCGATTATTTTTGATTATTTTTAGGATTATTCTAGTTAACCATGTTATTTGATACTTTATTCTATTGTAGGTTGACCAAATTCATTAGACTTCATTCATATTGAGCTCTTCCATGTCTTTCGTGTCTTTGAAAACGAACCCTTTCTTGCCACTTCGCACAAAAAAAAACATTTACGAGTATTTGAATAGAATGTGAATTAATATAGAATAATGCACAGAAAACTAAACAAATTCTAATAAAAGTGACTCAAGTAATTTTTTGAAGCGAATTTTTTTAAACATTTGAGGTCCTGTTTGGTCAAAAGTTTGGTAAGATGTAATTGTCTTACAGCAATTTTCGTACACCCAAAAAAAAGTAGTCATCAAAATTACACTATTTAGTAATCCATTTGAAACTATTGAGCATCAAATTCTCTTTAATACTCCAAGTATCAAGTTGATATTTTCGAAAGTATTAAAATGAAATTTGACCCCAAATAGTTACAAACTGTTGACTAAATAGTGTCATTTTGTTGACTTCTTTTTTTTGGGTGTAGCTAATTGAGATATCAGTCCACTGTTCTGATTTGGTGCTGCCCCAAGCGTGATGGCATGATTGTGCAATTTCTCCCAGCTCGGAAACTTTCTTTAGTAACGGTTCCGACACCTCAGTGTACCCGATTTTCGCCTCTTCTGCAGCTGACTTTGCTTCGATCATCTTGGAAAGCGCAGAAGCAGAGTGGAATACGTCGTCTCTTAAAAGTTTTATTTTTTATTTACAAGTGTGTGCACCAAAATCAAAACACTAAAGCTCAATTTACACGACCTGATCGCTCAGCTGAGTTGTTCTGACCTCAGCTGAGCAACTTAGTTCAGTATTTACAAATATCTGAGAAGCTCAGTTGACTCAGTTGCAATACCAATGATTCATTAAGCGTTCTGCAGTGCGTTCAGTTCAATTTGAGACGGTTCTATTACACCTGAGCGCTCAGCTGAGTAGGCTCAGACTCTTGTTTACACGAGCTGACATATACTCAGATACAAAACTCACCTGAGAGATCAGGTCGTGTAAATTGGGATTAACAGCCATGCTTCAATTTTCGCATTCGCCAAAGTTTTGCGATTTCAAACCAGTTTTTACTATAAATTGGCTGTCCAAACCGGAAAACTTTTGCGAATGCGACAATGGGAGCATCGCTGCAGAAATCAATCGTCAAGCGCCAACTGAGGTTCCTGCTCGGCCTACTTCGTTTCACATACGAGAATGACTTTTCGGAATTTCGAACTATCATGTAAATGTTTCTGTTTCAAATTAATATTGGAAGTATCAAACTAATAACCGAAAGATCAATTTGACAATCTATAGGATTATATTAATACCAAAAATCCGATACTGGATTTAGTTTCAATTTGAGACAACGCAAGAAGTGTGGGACTCGGAATTCCTCACCCACTAAAACCACCCCTACTCTCCGTTTCCCTCTTGCGGAACTACCGTCAAGTATTACTTTACAAGGGGGGAGATTGCACGAAGGCCTCCACCAGATTCCTATCTAGGGTTTGAACTCGAATTGCGCTGTCGTTCAGCGCGACGCAAGGATTTGAGAATCTCGGCAGCCATGGTGCAAATAGCATTCCAATTGTTTTGCGAGCTAAGTAGGATGTCCATAAAGTAAGGGACCGTAAATGGCCTCCCAATACCTAGGCATAGCTCTTCCCGTTCGGCAGCGAATCTCGGACAGACAAAGAAAATATGTTCTGCGTCTTCTATGGTCCGCGCACAGTGTGTGCAAAACGGATCTGTTTCATGCTTAAACCTATAGAGATAGGATTTGAAGCATCCATGTCCAGTCAGTAGCTGTGTTAGGTAAAAGTCGGTTTGTCCGTGCTGTCAAGCCACCCACGGCCCTTTATCCGCATTCAGTCTTCTTGTCCAGCTGCCGTTGGTGGTAGTACTCCAACTCGCCTGTCATTGCGTCACCGTTCTCTCTCGTCGATGGTCATCTGCCTCCCTGCTTTCCATTGCTAACAGGTCCAGCGGCACCATTCCAGCCAGTACCAGGGCCGCGTCTTTTGACACTGTCCGAAAGCTGCAGATAACTCGGAGAGCGCACCTCCTGTACGCACTCTTGCATCCTCGACTATATGATGGCACGGTCATTGCAGGGGCTTATATTGATACTGCGTACATAATGATCGACCTTACCACGTTGCAGATCAGCCATCTACTATGTGGCCGAGGTCCACCGATATTCGCCATTATTCTTGATAAGGCAGTCGTTGCTTTGATTGCCATTTCCTCCACGTACGCTAGGTGGCTTTTAAAATTTAGCCTATGGTCCAGCATAACCCCCAGGTACTTTAAAGCCTCCTTTGACATAATGTGCTGGTCTCCGACTCGTATGTGGGCAGTTTCTACTCGTTTCCTACTGCTGATAAGGACCGCTTCGGTTTTGTGGGGAGCCAGACTCAACCCGTTAACCTCAAGCCAGTCGGTCACCCGCACTATGGCGTGATTGGTTTTCCGCTGGACATCCTCCAGATTTTTGGCAACTGCAACAATAGCAATGTCATCTGCAAATCCTACGATGCTGACGCCGATCGTTGCAGGTAGTCGAATAACTCCGTCATACATCACGTTCCCCAGAATAGGGCCTATGACTGAGCCCTGTGGCACGCCGCCTGTCACTCCGTAAGATTCAAAGTAGCTGCTTACCAATTTCACCAGGTACGCAGATATACCAAGGCGTGTGAGTGCTTGGAGGATCCTTTCCCAGCGAGCGGAGTTAAATGCGTTCTTTATGTTATCAAGTCTTCTTCAGTATTGCCTCATCGTGCTAGATTTCTCTGGGTGCTTATGTAGATCGCGTCAAGACATTCACTCTAGCCATAATGGTCCCATAAATACAAGTGATCATGTTTGCTGAAATCCAAGAACCACTCTCTGGCTTCCAATCCAGACAACCTATCTCTCATAAATTGGCCAAATACTTGCAAAATACTTTTCATGTAAAACTGAAACGGCCTGAAATCATTTCAAATTGCTCTGCGTCTTCTCTAAACTGATTCGCGAAAACAAAACAACCAATATGAAATACGTGGCCGGGTGGCTCAGCGGCTAGTGTGCGCGACTGCTGTGCAAGAGGTCGTGGGTTCGATCCCGCCTCGGAACATCTAATGAAAAGTTTTTTCTTTGAATAAACTTTACACCCGGTCACCCCTCTCTGCTGTTGGCTCCAGCTTTGTAGTAATTAGCCATGAAAAGCTTCTCAAACTGCCGTTCGGACTCGGCGTTAAACTGTAGGTCCCTTTCTCTTGTGCGAAAATTAGAAGCGCACAAGCCAAGAGATTGCGAGAGGCTTGGCTTTGGTCTTTGGGGCTGTGTCAAGCCATTTTTCATTTACATGAAATTCCGCTTGAGCAAAGGAAGTCCAACTTACACTTATCCTTGCTATCAAACCAAAATCTGGCTGCCTTATGTCATATATTAGAAACGTTACCGAAAATTACTAAACCTCATTTGTTCCTCAAGATTATATTTTCTTAAGGTTGATTAAGCTTTCGCATTTAGTTTGACGTTGTAAATGGCCGCCCTAATATACTTCTGAGCAACCAGTTACTTAATATTGTGCATATATATACATATCCACCCCTCATCACATATGTATGTACGTGTAATTTTCAACTAGCAACAATATTTTCATAAGTGCTCAGCATCATAATCATGGATTTGCTAAGTAAACTTTTTTGGTCTCCCGTATCCCCTCCCTCCGAATATGCTTAGCCACACCATTGCGTAAATGAGTAAGTAGTCACATTAGTTTATTTTTCAAGCACATGTGACATATTTTGTGCGCACTAGTGAAGAGAAATGTTTCAGAACGTTTACGCTGCATTCACAGTGATAATAAAGTTGGTAGTAAAAGTAAAAGTCTTTGCTTAACCTTTTGGTTAATGAAACTTTTTAAGTTTGGAGGACAATTGTTAAATCTTGCAAAGGGTATAATAAAATTGGTCTCATGCTGTAAAGCAAAAACGTATATCAAGACTAATGCAAGAAAGTTGTATATGGAGGAGCAGAAGTATTTTGCACATACCCTGAGACAAGCTGTTTCGCTATCAGGAAAGCTACAAAGATCGCATTAAACGCCAAATCTTCGTGACAACCAAGTCGCTATAAGACCTTTGAAATAGTCCGTGGTCAGTTTGGAAAATGTCTGGAAGAGCAGGGAAGATCTGGATACGCTATGGAAATTAGTGGCTGGAAGCCCAGTTTCTAAGAACGCTAAAAAGCTGAAGTGGGTGGTAGTTCTCACGGGACCACTGCTGTAGGAATTGGAGCTGAAACACCTCATATACAATTGCAAGGGGCTTGTACCGGCTTCACAGGAAGATGACTCCCTTTGAGGTCGCCCCAATCAACCTTACCAAAATTTGCTCTTTTTTTAATAGTAGTATACACGGCCAATAAGAAATCTTATGGTTCCCAGCCTACGTTTAATTGGAAGACAGGACAAATATTATAAATATAACCTTGCCAAAAGTGGAAGGAGGTCAAGAACATTTCAGCATTTAGCAAACCAACAAAACCAAAATCCAGTAACCGATTTAAAATACAAAATTACTTCTGTTCGGATGATCCATCCCATCTAAATTCATGTGTTGTTATAAGCATGGCCCTCCCTAGTCATTCCGTATAGAACTTGCTTTGGCCAAATAGACCAATAGGTAAAGTCGTCTAGTTTGGCCAGGCCTTCCCACTTGTTATGGCATTTTAGGATCAGCATACCTAAAACGTCCAGACTTTTAGAAATTAGCTTGAATAATATATTTTTTTGGATGATTGAAACACTTAGCCGCTATTTTCGGAGAATTTCAGATATTAAGTTCCACGGAAGTAAAAGATTTTCGACAGCTAAAAGTCGCTGAGACTTAATGGAAATCCATCGCTACTAATTAATGCATCGATCTAATAGTTTAATTTTTGTTTGGCGCTGAAATGCAAATGTTCCTAAAGAAGATATATATAGGGGGAAAAAGTCTCGGGAGCTCATTCATTAAATCGGTTTGGTTCGTGGTCGAATCGGCTTTAAGATGTTCGGATATGCACCGGTTGGCAGTTTTGTGGCAACAATTTGCTCAGTTTCGGTGAATATTTTATTTTGTTATATTTTCGCATCACTGGTGCATGCATGTACATTTGTGTGTTTGTTTGTAATTGGTTGTTTTTTTAAACACAGCTGCGTACTTTGGTTGAGTGCGAGTGCATCTGATGTGCGTGCCTATGCCTTAATTTTCACAAATTCCACAACATGCATATGTATGTACGCATCTGTGTATGTGCATTGTGCATACATGTGTACATTCAATCCATACATATAAAGCTTCAAATTAAATACTATGCCGAATGTTTGCAATGTAGCCACATGGAAAGCCCAAAAAAGTGTTTCTTAACGTGACCCCGTATTTGCATAGTTTCCGATGTGATTCTCCACTCGGGAGTCTATGCAGATGACAAACGACGAAAAGTATGTAGGCTTCGTTTCAAAATTTATGGCTTGGAGATGATTTCGGGGTCCACTGCCTAACCGCAGCTAAACACACACACAAAGTATTTGTACGTGTCTACATCGATTGCAGATACAATTACGTTACTCAAACAAGCCATGCCTTGCTAGACACGCGACCCCGCAAAACACGGTACAACTCCAATGCAGTCGTAATAAATTTTTTGGATTGGTCAATTAAATGCCACTTCTTAACAATGGGATTATACTATGTACATGCTCTACATACAGACAGTAAGCCTAATTGCAACAATAATATATTTGCAAGCGAACTGCTATTTGCGCTTGTGTTAGTGAGTTTAGTTTTTGACTTTTTGTGTAGACTTTAAAAATTGAAGGCTACACACACAAATACAACTAACTTGGGGAATAAAGTCTGAGGTCTTAAATGAAGTTTGACTTGTTCTAACTAGTACTGAATTACCAAGAAAGCGCTGGCAACGTTTTGGAGATGTCATTTAAATTGCTTAAACAAAGATTGCTTAAACAAGTCTGTCAGTCCATATGAACAAACAGATCTCAGAGATGGTAAGAGATAGAGGTTTGACATGTATGGGACATATGCTTCTTATACTTGCAGGCAGATCAAGTTTATTTTCAATTTTTGCCACGCCCCCTCCCACCCCCGCAAATTGGAAAAAACGTCATATCTCCGTCAGTTTTATCGATAGAAGTTTCGTTCCTTCTGGACATATTTAGTTACCAGGATTATTTATCGATCTTACAGCTACATGGAATAACAAGATCTACATTTGGTTATGAGGTTCGGAAACGAAAACTTGAATACTGGAGAAACTTGAATACTTGAATACGAAAAATCAATGAAAAAATTAGTTTAAAAAAAAATCTAATGAATGGCTCGTGGTAACTCAAAAAGTAATGATGCAGCTCGATTCCTAGGACCCGAATATGAGGGATCCTTCGAGTTTGGTCGTGTCGACTTGCACAGCGTATTTTGTCGAAATCAGTATATAAACACGAGTATATTAAAACTCGCAAGGCACACGAAGACAAACTTAAGAAGCTGATCGCTGTTCAGTCTGCAAAAGTTTTTGCTGATCTTAACAAGTAAATACACTCCGATCATTTTGATCATCAAAGTGGTGCTGTAAGCTTAGCTTTGCTGAACCATGCATGTTTCCTTATTTCATCGCATTAAAAATTCAGTTTAATCAGTTCTTTTCAAATAAATAACCTATGATCCAGGTTCTTGCATTGTCTATAAAACTTAAATTCCTACTTAGTCATACACCACAGAATGCATTACTATTCATTACTGTCGGGTATTATTTAAGAGTTCAATCTGAAAATATTCCGAGGCTTCAGTATAAGCTCCGGCCATCTGCCATGGGGTTCTTTACTCTGAATTAGTTGTCTATCGGTCTGTCAACTCTGATTTTACTAAAAGAAACATTGACAATTCTTTATTTTATTTAAATAATTTAATATCCCAATTCGCATGGCTGAGGGGAGGTGAAAGAAGACAAAGTGTGGTGCGGCTAGCATTATTTTTTACTCCGAAGCCTCGAAAACTTACATTTTTGGCACTTGGACCCTTCAAAAAGCCAAATACGCATAATTTCTGGCATGCGGGAATGCCTACTCTCCATAAAAAGTCTCACGATGCTGGATAAAACGAGAGCGTAATTAAGTCGGTCCTGCCCGACTTCGATATACCCGTTACTCAAGGGAATTAATGTAGATATAGCCATCCCTTATGTTAGTTAACAGAGCATTAACATTTCAACATTAAGTAAGCAAGCAGCGCTTGCGGCGTCAAAAAGTATGCAACGTTTTTTGTGACTTATAACCCTGTCATTTATTATCCGATGTTTCAGAGTTTCAGAGATTGTAGATATTGGGCACATGCACTACACTGCCAAATATGAGCTGGATGTCTTTAAAATTGTAGTTAATTTGGTCGCTCTAGCTCTTCTAGTCTCCGAAATCTAGGTGTTCATACAGACAGATGGACATGGCTATATCTCGGCTGTTGGTGCTGATCCAGAATATATATAGTTTATGGGGTCGGAGATGCTTCCTTCTGCCTGTTACTTACATTTGCACGACTTTAGTATACCCTTTTTACTCTACGAGTAACGGGTAACAAGTAACTCCCTCACACAGAGTTGCTTTTGAGCTGAATGTACATATGAACAGTAGAGCGAACCTTAAAACGAAAAAATGGGAAAAAATAGGTCTCTGCATTCCCAAAGCTAATTGTTGTTGCACAATTAACAATTGTGAAAACCAAAAAGTTTTATTTTCGAAGTTTTAAAAAAAAATTACTCATGCGACTCGTGAACCAAATACAAATTTTTACACAAAAACTTAAGTTCATTTCCATTGTTTTTGGAATTTCGGCAGAAGAGGCTTCAGTGTTTTTGGTCGGCTTATTTAAAACAAATTTTCGATTTAGAACAAATTTTTGAGTGTTCCTAGCTAACGAAAGATGTGTGCTATCTGCATTTTTATACGGCAAAAGACTTTCAGTTAAGGAAAGTGCAGGCGCAGTGGCTTGCCAATTGGAAACGGCATAGAAGAAAGCACAAATTCTTATAAGACCCATACGTTTAAAAAGATCCACGGTCGTACTTAGAAGGACGAGGACTATTTGGATGGGCAGAAAATAATATCTTCCGTACATGTTTTTAATGATTTTGCCGAACGAGCTGTAAAATTTGTTGAGAATTATAGCAGCAAGACCACAAAATAAAAGGATCAGGAACAATCGGTGTTGCAGTGCATTAAAAATCATTGGAAATTGTATGCAAAGTGTTTAAAAAAACTTTCACAAAAGATTGGTTAAAAAACAGGGACTGTAATCATTATAAGTTTTATTTTAAAAATTATAAAATAATGATTAATTTTTGTTTTTTTTTGACATACTCACAAAGTAATGATTAATTTTGAGTTATACTTTACAACTCAACCAATAATCATTATTTTTGAGCAAAAAAATAAAACTCATGATATAATGATTATTCTTTAAGTTTTACTTTTTGCTCAAAAATAAAACTCAAATTGTAATTGCGCCTCTTTCTTAGGGAGTAAGGGAAATTTTTTGTATATTCATAATCAGTAACCCAAGACCAACCGTTATAGTCCTTTTTTGAATTAAAAAGAAATTCTTGAAAAAAAAAATTTTTTGAAGAAAATATTTTATTATTTTATTTTTATTCAATAGTAATTTTGTTTATTTCATATTCAATTTTACAAAAAGTAGCTTCTAAAATGACTCCGAAGAGAGGTTGCACCTCAAATCGGATAGCACCCATCTGAGTGCAGAAAACGCCCGTTCGACACTGACTTCTGTTGCAGGAACAGAATGAACTACTTTGGCCAATTCATATAGATTGGGATATTAAAACTTTTTTTTCCCATATAATATATTCAAAATATTCGAATTTACATCGATTGGTTTCGGGCAATAATTATCAATTTCCATCTTCTTGTTCTTCTTCGTTCCCTGAATTTACATACCTCAATAGAATTGAGAAATTCATTTAAGAGAGAGCAAGTAGTTGATTCCTTGAAGAGTTCTGTATTCTCAGCCTGAGAAGATGTTGATGCCTGCGATCAATCTAAATATGGTCATGCGAATATGCGATCAATCTAAATGGTCAGTTAATGAAGCCACTATTTCTGATTTTATTTTATCGTACTTTTCATCTACCAAGCTCATTACATTTCTTGACGTCACCACTGGCATTTGCAGGCCATTAAAAATCTGTAATGTAAGAATGTTGAAGCTGTCTGAGTTTAATACAGAAAACTGAATTTTTTGAGTGGTCACATGATCATCGCATGCATCTTTGACTTCACTTGGGCACATAGTTACCGAAATTTAATTTTTTTTCTGGAACTTCAGCCTTTTCCTCCGCCAACTAGTTCACATATTCTTTTTTGTGCTGCTCAACCAAATGGCGCTTGAGATTGCAGACATAATTTCTTTGAACGACTTGCTATTTCCTAAAGCGTACTTTTCCGCTTGAACCATCCTCCCAGCTAGACGTGATCATTTTTAATTCAAAAATGGATTATATTGGTTGGTCTTGGGTTACAGACTAGGAATATATAAATTTTTTTCCCTTACTCCCTAAGAAAAAGGCGCAATTTCCATTTGAGTTTTATTTTTAAGCAAAAAAGAATAATCATTACTTCATGAGTTTTATATTTTTGCTCAAATATAATGATTATTGGTTGAGTTGTAAAGTATAACTCAAAATTAATTATTATTTTGTGAGTAAAACAATAAATCCTGAAAAATCCTTAAACATGGTGAAAATGGATAAAGGATCCTTAAAGAAGAATTTTGGTATATCTCTCACTGTTTTAAAGTAGCAACAAGTGAAAGATTTATTGATTTAAAAAAAAACAAATAATCATTATTTGCAGTCCCTGTTAAAAAATCAGTACTTGGGAGATAAGAAGTTTTTTTCAACGGAGTCAGGGGTGTCAAAACTTGAAAATAGTCTTGACTGCCTGCAATTATAAGGAGTTTACTATTTTGACTTCTGTTTGCTTATAAGGACAGAAAGACGGACTGGCGGCTAAGTCAACACGGCTGTTAATGCTGTTCATGAATATATATATATAGTTCTTTACCACCTGCAAGTTTATAAAAAGGGCTGGCTCAGCTTATATCGCAACTTTAAAAAAAAACACAAGCTAATATAGTTTTCTCTTATTATTTGTCTAGTTCCAATTGAATTTAAATCAAATCAACTATTTATAAATGAAATAGATATATGGAAAAAGTCAACACTGCGTATGAGTGATTCAAAAAAACTTTAGATCCTAAACTGAAACTGAATTTTTCCACTTTTGTTTTTTGTTTATGTCTTTGGTGTAAAGCGCATCAGATGGGGGGGGGGGGGGGCCTAAAAAATTTCATTCTCAGGAGATCCATTTTAATGAACAGATGTAATTGTTTTACAACCGTAATGGAAATACGCGTTCTGTGCGTATAACCGGGGTAAATGTAAGATGCTGACCAAGTGAACCAAAAATAACAGAACAGAAAAGAGCAATAAACAAGATTAAGTGAGCAACTCATATTTGTTCACTCACTCATATACAACCCAACACGAACGCATTGTTTCAGTACCACTCGAGTTGCTTCCAAATTGTATCCTTTAATTTACTATTAATTCTTTTCTTGTCAATATTAATGGTCCCCGCTTTTAAATTCAAAGCTAAGTTCTTATTAAGAAGAATGTACGCACATGCAGCCGCTTTACAAATTTAACATGTTGTTTGTACACATGCAATTCAATCGATAATTAAAGCGCTGAATGCGATTAAATGTAAGTGTGCAAGAGCAAGTACATTGCATGGTAATAATAATAAGCTAAATGCAATAAATGTTAAAAGGCAAACAAATTGCAATGGGGCTAATTTATTTACACACTCATATGAATGGATGCTCTATATGCATGTGCTCATGTAACAACAATTGTGGTTTAACAATAAAACTATTAGGAACAAGCAAACCAAATAATCGCCAAATTTGAATGGAAAAGAATGGCTAATTGTTAAATATATTTGCGTCAATAATGTGCGATAATAATAACTAAATGTAACAATAATTTAACATGTTTTACATACATACAACTGAACCGGTGCTGTAGTTGTACTGGAAGATTCTTGTTGGACAGCTGCTCAGTTTTACAATTTACTTTTATTTACCAAACTGCCCTCTGCAATGTGAAATTCCTCTGGGTGTCAGATATAATCCAGCATCTCTTAAGCCGATTAATTTGTTCTCTTGAGGTTCGTGCCCCAATAGAAGGGTTTTCCCTGTAATATGTTTCATTCCAAAATGTTGTATACATATCAATAAGCATATTTTGTAAAAGGTTTCCTTTCTATCACAAAATACCAAATTTCTGAAATACTCACTTCCATATGAATAAAGATTATTCGCTGCAAATTCGAACACTTGTTGACTACTGCATCAAATCGCAGTCAATTCAATTTCAACATTAAAAACAGACTTGCATTTATTTTATCCAAACTAAATCAAGTTATTTATTGCTTTGGTTTAAGACAAAACAACGGACTCATAACCTTACCTAAAAGTTTGATATTTTTACATCATTATAAATGAATATTGGACATAAGGAAAAGTATAAAGTTAAACATGCTTGGGCATTGAGTAAGAAGAGGAAGTGGTATGTATGTTATTATAAGAGAATTATTATGGTACACACTAATACTGAATTCTACTAATAAGCATTCCGAATACTCAGAAATGAAATACAGGACAATAAATATATACACTACTTAATATTACATTATTACAGTACATACATACATACATACATATAACAAACGAGTGTTGAATCCAAATTGTACTTATGTTAATAAAATACTGATTAAAACGGTGAGCAAAAAAGTGTTGGTTTCATTCACATTTTAGGCTGGAGCCGAGCTGAGAAATCCATCCGATTTTATTGGCCTACAAGTAAGTAACATAACCCTAATTGGACAGCCCTAATAAGCAGTAGGATACCTTGAGCCCGTGACTACAATGAATTAATTACTAATTGTGTATGTGTTGGTCGGTTTATTTGCCACAGACACCGAGACTACAAGAACTCTCATCCACACGCACACAACAATAGAAACAATTTATTGCACAATTGAATTTAAATTGTGAACTCAAGCAGTCAACTAACCTTCATTATGTTCCTTTCCATTAGCATATACGTGGGTCGGTTTATTAAGTAACCGACCCAAAATAGGCTGGTAAGTATTAGGCTTTCTCAAAGCCCTAAAATGCTCTCTGCATATTCAACTGATAAAACGAGTACTTATAGTGAGATGAAAAAAATCAATCCTAACGGGATTGAAAACAGGGTAGTCCCGTATATTCTTGAGCCGAGCCGAAAAAAGATTGATTTGTACCAGTGATTAAAACCGAAATAGCAACCGTTCTTTTAGCCGGTATAACCGAATCAAACCAAAACCGAAACCGTAACCGAAACCGAAATGTATTTTGTTTTGGTTAACCGTAACCGAAACAAAATAGCCGGTCACATTTCGGTTTTTGACATATTAAGAAACAAAAATATTTATAATATTTTATTGACGTCTGTGGAAGTCTGTGGAGCCAATTTATTGTATTCAGAATTAGAAAACGCGAAGGTAATCTGTTTGAAAACTATGCATTTCTATGTGGCATATTTTTAGACCCCAAATACTTTGTCGCACTTATCGCTAAGCATAAAAGAGAATGTATACATTTCCAAAATTCTCCCACACCCAAAAATTGGTATCAATATCAATTTGATACACGTTGTCGCAAATTGAAACTAAAACCAGTATCGTTTTTATAGTATCAATATAATCCAAGAGAGTGTCAAAATGATCTTTTGCTTATACGCAAAAGTATCAATTTGAAACAAACACATTTTTATGAAGTCGAAAATTTGAAATGTTATGCTAGTGTGTAAAACGAAGCAGCTGAGCTGTTGGACCAGTAGGCGCTCGACGTCATTAATGTTTTGTTTGCAAACACATCAGTAGTTTGCTTAAAGTAAAAGCTATATAAAACAGCCCTCCAGACGACGTGCTGAAGACTAGACTGCTGTATTTCAATATGGAGCACATGCTCTATATTTAAAAGGTGAGCAGTTCACATTTGTACATCGTTCCTTGCACACATTTGTAAATAACAAATATAATTTTTTTACAGAGGACGTACTCCACGCAGTTTCTGCTCTATCCAAGATGAGATAATCAAAGTCAGCTCCAGTTGAGGCGTGGTTCGCATACGCTGGGGTTTCAGGACCATTACTAAAGAAAGTTCTCGATCTGGGATAATCATACTATCATAATTGGAGCTGCACCAAATCATAAGGGCGGACTGTTATGTCAATAAGGTTCGCAAGATGCACTTTCTTACAGTGACTTCTGTATTTGAATAGAATTCGCGTTGAAATGTGAAAGTACAATGTTTCCCATGGTCATAAAATTCATTTTGTAAGAATACAGAATAAAATAAATCATTTTTTAATGTTTTTGTTTTAGTTTTAATGGCAGTTTGCTTATACTTCAAACTTAATAAGACTAAATATTAAATTGAGAAAAGCTAGTATCAAAATGATACCAAAAGTTTGACAGTCAAAATATCAAAATGATAATTGTTAGTATCAAATTGATACTAGAAAATTGATACAAAATAGTGTCAGCCTGATACTAGTTAGTATCAATTTAATATTTTCGAAATATCATTTTAATACTTTCGAAAATGTCAACTTGATACTTGGAGTATTAAAGAGAATTTGATACTCAATAGTTTCAAACTGATGACTAAATAGTGTCATTTTGATGACTACTTTTTTTGGGTGTAGATTATGGATGGTTAAGGCAAAAATCAGTTTGTTTTTGGTTTCCCCATTATAACAAAGCCTCTTTCTAAATAACCTGCATACATACTTGGCTTTGGTATTCTTGTGGTCGATTTTCAGTTATTCCTCGTCAATAATGTAAAAATTTGGGACAATTTTGGGGACACCCGGTGGGAAGCCAATATGGCAAATTTTGAAGCAGTACTAGTGCCACAACATCACCGAGACTCCAAATATCAGCAATTAACAAGCGAACAGAAACGGAATTCTGCAGTTCTTGCTACAGCAAATTGCATAAAGGAGCTATAAATGAAACCGTAGCTTGATGTTTAAAAACTGACCGTTTCAATAATTTGACGATGTTTTCAGCGAATGGAAATTTTATTTGAGTATCATACTCTTTATACCAAACAAAAATGAGAAATGTATATCATATTTCGAAACAGAGTTAGTAACAGAATTAGCTGATGTTATCAAGAGCTTAAACACAATTGTGTCAGTAGAAACAGACGAAATTGATGTGTATATGAGTAACCTACAAACAGCGGGCCAAATAGAAAGAAACCAATCTATTAATATAAGAAATAATACAAACGTTGCATTACATGTTAAAAGATTGAGTTCTAAGGGGTGATTTTTTAGCTATTATCTTTTTGGCAACACTGGTTTAAACAGCTCACGTACGTTTCGTGTTTTGTTTCACTGTCAAACATCTTCAGTTTGGTCTATAATTTAACCATGAATCGTCTTACAAACGAACAACGCTTGCAAATTATTGAATTTTATTATCAAAATGCGTGCTCTGTTAAGAGAGTTCATCGCGCGCTTCTTCCATTTTATGGTCAGTTTAATCGACCCACTGAAGCGGCTATTCGGGCTATTGTGACTAAATTTCGCACCAAACTTACATTGTTGGACATTAAACCACCATCACGCTTACGTAGAGTGCGAACTGAAGAAAATATCGCAGCTGTATCGGCCAGTGTTAATGACGACCATCAATTATCGATTCGTCGCCGTTCGCAGCAATTGGGCCTCTGTTACTCAACAACGTGGAAAATTTTGCGGAAGGATTTAGGTGTGAAGCCTTTTAAAATACAACGCTACCGTGAGATGATATCCTACTTTTTTTGCCCAAAATGACAGAGAACATGTGGTTCCGACAAGACGGTTCCACATGCCACACAGCACGCTCAACAATGGACTTATTGAGAGGCGAGTTCGGTGAACATTGTATTTCACGTTCGGGACCGGTCAATTGGACGCCTAGATCGTGCGATTTATCGCATTTAGACTATTTTTGTGGGGCTATGTTAAAGCTCATGTCTATACAGACAAGCCCGCTTCAATTGACGCATTGGAAGACAACATTGAAGCATTTATTCGTGAGATACCGGCCGAAATGTTAGAAAGAGTATGCCAAAATTGGACTAAGCGGATGGACCATTTGAGGCGCAGTCACGGTCAACATTTGCATGAAATAATCTTCAAACATTAAATTATATGGACCGTACTATCGATTCAAATAAAGATTTGCATTTTTCAGAATTTTATGTGTTTTTTTTTTTTAAAACTTTCCTATAGCTCTTAAAAAATCACTCTTTAGTACCGATATACGCAAATGGTGGAAAGAATATTCTCTTAAATACCCAGAACTATTTGAACTATCGAAAGTAGCAATAGCAGTTTCTTATACACAAGTAAGTGTCGAGTGACTATTTACTGGTGTTCATTTTATACTGAATCCATTAAAAAACAAACTGGACGCAAAAACTTTAAGCGCTATAATGATATTAAGATCAAATCATATGTAATTTTCTTATAAGACTAAAATGTATATTTAACCGGTAACCGACATAATTATTTTTTAACCTTATCGTAACCGGACCGAAATAAAAAGAGATAACCGTAACCGAATCAAATTGATTTTGATGACCATAACCGCAATCGAAACCGCTTTTTCTTTCGGTTTTATTGCCTGATTTGCACCAAGAATCCTAAATTCAAATCCAAACGAGAGCGTAAGTTAAAGTCGGTCCTGTCCGACTTGGATGTACCCGTTACTCGGGAAATTAATGTTGTATAGCCTTTCATTATGCTAGTTAACAGAGCATTAACATTAATGAGAGCATTTCAACATTATCCGATGTGTTCCAGGATGCAACTTTTGTCTGTAAATATTAAACAATAAATAAAATTGTTTTTGGTACAGGCTAACTTCCAAACTATAAATTAATTTAGTCTAAAGCGTAGTGTCCACTTGGCGCGAAATGGCCGCGAAATGAAAAACCCCTAATAAAACAACCTGCTGCGCAAATCCACACGAAAAAAGACTACGTATTGCCACTACGTTCTGTTACCAATTACGTAGCGAGTTAAGTGCTGTTAACGCCTCATTTCGCGCGAAATTGTGTGAGAACGAATCGAATCGATATTTCGCACGGAATTGTAAGTAAGAAGCAAAAAACATAGTCGCACCACAAAAAGAATCTGCCAGAAAGCGACGATCACATGCATTTTCTAATGTTGATAAACTTTATTTAATAAACGCAGTGATGGATAAGACCGAGTGGGAAGCTTGACAAAAGTGGTAAGTCAAGCCGCTACATGTTGAAACATTATTTATAATAAAATTTATATATTTCAAGTGATGGAATGCAAGGCTGTCTGGGTAGTGCTGAAGGAAAGCAACCAGTGCCACACCAAATGCCATCTGCAAAGCGCTTCCTGACAGGTAGCTCAGGTGGCGTTCCATTGGATTAACCTTCTTTGACGGAGTCCAAAGGCATTGATTAAAAGTTCGCGGGCGCAACCGACCGCCGAAAAACACTAGTAGCCGAGAGGAATTTGTGTGCCATTGAGAGCTTGGTCTCCCAAATATACAATATTGCTATGGTTCAATCTAAGCAGCATGGGCTGAAGCATTTAATAATGTTGACCTCTAGGCTCCCCATTTTAAACAACGTTCAATTGGGGGTCATTGCGATAACTCTAAAGATTGCTAGAAGGCATAAAAAGAAATAATAATTTGTTTTCATTTTATTTAATAAAAAAAATATATTGAAATAGAACATAAAATATTTTTTGTGCGAGTTCTGCATTATTCTGCATCATTAATTAATCAACTTAATTTTAATTAAAAATCATCCAATTTGTTTTGTTTACCAAGAGCATATTTAAATTTTAACAGCGTTATAACAGTGCAAAGTTACTTTGAAAGGACTATCGACGGCCAAATTTCGGTTATCATGTTGATAACAGTAGTTTAGCAGACTCTGTTAAGAATCTGCGAAACATCGTCTATTTCGCGCGGAATATTCCGCGTCGAGTGGAAACTACGCTTAAGCCTAATTCAATAAAAAAAAATTTTAAAGGTTTACCCTCGAAATAGTTATTTTAATTGACAACCCTGTTGCTTACGTGTGAGTAGTGCTCGTAAATATGAATTCAAAAATTCCCGCGGCTGCATTGATAGCTATGGATATTGCTGGAAGCACGTTGGTGAGGGAAAAAATCTTAGCAAGAATCTACGAGTAATTTTAATTTACGACGAAGCATAAGCTACTTCTCTGCAATACCCGACTGCTTTTCCTAATGACATTACGGCCTTTTTCTCCAGAGTACTCTGTTTCTCCCATAAAAACATATTTATTTTCTTAAAGATCACAATTAGCTTAAAATGTTTAGTTAAAATTTTCACCGCAGCTAACTTGTCTTCTTATCGTAGTTTGAAACTCCCTCAAATAAAATTTATCGTTAGATTTTTTCGATAGCTCATTGAATTAACATTTTTATTTATAGTCAAAGTGAATGTTAGCAGGCTCAAGGTCGAGGTTTGATTATAGTTCAATAATCAACCAGAAAATTCAACAGAGAATACATTTGAACATGAACAGTAGCTGTGGCTGTGTAGACGGCCGTTTCGGCTGCCGCCATGGCGAAGCCTTCGTCAGTACACTTTCAGTTAGTGTCACACCAACAAGGCATTTGCAAATCCTATTTAAACAACCAAGGCGGTGTTTGCCTGATTTGAAATAGGTTGGCAGGTTTGCGCATGGTTGTTTTTCTGCAGATCTTTGGCTTTTGCGTTGTTTTGGTTAAACATATTTTAAAACTAATTTTTGCTACAGAGAACTCATAGAAAATTAAATAATATTAATGCAATTCGATTAGTTAAGCATCAAAGTATTGATCTTTAATATTTAATTTGACTCAAAACTCTTTATTACCAAAAAGTTGTCACGCGAAATTTGCGACATTTGAAAACCAACAAAAGAGATTTCAGGAACACCGACTATTCCTTTTGGGTTGCTAGAGGTTTGTAGAACACACCCGAATGTACGCAAGTAGCGCATGCTGCGCCAAAAAGTATGCTGCGTTTCTACAACTTTGTCATTTTTATCCGATCTTTATGAAACTTTCAGAGACTGTAGATGTTGGCCACATACACTACACTGCAAAATATGAGCTTGATATCTTCAAAATTGTAGGAGTTACTCAATTATTTTAATTGCGGGGCGCGAGGGGGCGTGGCCAAAATTTTAAATAAACTTCATCTGCGTAAGGACAATAGTAGTCTACTTTTTTTTTATTTAAATTATTCATTAATTTAGATACCTTAAGGCTAAATTTTACAATGTACTGTTACTATTTGCAGTAACTTATATTATAATAGTCTACATACAAAATTTGGTGTCTCTAGCTCTTCTAGTCTCCTAGATCTACACTCAAAAAAAAACTCAACCCAAACGGTATTACATCAATCCGAAACAGGATTGAAAACAGGGTAATCCCAGATATTCTTTAGCGGATCCGAAAAAAGATTGATTTGATCCCACTTGTTTCAATCCTGAAAAGATCAAATTTATCCCGCGGCAGTCCCATAAAGATTACATTAACCAAAAAATTTCAGCTCAATTTAATCCCAAAGCAGGATTACTTTAAACTTGTTCGAGATTAATTTGCCCCCCCCCCCTAAAAGATTCCTCTAGCTTTCCTTTCTTCCTCCATTTTCCATAGGACACCCATAGCATAGTTTACTATGCTTTTCCATGATTCCACCAAATTTGGTCAAAATTAAACATCTAAGTATATGTTATAGCGGTCATAGAAAAGTAGTCTTACTTAGAAAACCTTTTTGTTTTCTATGGAAATGTCCTCAAAATTGGCATGTATTTGTTTTATATGCTCCCACACGATTCAACAAAGTTTGGTCAAAATCGAATAAATATAACATATAGCCACCATAGGAACGATCGGTCGAAAAACTAGTTCTTATGAGAAAAACTTTTTTGTTTTAAATGAAAACATCCCTTACGCTGGCATATATTTATTTTATATACATTTACACAATTTTGTATGCTTATTCGGCTAGGCCCTTCCCCTTCAAATTTCCCAGACATTCATTTATATGGCCATTACTAATCTTCTTGTTCTATGGCTTTGGTATAAGACTGTACTGCGCAGCAGCTTTCTTTTGCTCATAACTTGACTATCGTTCACTCGATATTTACCTGTACTTTGCTGGATCGATAAATAGTCCTGATTATTAGACCTCGTGTTTTGCATATTTTCAAACTGGTGTTAATCCTAGTAGGCAAAAGAAAATGTGCGCAACATTAAATGTTGAGCTGACTTTTTACGCTAATAAACTCAATTCCAAGATGACTTAAATTATTATTTAATATGTAAAACCGTCAGCAAAACACAAAATGCAGACAACAAAATGACAAAAATTTGTTGGCAACACATTTACCTTAGTCTACTAGGATTAAAACCGATTTGAAAATATGCCAAATCCGAGGTCTACTGATTACTAAATATATCCTGAAGGTACGAACCTTCTATCTACAAAACTGTGAGAGATATGACGGGAGATTTCCCAAATTTCGAGCTGGTATAAGAAGTTTATGTCCCATACATGTCTTACCTCTATATCTTAAAATTTTTTTGTGATCTGTACATTTAGACAGATATCTCTAAATCGGCTCGGCAGTTGATGCCGATCAAGAATACATATACTCTCAGAAAAAACTAGTAAGTAAATAATCGATGAGCTAGTATTTTGTTGGCTACCAATTAAATGATATTTCGAATTACGTATCTGCTGATAGTCTATTCATAGCGCCAATATGGCTTCAAAGTTTTGTCAGGCCTTAATGTAAATGCGGTATGAGTGCAGTTTACATAAAATGAATTTAAATTGAATAGGCTGCTTAATGTGACCACATGATATAAAGATGTTAACATATATGTACAATGTACATTGTACACGTTTATCCATAAATCTCTTGAACAAGAGTCCTTGGGGGGGCAACGGTGGCCAAAAATAAAGGAATTGAGTTTTGTTGCCTTTTCTGTTCAAAAAGCTTGTAAGCTTGTGTAATCGATGACATTATAATTTTACAAATAATCATGCAAGTATCTCTCGAGTCAGGTACACATGAACGAAGTGAAATGAATCGTTCATTTATGTGTGCATATCTGGCCCAGTGTATAAAAACCAAGGACCCGTAAAATTTTGCGCACAAATTGCCAATTCTCGTTGAAGCGAAAGCTTGCATATCACTTTCCAATTGTCACCATATGCTATCATCAATCCAATTGGAAAAAAATTAAAGTCGTCCACAAATACGGGACAAACAGGGAAATGAAAAATCAATCTCGGCAACAGCAGAAGGGCAGAGAAACAATTCACCACTTTTCCCCGACTCCTCCTGCATGCAGTTCGCACTATGAAGCGATTAGAGTTTGTCAGGGACCACCTCGTGGCCGACCAAAACAATCTGGACTTAATAGGATTATAAAACGTGGGACTGTGTATGGCGATATCCTACGAATTACTATGCATACAATTCTTCAATTGTAGCGACGAGCTTAGGGGGAATGGAAAGTCAAATTAAAGGCAGTTGAACAATGAACTAAAATATTCTTTCACTAGTCAGGTCAGGACACTCAGAGAAAAATTAGAGAATTTTTTACTTTGATCGAATTTGTTGATCCACGTTTGGATTTTTAATCTCGAATTTCTTGTTCGGAAAGTTTAGTAACCTAACGTATGAGCGAAAAATTCCTTAGGTCATGAAGAATGTTTTCAAGAAAATTTAATTTGAATTTTCAATTAAAATTTATATACTCTGTACTAAAGGTATACAGAATGTATTAAGTTTGTGTAAATGTATTATGTAGCAGACCGAGAAGGATGCATCTCCGACCCCATAGAGCATATATGTTCTTGATCAGTATCTATAGCGGTGTTCATTTTGCCTTGTCGGTCTGTCTGTCCGTCCGTATGAACGCACAAGTCTCAGAGATGATTAGAGATAGAGGCTTCAAATGTATGGGACAAAAACTTCCAGTAATTGTCTAGAACAGGGACCTGTGCTAAAAAAAATTTCAAAATAAAACCTTCTATGGACCGCGAATTTTAAAGAATTACTTCCGTGGTTTCTTTTTAAATTAATTTTAAAATTTGGTGTTTTTGCATTAAATTTATGGATGTGCTTTTCGTCAAAAGTCAAAAAACCAATAAAAAATTACAAGTTTTAAAACTAAAGGGTGATTTTTTAGCAATTATCTTTTTGGCAACACTGGTTTAAACTGCTCACGCACGTTTCTTGTTTTGTTTCACTGTCAAACATCTTCAGTTTGGTCTATAATTTAACCATGAATCGTCTTACAAACGAACAAGCGCGCTCATTCCATTTTATGCGGCTATTTGGGCTATTGTGACTAAATTTCGCACCAAATTTACATTGTTGAACTGAAGAAAATATCGCAGCTGTATCGGCCAGTGTTAATGATGACCATCAATTATCGATTCGTCGCTGTTCGCAGCAATTGGGCCTCTATTACTCAACAACGTGGAAAATTTTGCGGAAGGATTTAGGTGTGAAGCCTTTCAAAATACAGCTGGTGCAAGAATTGAAGCAACGACCTACCGCAACGGAGAATTTTTGGTGAATGGGCTCTTGGAAAGTTTGCCGCAGATCCACTTTTTTACCGAAAAATTGTGTTCAGCGACGAAGCTCATTTTTGGCTCAACGGGTACGTAAATAAGCAGAATTGTCGATTTTGGAGTAAATATCAGCCAGAAGCATTGCAAGAGCTACCAATGCATCCAGAAAAAGTCACAGTTTGGTGCGGCTTATGGGCTGGTGGCATCATTGGACCGTACTTTTTCAAAGATGATGCGAATCGTAACGTAACTGTGAATGGTGAGCGCTACCGTGAGATGATATCCAACAGCACGCGCAACAATGGACTTATTGAGAGGCGAGTTCGGTGAACATTTTATTTCACGTTCGGGTCCGATCAATTGGCCGCCTAGATCGTGCGATTTAACGCCTTTAGACTATTTTTTGTGGGGCTATGTTAAAGCTCATGTCTTTACAGACAAGCCCGCTTCAATTGACGCATTGGAAGACAACATTGAAGCATTTATTCGTGAGATACCGGCCGAAATGTTAGAAAGAGTATGCCAAAATTGGACTAAGCGGATGGACCATTTGAGGCGCAGTCACGGTCAACATTTGCATGAAATAATCTTCAAACATTAAATTATATGGACCGTACTATCGATTTAAATAAAGATTTCATGCATTTTTCTGAATTTTATGTGTTTTTTTTGAAAAACTTTCCTATAGCTCTTAAATAATCACCCTTTATTATAGGTTTGTTCAACAAATTTTAGAATGTCCTTAAGTGGACCGCGAATTATGAAGATTCTTCATTATGGTTAAGCAAATATGACTTCTAAACAAGCAAGAAAGTCGGTCAAGCACGACTATAATATACTCTGTACCTGTGAAGTGCTGACCATCACCGTTGCGACCGGTGCTGCCCATAATTTCCTATTCCTCTCGCAAATCCTGATCACTTAAAATATCCAATTGCGGGGGCAGAAAGAAGTTATTGTCCCATATATGTCAAACCTCCATTTATTACCATCTCAGAGATATGCTCGTTCATACGGACAGACAGACAGATGTACGGACAGACGGACATGTCTAAGTCGACTCGACTCTTGATGATACGTGGTGTGTTCAAAAAGCATCGCGAATTTTGAATTTTCGCGGGTTACGTATATTCGAATTTCGATTTTTTGTGGCGTTATGTTGGTACTCATGTCTCTCACTTATGCCGACAAGCTCGGCCATTTTGAATGTTCACTTAATTGTTGACAGCTGCTTTGCTTGCACGTGTTTTGGATCGTCTTCGATTTTTACCTATTCAAAAAAATGGATCAAAGAACCTGTATCAAATTTTGTGTGAAAAACGAAATTAAGTGCGCGGATGCATTCCGAATGTTGACTGTGGCATACGGAGAAGCTACCTTGGACCGAAGCAACGTTTATCGGTGGTACAAAATGTTTTCAGAAGGCCGAGAAGATGTGAACGACGAAGAGCGTGCCGGACGCCCGAGCACTTCAACAACATACGAAAAAATTAATGAAGTGGAGAAAATGGTATTGGCCAATCGTCGAATCACCGTTAGAGAAGTTGCTGAGGACCTAAACATATCGATTGGCTCGTGCCATTCGATTTTTATCAATGATTTGAGCATGAGACGGGTCGCCGCGACCAAAAACAGCATCGCATAAACATTGCTCATGAGATGTTAATCTCTGTTCGCGACGACCCAAATTTGCTCCAGAGGGTCATAACTGGTGACGAATCGTGGGTTTATGGTTATGACGTGGAAACCAAAGCTCAATCATCTCAATGGAAGCTGCCGCACAAACCAAGACCGAAAAAAGCGCGCCAAGTTCGGTCGAATGTGAAAGTTTTGCTGACAGTTTTCTTCGATTGCAGGGGCGTGGTGCATCATGAGTTCTTGCCACAGGGAAGAACGGTCAATAAGGAATATTACCTGCAGGTTATGCGCAATTTGCGCGAAGCAATCCGCCAGAAACGCCCGGATTTGTGGAAGAACAAAAATTGGCTTTTGCACCACGATAACGCCCCTGCTCACACATCGTTGCTTGTGCGCGACTTTTTGGCCAAAAACAACACACTAATGATGCCGCAGCCACCGTATTCCCCAGATCTGGCCCCCTGTGACTTTTTCTTGTTCCCTAAACTGAAGAGGCCCATGAAAGGACGACGTTACGCTACGCTTGACGAGATAAAGACGGCATCGAAGGAGGAGCTGAACAAGATAAAAAAAAATGATTTTTTGAAGTGCTTCGAAGATTGGAAAAACCGTTGGCACAAGTGTATAATATCTCATGGGGATTACTTTGAAGGGGACAAAATAGATATTCATGAATAAATAAATAATTTTTGAAAAAACCCAAAATTCGCGATACTTTTTGAACACACCTCGTATACTTTTTAGGGTCGCAGATGCTTCTTTCTGCCTGTTACATACTTTTGCACAAACTTAATAAACTCCCTGTACCTCTGGTACAGGGTATAAAAATGTTCAAAATGCGAGGCAGACTTAGTGGTCGTTCAAGTAATTTTTGTTTCTTAATATTTTTGAAGACTAATGCTTTTTGTGGAAAAAAACAACAAGATTTAAAAACTGTATCCTCCAAAAGATTCTAAAGGGCGAATTGACACATATGGCCTAAAATCTATACATCTATATAAATGAAAGTATGTTTGTATGTTTGTATGTTTGTATGTTTGTATGTTTGTATGTTTGTATGTTTGTATGTTTGTATGTTTGTTGTTTTATGTTTGTATGTTTGTATGTTTGTATGTTTGTATGTTTGTATGTTTGTATGTTTGTATGTTTGTATGTTTGTATGTTTGTATGTTTGTATGTTTGTATTTGTATGTTTGTATGTTTGTATGTTTGTATGTTTGTATGTTTGTATGTTTGTATGTTTGTATGTTTGTATGTTTGTATGTTTGTATGTTTGTATGTTTGTATGTTTGTATGTTTGTATGTTTGTATGTTTGTATGTTTGTATGTTTGTATGTTTGTATGTTTGTATGTTTGTATGTTTGTATGTTTGTATGTTTGTCCCCTATGGCGTCTAAACCGCTGAACCGATCTTCACGAATTTTTCACAGTATGTTCATGTCGATCAGGAAAGTGTCATGGCCTATGTCTTATGTCTGTGAAATGGTCCAAAAACCGCGAAATTTTTAATATTATACCGTTCATCCGATTGCAATGAAAATCTCGGAATGGTTGAACGCTTGCCCGGGAAGGTTACTAAGTTGAAAAAAATTGCTGAAAACGGTCCAAAAACCGCGAAAATTGCAAAATTTTAGTTATCGCTAAAACTTTGGGAAATTGATCGACGCTTACCCGGGAAGGTTTCCAAGTAGAAGAAACCGCGAAATTTGCAAAATGTTCGTTTGTTATAAAACTTTGGAGAATGTTTAGACGCTTGCGCGTAAGGGATTCTGATTTGAAGAAATGGACGGGAAACCAAAAACAGCGATAATTCAAAAACTATACCGTTCATCCGATTGCGATGAAATTTTGGTCAATGGTAATACGCTTGGCCGCGAAGGTTTCGAAGGTCCAAAAATCGAAAATTATACTGTTCATCCGATTGCAATCAAACTTTGGGGAATAAATTGAAAGCTTGCTCGGGAGGGTTTTTAAGTTGAAGAAATTTGCAGAAAATTGTCAAAAAACTGCGAAAATTAAAAAATTTGCTGTTTCGGTAAATCTTTGGATAGTGGCTCGACGCTTGCCCGGAAAGGTTTCCAAGTAGAAGATATGGGCGGAAAATGGTCCAAGAACCGCGAAATTTGCAAAATGTTCGATTTTGATGTAGCTTTGAGGAATGGTTGTACGCTTGCCCGCGAAGGTATCTAAATTGAAGAAATGGGCCGGAAATGGCAGCGAAATTTCAAAAACTTTACCGTTCATCTGATGGCCATAAAACTTTGGTCAACGCTTGCCCGCAAGGGTTTCTAAGGTCCAAAAATCGCGAAATTTGCAAAACAGCCTTATAAGTATTTATGAAAGCGCTTAGTGTTTATATTACAATGCCGGCGTTGGTAAATGGAAGCTGTAGATTACACGGTCCAAAATATTGCGAAATTTGCAAATTTTTGATTTGAGGCTGGATTATTGTGAAAATTTGATAGACGGCAATTGTAGACGGGTAAATAGAAAGTATTAACCAAACGGATTTTAGATTATCATGAAGAAGTGTACGAGTATATAGAGAAAAAGATGGAACGGTCCAAATTGTTTATACCGACATGCAGCCTGCACTAGATTAAATATAATAGCTCTTAAGATTCATAAGAACCCGGGCGACGCCGGGTGTTTAGCTAGTAAATATAATATGTAAATCCAAATTCCGATTCCACAGGTGATTCCCGACGCACAGGCGTATACATTTAATTGTTCAACGTATGTGGGCAATGAACGTAAAAAAAGCGTCGCTGGCAAAATTTTCTTTTCAAAAATCTCGCGATTAAAAAAAATTTTTACGGCGATTGTGGAAAAGAGTTTAAAAGTATCATACAATCCTTAAATAAAACACATTAAAAAACGGTGGGATGTGAAGGGCCAATTTTACCGTTTTGGCTTCAACTGCGACATAATTTCAAATCAAAAATCCTCATCCATGTCAGTTAGACAAAACACATCAATTTTTATTTTGCCATTGGTCTGTTCTATGAACCTCGAAACGCTATCGCAGTTAAATTCTAGTGGTCAGTCGGTTAAAAATTGCTATTTTTAATAGAGCTGCAAACCGGTTTTTAACCGAACCGGTTCGAACCCGGAATTCCGACTTTTATTTTGCTCTAAACCGAACCTCGAACCGAACCTTTTTAAAATTAAAAGCTGAACCTGTATTGAACCTAAAAGGTGGGTTCGGTTTAACAAAAAATTTTACCTTAGGTCCCACGACTTCATCTGTTATCTGATCTGTTTTGGGCGAATGACTCTTAGAATCGGCAGGAAAGTTCTATAAAACATCTAGAAAAACGTTCAGAGCAACTCATGGAATCTCTACCCATAATAGCCTCTCTTTTTAAAGATCCTCGACTTTAAAACTTATAAAATGATTTACAAATCAAGAGCTTAACATTACATTGGAAGTATTTCTCATATATATATTAATACGCTAAGAAATTTTCATACGATTGTACGGCCCCCTTTTTAGCATAGTAAAACAAATTCAATTAGCCCCGTCTTACCAGTAATATAACTTTTTTCAGCCAGCTGGCATTCTGTTCCCGTTCCAGTCTTTGTTAGCCTTATAAATATTTGTAAGCGGATTGAGTTCCGCAAATCCTTTTTCTCATTATACAAAAAAAAATCAATTAACCCAAAATTTATACCATATGTTCGTATGAGTATTTAGAATCCGCCATTGCAAAAAAATAATTCATTGTAATTATTTATTGTTCTAGAACAAATTAAAAGTTGTACCAATACACACACACTCTTCACACAGATAAGTGCGCAGACCAACGCATTGTTTTTGTTTCAACAGGCCAACACTCACTGTGTGCTGTGCTCAGTTGTAATTTGACATTTGTAAACAGTGAGAATGGCTCTCGTGTCCTCCTGGTGGAATGTCGCTCGGGACAGAGGTGAGTGGCGGACATTAGTGGCTGTGATGTTGTGATGATTTTATTTGTGATGATTTTATTACCATCAAATGGCCAAAGAAGAAGAAGAAGAAGAGAACGATCAACGGAAAAAAGCTTCAATGCATAGTCTGTTTTTGTTTTAAGCAAATTCACAGTTGCTGGGTCTAACTGAAATCCAATTGACAAGAAATTTTTGTGCTATTAAAATGTATTTCGGAGCGTAAACAATAATTAATATTGTTAAAGCTATATTGGTAATCCTATTGAAATGTTCGTCTTCTTTTTAGCATAGTAATGTTAGAATGAGTATTAAGAGCAAAAAAAAATTGTATTGCTATTATTAATTATTTTACAGCGAATTAAAGATACGTTGACATGCAGATGGCATTAAATTCAATTGACTAAAAAAAATTTTACGAAAATAGTAGATATTGTTCGGGATATTCGATGAGATACAGGAAAGGTACATTATAAGGAAACATACAATTCGATGGCAAATTCACTAATCAAATTTAAATACAACGAGCACAATTGGAGACTGTGCTGTGATCTTGAGATCGAATCGGTGTTACATCGAATCTATGGATTTATTGCCTGTGGTTGGGTCAGGCACTACCACTGAACTACTAAGTTCCTTCAAAAAAATACATGAAACTAAGTGAAATCGACGCAGAATAGTCACCATTCTGGTCTAAGCCTCAATCATAATTTTAAAATATTTTTTTCTACAATAAACAACAAAAACGTAAAAATAACAGTAAGCTGTAAAATCAAGCTTAAGGTAACTAAATAAATAAACATTTTATTTTATTTAAAAAAAAAAAAAAAAAAAAAAAAAAACGTGAGCGTAAGTTAAGGTCGGTCCTGCGCGACTTTGATTTACTCGTTACTCAGGGAAATTAATTTTGTATTGCCATCCATTAAGTTAGTTAACAGAGCATTAACATTAATGAGAACATCTCAACATTATGTAAGCAAATAACGCATGCTGCGCCAAAAAGTATGCGACGTTTTTTTATAACTTTTATAACTATGTCATTTTTATCCGATCTTTATGAAATTTCAGAGATTGTAGATATTGGGCTCATACCCCTCTAGTACTGATGGTAGCGATTGGCCATGCTGGAACTACCTACTCGGCTGGTTCCTACATGGGTACTTTTTTAAGTAGCCCTATGGTAAACGAACGCCGTACCACCAAAAAAATACAAATATTTATGGCCTGTATATTCTGTAACCCACCGCGAACCAGAGTAGAAGGGTACTTTCCTGAGTAACCCTATGGTAAACGGACGCCGAACCAGTGTCCGAAAAAAATTAAAAGTAAAGCACAAAGCGTAAACGAATTTTCGATATTTTACTGTTGTCCACGCATTTTTCATTAAATAACCAAAACAAATGCAATGCTAGCACCGTTATTTTGTCTTCTAGCTTGCACGCGTTTTCTGCATTGCTGGAACATTCTTTGCTTTTGCCACTCACTTCAGATTGTGACAGCATTTGCAGTTGACGTACCACCAAGTGAAAAAAGTGAATTTCAGTGATTAATATAGTTAAAGTGAATAAAATACAGAATAAAACTATTTTAAAGGTAAGACAAGCACTTAAGCTAATAACAACAAACTTAAAATGTATAGCAAAAGGCATATGAGAAGGCTTAAAGAAGAACATAAAAAAAAATATTTATACATATTAAATAGTGTCGCGGCAAGCAAAGAGGAGAGTGAAAATGAAAATTTAGTTTGTGAATTAATTTAAATTTTTTATTTTCAGATGCAATTGCTTTGGACGGTGGAGTCGGATCTGCAGAAGACTAGCTGCGTAAGGCACTTCAGCTGCAGATGAAACGCTTCTTTAAAATAGCAATATAAGAAATAGCGTAAGAAATAATGAAACCGAAAATTTAGATATTAATAACATGGCCACCCATTTCAGCACCCCTTTCATGGGTACCCATTTCAACATCCCTTTCATGGGTACCCATTTCAGCACCCCTTTCATGGGTACCCAGTTTACTAGTTCGGCGATGTGGTGTAGTCCCCATGCAGGCGGACATTTCATACAAAAAAGGAAATGAAGCAAAGCATTGGTAAGGGTTTGTCGGGTAAGTACTGGTGGTCTGCTAGTGGGTATCGAGTTCGCTACTTACGAACTAGTGCCCAGAACTAGAGGGACATCATTCATTTAAACTGATTTTTCTTATCTCTTTATTACACTGTTATTATTTACCACAACTTACATTAAATTTACTAGTTCAAATAATTCTAGTTTTAAACACTTAATGTTTTAATTAATACATTTTTTTTCTTTTTTTCAGATGCAATAAATTTGGTCGATGGGACTGGGTCAGCTGAGGACCAACTGCGAAAAGCCCCGCAGTTACAAAAGAAACGCCACTTTAAAAACAAATGCGTGAATAAAACTAAAAACTCAGAAAATAATTAATAAAATAACTATTTCATTAAATTTAAAATTAATGGGTTTTAATTAATGGGCTTTTCAGTAGCTACATAAGTAGTCCTTTTATGGGTACCCCTGTTATTAGTTCTATTACTGGGTAACCAGTAACTAGTCCTTTTTTGGGTACCCCTGTAGCTAGTTCTATAATGGGTACCCCAGTAACTAGTCCTTTTATGGGTACCCCTGTAACTAGTTACCGGTAAACGAAGTGGTGGCGATTGACCCTATTTGCGGACATTTCATACAAAAAAAGAAATGAAGAAACGCATTGCTTAGGGTTAGTAAAGTAATTAGGGGTGGGTGCCTAGTAAGTACTTATCTCACCAGCCACGAACTAGTGCCCAGTACTGGAGGGACACTACACTGCAAAATTTGATTTCTTTGAAAGGAGCTATTCAAAATTTTTTATTTTTGTGTGGGGGGGGGGGGGGGGGGGGGGAAAATACAAAACAAAAAAAAAAAAAAAAATTTTTTAAAAAAAGGAAAAAAAAAAAAAAAAAAAAAAAGAAGGTGGAAGGGAAAAACTTTTGCTGTGCAGCGGGGAGTTCTTGGGTTCGAATCCCCATTCAAGGCATTGACATACAAATTATTTATATTTTTTCTTTTTGTTTTGTTGTTTTTAAAATTTTCTATATTTTTCCGATTTTTTTTACAATGCCTGAGTTCTCAAATACGTTTTTCCTCCACCCCCCACCTCGTTACTGCAAGCATCTTTCCTAAAATTAAGGAAATTATTTTCTTGTTTTTAGGTAAAGACGAGTGCATCGTTTTTTTGCCTAATTTTAGGTAAAGTGTTGGGTTT
Organism: Lordiphosa collinella; assembly: GCA_018904265.1. Lineage (NCBI taxonomy): Eukaryota > Metazoa > Arthropoda > Insecta > Diptera > Drosophilidae > Lordiphosa > Lordiphosa collinella. Next base: position 161,278 of record JAEIFV010000215.1, on the reverse strand, counting down.
TAGTTACAGAGTTTAATGTGAAAAGTAATACAAAGTTTATTGTTGTACAAAGTTAGGAGAGAGACGCGAGGCAGACATCTTCGTTTGGCGGCGGCAGACAGACAACTGATATCGATAGGTTGCATGGTTGCCAGATGAGCAGGCCGGTAGTGCGTTGCCAGATGAATTTCCAACACTTCCCCTCAGATGGCACCGTACTAGTCGATTTTCCGCATACCCAATGCTTGTATGCAGGACTCGTGCTTTGATGTTGATAGTCCTTTGGTTAGGACATCTGCCGGCATCTCGGTAGTCGGCATGTACTTCACACAGACATCACGTTTATCGACAAAATCTCTTAAAAAATTCTGACGGATGTCGATGTGCCTTGTTCGCTTTTGGAACACGGGGTTCTTTTTGAGTTGACCAGAACCTTGATTGTCGTTGTAGATCACGGTAGTATGTAGTGGACCCACAATCTCTCGCAAAAAAACTTCTTAGGTGGACACCTTCTTTCGAGGATTCGGACAGGGCCATGTACTCCGCTTCTGTGCTAGACAAATCTACAGTTCGCTGTTTTCGGCATTCCCAGGCCGCGTTTGCAATCTTGAATGCGAAACCCGTAAAAGATCTACGATCGTCAATATTAGCAGCCCAGTCGGCATCGGCATAGCCAACCAGGTCTTCTCCACTGCGACTGTATACCAAACCGTGGTTTTGTGTGCCCTTCAAGTATCGCAGCACCCTTTGCAATCCAGTGTTGTTTACCATAATTTGAGTTGTATTGGCTCAGCAGACTTACTGCATGTGCAATATCGGGACGTGTAGATACTGCTAGCCACATCAATGCTCCAACCAAATTTTGATATGGAATTTTGGAAGCTTCTTCCTTTTCTTAATCAGTTTTCGGACACATGTCAATTGAGAGCTTCTCACTTGTGTTCAATGGCGTGCTGACTGGTTTGCAATTCACCATGTTGAATTGCTTCAAAACGTCATTAATGTATTTCGGCTGACCCATTGAAATTTCATTCTTTCCTTTGTTTTGATGAAATTCAATCCCCAAACAGTAGCCCAACTTCCCCAAATCCTTCATTTCAAACTGACGGGACAATTCGGACTTCAATTGACTTAACATCTGGTCGTCATTTGATGCAACAATGAGGTCATCTACATATAGTGATACGATAATGATCCCATTTCCCTGCTTTTTGACGTACACACAAGGATCAGCTGATAATGGCTTTAGACCCATTTCCTTAAGTTTATGGTCTAGCTTCTTATACCATTGGCGCCCACTCTGCTTTAAGCCATAAAGAGCTTTCTTTAGTTTGCAAACCTTATCCTGGGAGTACTTCTGCTTTTCTTTGCCAACTAATATTTTCTGGAACTCTGGAGGGACGCTGATATAGAGTTCTTCTTCGATGTCTCCGTTTAAATAAGCGCTGTTAAAATCCAACTGATGGACGTCCAGGCCCAATTCAACAGCAATTGCAATCAAGGCTCGTATAGATCCAATTCGGGCCACTGGAGAGAACGTTTCGGTGTAATCAATGCCCTCTCGATGTGTGAAACCTTTTGCTACTAGACGCGCTTTACGGCAATCCACTTCACCGTTTGGTCTGTATTTCGTTCGGAGGACCCATTTGGTTTCAATTACCTTGTGCTTTTCTTGACGATTCACGATATCCCAAGTCTTATTCTTCTGTAATGCTCTGTATTCCTTCATCAGAGCTTCCTTCCATTCCGAAGCATTTGGACCTGCCAGAGCCTCATTTGCTGTGAGCTTGCTGCTGGTCAGTGCAAGTTGCGTGGTCTCGAAATATTCGTCCTCTGACTCAGACACACTTTCGTCTTCGGGACTAGCTTGTTCGGTAGGAACTGGAACAATTTGATTGTAAATTAGTTTAGGTCTTCCTGGTTTACCTGTGAGCTGTTTTCTCGGCCTTCCAGGTCCACGTCTCATAGGCACTTGCTCATCAGTTTCTTCGATGGGATCCTCGACATTTTCGACTGGATGATCATCGTTCTGCTGGTCCTCAGGTAGGTACTCAGCTTCAATAACATCTTCTGGTTCAGCAAACTTTTCAAATCTGTATTCATTTCCAAACAGATTTGTAAACACCACGTCACGGCTCTTCAGTACAGATTTAGCCTCGGGGTCATAAAGCCTATAGGCTTTAGCGTCGTTGCAGTACCCGATGAATATACATCTCTTGGATTTTGGGCTAAACTTACTCCTTGATCTCTTATCGAGCGCATACACAATTTGCCCGAATGTGCGTAAATGCTTGACCGTTGGAATGCGATTATTCCACAATTTAAATGGTGTTTCGCCACACAGGCTTCGGGATGGGCATCTGTTTCGCAGATAGTTAGCCGTGTTGACCGCTTCTGCCCAGTAACTCGGTGGTAGTGCTGCCTGTAACATCATACACCGGCCCATTTCTACGAGAGTTCTGTTTTTGCGTTCAGCCGTTCCATTTTGCTGAGGGGTGTATTCCACTGAATATTCGTGCTTAATACCTGCATCAATCAAATAATTTTTAAACTCATTACTTGTGTATTCAGTACCGTTGTCCGATCTGAGCGTTTTAAGTTTCTTTCCAGTTAGCCGTTCAACATAATTCGTATACTCTTTGAACTTTTGGAACACTTCAGATTTGCTTTTCAGAGTGTAAAGCTCACACTCTGTCCTGTCCGTTGCTTCGAACACGCATTGGACCACATACGTCGCTGTGCACCAAATCAAGTACCTCCTTTGATCTGGAGTTTGATGCCGGGAACGGCTTTTGGGACTGCTTCCCCTTGATGCATAATTCGCAAATTGGTAGGTCTTCGTTTAAATTTCCACCTACTCCCTGAATTCTGCCCTTTTGTACGACTTCTCTTAAGTCCTTCTCATTAAGGTGGCCAAATCGTTCGTGCCACACTTTAATACTGTTTTGCTGACTGACAGCAATCTGGCTGCTTTCTTCTGTGTAGTACAGATCCAACTTACGACGAGCCGTAAAAACAGTTTTGCCATTTGATGCTCTGAATACTTTGGCACCATCCTTGTCAAACAATAGCCATGATCGCATATTTTTGACACTGACAGAAGATTTTCTCTCAAATCTGGTACATACAGGGTGTTCTTAAGGCTTGCGGAAAACTTGTTGTTTGGTTTAAATGACTCCAAACCGCATCCCCTTATTTCTGTTGACTCACCATTTGCCAGCTTTACTTGGGGACATTTTGCTGCAACTACTTGGTTAAATTTCTCTTTCTGTGAGCACATATGAGATGTCGCTCCAGAATCCAAACACCAACCTTTGTACTCATTTGTACCGATCGAACTTGCTGCTTCAACAAACATGCTTTTATTAGGTTTGTTAATGTTCTGATCATTTTTCTGGTTCTTCCGTCTACACTCAGCTGCCTTGTGACCGACCTTGCCACAATTGTAGCACTTGATTTTAGGCTTGTTATTTTGGCTCTTCTTGTGTGCCAATAATGCCCCCGGCGAAGGCGACGATTCACTTTTGTTTCTGTTTCGAGCCTCATACTCGTCCAATAACTTTATTTTAAGTGCGTCCGGCGATATTAATTTATCCTGTGTTTCAATTGCAATACGAAACGTCTCGTATTCCTCAGGCACGCTATACAACAGCAGGATCACTAGCAGATCATTTATGTTTACCAGTTCAACTTCGTTTATTTTGTCCACAATGTCAAAAAATTTATCAACGTGATTTCTCATATCACCACCTGGATTCAATTTCAGTAGAATCAATGATTTCAGTAGAGCAGCTTTCCGAGTTGGCCCTGTGGACTGGTAAATGTTTTGCAACTTCTGCCACACTTCGTTTGAGGTAACACAATTTTTGATTTGTTTTAATTCCGTGGTTGACATGGCTAAAATTAAGTCCGATTTTGCCTTTCCGTCTGCGTTCAACCACTGCCCGTCATTTTCTTCCGGTTTTACACATGTACCGTTCACATATTTCCACGAATCGTTTTTTATTAACAGGGCTTCCATTTGAATCTTCCAAGTATCAAAATTATTGTCTTTGCCCAAAGGCTCTATACGTACACTTGCGACACTCATTTTTGTGCAGTATATTTAATAATAATTTCACAATTATTTTTCGTTAACTTCTGTCACTTTTTGTTGTTGTTTTTGTTGTTGCGCTACACAAGCCCAAACAAGGAGGAGCTACACAAGCTACAACCAGGGCTACACAAGCACCAACACACACCGACGCGACGAACGCGCGCGCAACCAAAGAACAGTTATTTTGCTACACAAGCAAGAGTCAGAGCTACACAAGCAAAGACTAGGGCTACACAAGCACCAACACACGCGTCTCCGACGAACAAGAGCGCGAACAAAAAAACAGTTATTTTTGCTACACAAGCAACAGTTAAGAGCTACACAAGCAATAACACACGCGTCTCCGACGAACGAACGCGAACCAAAGATCAGTTTTCCTGCAAAATGTTATGACGCCACACAGGCAACTACCGTACAGTTTCGCTTCTGTCTTTACGTTTTGTTCTTTTTTTTTGTCGCCAAACACAATTTCACAACGATGTGTAATTTTCCATCGCCCACTAAGTTTTTTCTTTCTTAACTTTCCGAATTTACTTAATCACTTTTACTTGCGCACTGGAAGCGTGTTGTGCTCATAACCTGTTGGGTTTTAGTTACAGAGTTTAATGTGAAAAGTAATACAAAGTTTATTGTTGTACAAAGTTAGGAGAGAGACGCGAGGCAGACATCTTCGTTTGGCGGCGGCAGACAGACAACTGATATCGATAGGTTGCATGGTTGCCAGATGAGCAGGCCGGTAGTGCGTTGCCAGATGAATTTCCAACATAAAGGCGAGTGCATCGTTTTTTCCTATTTTTAGGTAAAGACGAATGCATCGTTTTTTATATTTTTAGGAAATTTTTTCTCAATTTTAGGGCTTTATATTTTAATGGTTAGTTTTTTTTAAAATTCAGGTCAAAATTTCACCAATTTAGGAAAATTTTCTTAAAGTAAAAGCAAACCCATTTTATGGCTAGATTTTCTTAAATCTAAGAAAAAAAATTTCTGAGTGCATACCAAATTTGGTGGCTCTAGCTCTTCTAGTCTCCGAGATCTAGGTTTTCATTCAGACAGACGGACAGTCGTACATGGCTATATCGACTCGGCTGTTGATGCTGATCAAAATAAATATATCTTATGGTGTCGGATATGCTTCCTTTTGCCTGTTACATACATTTGCACGACTTTAGTATACCCTCTTTACTCTACGAGTAACGGGTATAAAAATTGCATTTAATTCAACTTTCAAAAATTAATAGTCAGTTTTTTTTAAGGAAATGGTCACCTAAATATAAGGTCGCTTTTCCTAAACGATAGTCTCAGACGTTAGAACGTCGCCGTAGAACGTGGAGGCTGTGAGTTCAAATCACACTGCCTGCGTATATATTTTTTATACTCTATACCAAAGGTACACAGAGTATATTAAGTTTGCGCAAAAGTGTGTAACAGCCAGAAGGAAGCATCTCCGACCCCATAAAGTATATATATTCTTGATCAGCATCAACAGACGAGTCGATATAGCCATGTCCGTTCATCTGTTGAACAAACAAATCTCGGAGATGGTAAAAGATATAGGTTTGACATGTATGGAACATTTGCTTCTTATACTTGCAGGCAGATAAAGTTTATTTTCAATTTTTGCCACGCCCCCTCCCGCCCCCGCAAAATGGAAAAAACGTCATATACCCCACAGTTTTATAGATAGAAGGTTCGTTCCTTCTGGAAAGTAGTCGGGATTCTTTATCGATCCGCCAAAGAAATGTAAAGATCGGATGAACGATGGTCGAGTTATAAGGAAAACAAACACCGACTTGACCGACCGACTTTTCTACTTGTTAACAATGATATTATTTCTAACAATATTTAAACTCTCTTATAAATTGAGCCACATACTATTGTATAGTATGTACAATCGGAGGGGACCCAAGTGAATTATTACGAAATAAATTCATTGTTAAAAAAGTACAACTAAAAAAATAGGGGAAGCTTCGGCTCGGCCGAATTTTTGTATACCCTTGCAGTTTGTTTTTCTCTATAAGACTATTTTCCGTACCTTACTTTTAAATGGGACCTGTACTATATAGATGTACGATTTCGACCAAACTTAGTGCAATTATGGAAAAGCATAACAAACTGTTAATTTCAAAATTTGGAGGCGATCCCAATAAAAACAAACAAATTTTTTTAACTAAAACTTCCTTTTCGATCGATCATTCATACTAAGTGACGTTTCCATTAAAAACAAAAAGTTTTTCTCACTAGAACTAGTTTCTCGACAGATCGTTCCTATAACATATTCTATATTCTATAGTCATCCGATTTTGACAAAATTTATTAGAATCGTGTGGGAGCATATAAAACAAATACATGCCATGAGGACATTTCCATGGAAAACAAAAAATAGGGGAAAGTTAACTTCGGCTCGGCCGACGTTTTGTATACCCTTGCAGCTTCCATTGAAAACAAAAAGTTTTTATACCCTTGCAGGTGGTATTATAAAATTGATCAGCATGACGAGGTGAGTTCATTTAGCCTTGTCCGTCTGTCCGTCCGTCCGCCTGTCCGCCTGTTTCTATGCTATCTCCTCCGTCAGTTTTAAAGCTATCCTCACCAAACTTTGCACGAAGTCTTGTGGTACAAATAGGTTGCACATTTGTAGCATATAGCTGTCATAGGAACGTTCGGTCGAAAAACTAGTCTTAGAGAGAAAAACTTTTTTGGTTTTAATGGAAACGCCACCAGAGTACGTATTTCTTAGTTTACAATCCTTTCCCATGATTTCACTAAGTTTGGTCGAAATCTGATGACTATAGCATATAGCTGTCATAGGAAGAATCGGTCGAAAAACTAGTTCGAAAGAGGAAAACTTTTTTGTTTTTAATGAAAACGTCCGTTTTATTGGCATATTCTTAATTTATATACTTTAACACATTTCTACAAAGTTTTATCAAAATCGGATGACTATAGCATATAGCTGCAGTATGAATGATCGGTCGAAAAAGAAGTTCTAGTGAGAAAAATTTTTTGTTTTAAATGGGATCGCCTCCGAATTTCGCAATTAACAGTGCATTATGTTGTTCCATGATTTCACAAGTTTAATCGAAATCGGACATCTTTATAGTATAGATCCCATAGAAAGTAATTCCAAAAGTAGTCTTAGAAAAACTTTTTGTTTTCAATGGAAGCTGCAAGTATAAAAGACTACTTTTTGGACCTTACATTTCTATGGGATCTATACTATATAGATGTCTGATTTCGACCAAACTTGGTGATCTCATAGAAAACATAATGCACAGTTAATTACGAAATTTAAAGGCGATCCCATTGAAAACAAAAAAGTTTTTCTCACCAGAACTTCTTTTTTGACCGATCATTCATACTGCAGCTGTATGCTATAATCATCCGATTTTGATAAAATTTTGTAGAAATGTGTTAAAGTATATAAAATAAGAATGTGCCAATAAAAAGGACGTTTTTATTAAAAACAAACAAGGTTTCCTCTTTCGAACTAGTTTTTCGACCGATTCTTCCTATGACAGCTATATGCTATAGTCATCCGATCCGGCCGGTTCCGACAAATGTGCAGCGTATTTGTACCAACAGACTTCGTGCAAAGTTTGGTGAAGATAGCTTTCAAACTGACGGAGGAGATAGCGTAGAAACAGACAGACGGACAGGGCTAAGTCAACTCAGCTTGTCGTGCTGATCAAAGATATATATACTTTATGTGGTTGGAGGTGCATCCTTCAATGCGTTTCAAACATCCGCACAATTTTATAATACCCTCTGCAGGGATATAAAAACCAACTGTCCGTCAGTCCGTCTGTTTCTATGCTATCTTCTCCGTCAGTTTTAAAGCTATCTTCACATTTTTAAGAAACAACCTGCTAAAAAGTGCAAAAAAAGTATCAAAATGAGAAAAACCGCGCTTGCGCGGCTATGCGTTCATGAACAAATGTAAGATTGGCTTACTTTAATTTAATTAAACTGTTTCCCTGGAAAAATATGATAAAGCTTAGTGTTTCTAACTACTTTTAATTTTTTTGGTCTCGGTGGACCTTTCGGTGGAAATGCCCATATTCCTTCTGCCCACAAAATATTTTTGAAGATGCTTGAAAAACTAGTTTTCACAATTTCATTCAGCATTTTTGGTTTCGCGCCCTTGCTTAATTTCACGCCAATTGTCAATCAGCAATTAAGCCAACGAAAACCAACGAAGCAAAATCAAATCAGGATCGGTCCGTCGACTGCTTTCAAATTGCTTTCACGACATTAAAATCGATAGAAAATTTCAGGAATACCACTATCGAAAATATATACGACTGAATATCGCTTCGAGTTTTTGTTCAGTGCCGACTTATTGTAAAATTACTTCGAAATTTCAAGAATGTTCGAAAGTTCTGTTTCGCGTTCGACAAAAGAAAACTTTGATTAAAAGAAGATTTTGGAAAATTAACACATGCCCGATCTTACCAAGAGTATTCAAGAAGAGTTGTCGCGCCTAAGCAATGACAAGGAGCGTTCATAGATATAAGTACTCGGAACTTTAAATATTAAGTGCGTGAACCAGATTGCATTGTCACACATTCATATTTGGGTGCCTGACCATGCATACATGTGAATGTATGTATGTAGCTACACCCTCTTGTTTATGTAGATTATTCATTAAATGAACATTTGCACATACACTTAAATCCGAAAATACGTTCGATGACATACACACATTTACTTTTATATATGTACACATATATAAATTCATATACGCGGATATGCAGAGCCGCTGGACATGTGCGTTTTTATCAATGCCATTTGCACCATTTTTTCCGCCCGGCATTTGCTGGCATGCGTCACCCTTCGATTTCGTAAATTGTTAGCCATACGGTCTCTGTGCGCCGCTCACTGCTCCGCGCTGACCGACCAGTTGTGTCCGGAATATTTGCCGCGTCAGGAAAATCGCGCAAAAAGTCTTGTATATGCGATGGACCGAGTGTGTTCTGTTGCTTTAACGGTCGTGGCCTTTTTACGAAGCATCCCGGCAGCAGCAGCTGGGTCACAAATCGTAATGGTTTCGCTTGTTGCTGATTTCGCTGCAGCCAGACTGAGACTTCTGAACTGCTGCTGTCGAGCCAGGACCAGGACAGTAAGTCACCATTTGTATACATAGGTGTGAGGGCAAGGGCGATGGACCCCAATGCGAAAGGACATAATGAAAGATATCCTATATCGTGTATTGGTTGAATGCAAAATGGAAAAACGAAAGAAGTGTTTGCTTAAGCACTTGGATTTTATTCTTTTACATGTCCCTGGCTATCGTTGAAATTATTTTGTATGCAATTGTTTTTGTTGGGGCAAGTACAAAGAAGTAATTGGTAAAGTGAAGAGCTTTTGAGTGCATTGATAAATCTCGATTTTAAACATTCTAAAGAAGCTTTGAGCTTTGACACAGCCGTCACTTTTAAAACTATTGGCGCCTGCGGTTAAAGGAGGGAAGCGTGAAAATGTTCCAAATCTGAAACAAACATGCTGATCAAGAATATTTTTACTTTATAGAACGGAAATGTTTTCTTCTCCCTGTTAAATACATTTGCACAATTTTATTTTTAATGGGGACACGGCAAAAAACAAAGCTCAGTAGTGGATGAAAGAGTGGAAACGAAAGAAATTCACCCACTCTGAACTCTTGAAGGAACTGAACGAAACCTCTTGCAATAACGCCAAATGATAGGCTTTCAGCTACCTTGCGTATTTTATCGAGTGTAAAAAGTTATGAATAATTGAAGTTTTTAACTGACTCTTTCGGAATTTTAGCCAACAGCTTTCGGGTCCTTTTGTCTTCTTGCAGACAGAAAAGGCTTCCATAATATTTCCATGTTGTTGCCAGGGATCGAAAATAAGAGTTAAGGGGTTTAGAAAAATTAAAGCGAAAAAGTGTCCTAGATGATTGTGGACGCACCCCTTATCCTATTTTTAAGTGAGATGTCAAAAAACAGGATAAACTTTTATTTGTATTTTTTTTTAAATTAATTAAATTTAACTCTTTTTTTCAACCTAAAATAATTAAATATCAATTCTAATTAAAATATTGTGAAATAAGGCATATTTTCAAGTTTTATAATACAAATTTAATTTAAAAATAATTTTAAAAATTTTAAAAAAATGTAAACTAAAAATGTAATTTAAATATCTTTTGAAGATAGCGTTGATCACAAAAGTTGACATATTTCTATGATCAACGTTTCAATACCTTTCCATTGATTCCTCTCATATCCTTGAAGGCTCAACATTAAGGATCACAGTGCCACTACAACATTATCAAAGAAAGTAAGACAAGACCAGGAAACCTTTTGGGAACTCAGCCTAATCAAGGGTGGTCACGCGACTGCCAAAATTTGTAAGTGCTTACAGATCGCCTCATAGGTCCTTCCAGCAAAGTCTTCAAGGGAGAGAAATGATCCGTACAGCAGCTGATTAGATGTTCCATTGAACCAAAAATATCTGGTACCGATCCCGAATCTCCAGAATTTGTCTTCTGTCACTTACACCTATCATCAGGCTGTATCTCTTGTTTGTCTGTCTGATTCTATGCTATCTCCTCCGTCAGTTTGAAAGCTATCTTAATAAAACTCTGCACGAAGTCTTTTAGTACAAATACACTGATCCAAAAAATTGATCCATTCGGGATCAACTCTATCCAAAACGCGATTAATAACGGGTTGTTCTTGAAATGGCGTAAATTGAACCCGTCCAGGATTCGGGATCAAAACTGGTAAGAGATAGAGGTTCGACGTGTATGGGACAAAAACTTCTTATACTTTTAGGCAGATCAAATTTATTCTCAATTTTTGCCAGGCCCTCTCCCGCCTCTGCAATTTAGAAAAAACGTCAAATCTCCGTCTGCTTTATAGATAGAAGGTTCGAACCTTCTGGCCATGAAATGAAGATTATTTATCGATCCGCCAAAAGAATGGTTAAGATCGAATGAACGGTTGTCGAGTTATAAGGAAAACAAACAATTATGGGCTGCACCGGTCGCAACGGTGATAGGCAGCACTTCACAGGTACAGAGTATGTTATAGTCGGGCTTGACCGACTTTCTTTCTTGATTGCTCTTGTGCTGCCTTGAAATTCCCAAACTTGCAGTCGATGTGTTTCTTGTCTTAAAAGCCATGAGCAATCATAGCTTATTGACCTGGAGCCCGCTAAATAGTTCAATGATTGATTTTTAAAAAGGTCACTAAAATAGTCACATACGGGGGAGACTCAGAAACCTCTTTCAACTACATTCCAACCGAAAACCAATTCTTAGGTGCCACAGAAATTCCTTTCGGTTGGTTTCAAACCTCTCGTATTTTGTTAGGAGGTTTTTGCAAACCAGCCAATATACAAACCAACGAACTCGACTTGCGAAAAAAAAAACGAAATCCCTCGAGATTTGCAAATCCAACCGACTGCAAAATCTCTAGAAATTTCTGTGTCACCCCCGCAATAGTAAAGTAACTAATGATTCTGTAAACCTACAATAAAAATAGTTAAATTAATATTTTTTGGTACTTTTACAGTAATAATTGTCATCTTACCTTTTGTTTGATAGCTTGATAACTAAAATAGTAATTCTACTATTTTACAGTAGACTAACGAATTCTCGGTATTAACTATAGCATTAGTTATCTTTAGGTTATGGTTTACGTGATAGTTAGATTTGAGATTTTTTTGACAAAAATTCTTTGTGCTACACAGAGGGAAAAAACGTTTTCTGAAAATAAGAATTTTTCATCTCAAAATAAAATGTCCCGAAAGTTAATGAAATGAGCACAATTCAGCTCACCTCTACCACCACACCGAAAAGTATAAGTTGTCATTCAGACGTGTTGTATCAGCATTGGGCAATAGCCTAACCGTCAAAGACGGCCGCTTTCGTTGCGCGTGATAAAGGTTTTGGGCTCTACTTCCAGTCAGTCCCGGAAAATTTTTATTTATTTAATAAAAATTAATCAAAGCAGCTGGGGTGTGTTGTGCAAGCGAAGCGATGTCTCTGCGGACTTGGACTTGGACGGGGTTGGTTGGGCCTTGGACGGCGGACCTGGTCGGTGGTGGGTGGATCTGTGCACGGTGGTGAACTTTGACGGTGGACCTGGACGGTGGATCTGGACGGTGTAGACCTGTAGACGGTGGTGGACCTGTTCGGTGAATCAGGACGGTCGGACCTGGACGGTGTTGGACCTCTGGACGGTGGAACATTTGAATTCAAATCAAGATTTTGCGTTCTCAAAAATAAGTTCCTGAAGTGAGAAAATCGGTTCAGGATTAGTTTTTGTGACCGATTTTGCTCATTTTGAGTCCAATGTTCTCGGTCTTTTTCCTCTCAACACAAGTATATACTTAAAAACAAGAATGAAAGTCGGTCAAGCCCGACTATAACATACTCTGTACCTGTGAAGTGCTGCTTATCACCGTTGCGACCGGTGCTGCCCATAATTAATTGTTTTCCTTATAACTCGACAACCATTTATCCGATCTTAACGATTCCTTCGGCGGATCGATAAATAATCATAAAAACATAAAAATTTTTCCAGAATGTTCGAACCTTTTATCTATAAAAAAAATAGGGGAAAGTTAACTTCGGATCGGCCGAAGTTTTGTATACCCTTGCAGCTTCCATTTTTCTAACTAAGACTACTTTTTGGACCTTACTTTTCTATGGGATCTATACTATAGAGATGTCTGATTTCATCCGATTCTAATAAAACTTTGTAGAAATGTGTTAAAATATATAAAATAAGAATATGCCAATAAAAAAGACGTTTTCATTAAAAACAAAAAAGTTTTTCTCATGGGAAAGGATAGTTAACTAAGAAATACGTACTTTGGAGGCGTTTCCATGAAAAACTAAAAAGTTTTTCTCACTAAGACTAGTTTTTCGACCGATCGTTCCTATGACAGCTACATGCTATAGTCATCCGATCCGGCCGGGTCCGACAAATATGCAGCGTATATGTACCAAAAGACCGTGCAAAGTTTGGTGAGGATAGCTTTAAAACTGACGGAGGAGATATCATAGAAACAGACAGACGGACGGACGGACAGAGGGACAGGGCTAAATGAACTCAGCTCGTGGTCAGAGATGCTTCCTTCAATGCGTTACAAACATCCGCACAATTTTATAATACCCTCTGCAAGGGTATAAAAAATAGGGCAAAGTTATGTTGGGCTCGGCCGAAGATTTGTATACCCTGGCAGTTTGTTTTTCTAAATAATACTACTTTTCGGACTTTTCTTTTCCATGGGAGCTGTAGTGGAATCATGGAAAAGCATATCAAACTAACATGTACATTTTTTGAAGGCGATTCCGTTTAAAACAAAAAAGTTTTTCTCACTAGAACTTATTTTTCGACCGATCATTCATACTGCAGCTGTATGCTATAGTCATCCGATTATGACAAAACCTTGTAGAATTGTGTCAAAGTATATAAAATAAATATATGCCAACGTAAGGGACGATTCCATTGAAAGCAAAAAGTTTTTCTCACAAGAACTAGTTTTTCATCCGATCGTTCCTATGGCAGCTATATGCTATAGTACTATAAGCTATATGCAAGCGTACTTTGGAGGCGTTTCCATTAAAAACTAAAAAGTTTTTCTCTCTAAAACTAGTTTTTCGACCGATTGTTCCGATGTCAGCTATATGCTATAGTCATCCGATTCAGCCGGTTCCGACAAATGTGCAGCGTATTTGTACCAAAAAACTTTGTGCAAAGCTTGGTGTGGATAGCTTTAACTCTGTCGGAGGAGATAGCATAGAAACAGACGGACAGACGGACAGAAGGACAGACGGACAAAAGGACGGACAGACGGACAGGGCAAATCATAAATATATATGGTCGGAGATGCTTCCTTCTATGCGTTGCAAACATCCGGACAATTTTATAATACCCTCTGCAAGGGTATAAAAAAAACAAGAAAAAAATTTTCAATTTAATGCCTTGAATGGGATTCGAACCCATGACCTCGCCGTTGCCCAGTGGTTGCTGCCATAGGCCAAAAATCAGAAAATGAATGTGAAAACTTTCGGACAACAACTGACTTTATAAACAGCTAATTGTCCAAACTTTTCAACGCCATACTTGTTTTGCTTTGATTCTAACGGTACTTTCTTAAGATAACATAGGAAGTGTGACCAAATGTTAATTTGCTTTGTTCAGAGTCAGCAGCACGCTGCAGCGTGCTATTCTTGTATAATTTAAACAGCTTTAACACGTTAACAAAAAATTGGATAAAATGAATACTGTACATAAAGGTTTTGACTTTATTTCTACAATTAAACTTATGGATAATATATGATTTATTGTGTGAAAATCGTTGTTTATAGACGTAAGCTTTTGTGTTTGTTTTTGTTTCGTCTCCTCGCCCCTCAAAAATTTTTTTTATTATTATTTGTTAATATGTAAAGATTATAAAAATGTTTAGTTTAGCTGCTAGGACTTGCTGATGCTCATGTAGTATTCCAAAAAGTAAGGCAAGTTTATTGACTTCTCTTTCCGTATAATCGCTTCTTATACTTGCACGCAGAACAAGTTTAGTTTGAATTTTTGTCACGCCCCCTCTCGGACCCGCAATTTAGAAAAAGCGTAATATCTTCCATAGTTTTGTAGATAGATGGTCCGACCCTTTAAGACATTTTTATTAATCCGCATTATTTATCGATCCGCCGAAGAAATCGTTAAGATCGGATGAATCGTTATTCACGTAATAATGAAAAAACGTTCGCTGCTGCTGCTCTGCCGATGAGGAGTGGGCGTAGATGTGGAAGATTCGACGTTTTTTCCAATTTGCTATGGCGGGAGGGGGCGTGTCATAAATTGAAAATAAACTTGATCTCTATAACTTACCATCTCTGAGATATGTTTGTTCATACGGACAGACGGACATGGCTGAATCAACTCGGCTGTTGATGCTGATCAAGAATATATATTCTTTATAGGATCGGAAATGTTTCCTTTATCCTGTTACATACTTTTGCACAACTTTATCATCCCCTTATACCGATTTTCAATGGGTACAGGGTATAAGAAGGACAACTACTTCATGAATTCCGGCAGGATACTTCTTACAAATAGAAACAATTTTGAGCATCATAACCATCGCAGCAAAGTCAAAATGATTTCATTTATAGTAGGTAAGTACCGTTAAGAAAATAACACAAGTTTATAAATAACTAGCTGAATACCGTTGCCCGGGTTCTTATGATTCTTAATTCAATCTAGATTATATTCAATACTAGCTGAATAACCGGCGTCGCCCGGGTCCTTAAGATACTTATGAGAGCGACTGTATTCAAGCTAGTGTTGGCTGCAAGTCGCCATAAACATTTTGGACCGTTCGATCTTATTCTCTATTTAACCATCTTCATCTTCATTATAATCTAAACTCAAATTTCGCAAGATTTCGTGACTTTTTTGACCGCTTTGTTTATCCCTCTATTTACTTATCTACAATTGCCGTCTATCAAATCTTCTTTATCAAATCTTTACCGAAACCGCAAATTTTTTCATTTTCGCGGTTTTTGGACAATTTTCTGCAAATTTCTTCAACTTAGAAACCTTCCGAGCAAGCCTTTAATTCATTCCCCAAAGTGTGATTGCAATTGAATGACGGTTATAATTGGCGAATTTCGCGATTTTTGATCTTAGGAACTTTCGCGGCCAAGCGTATAACCATTGATCAAAATTTCATCGCAATCGGATGAACGGTATAGTTCTTTAATTATCGCGGTTTTTAGTCTATTTCCGGCCCATTTCCTAAAATCAGAATTCTTTACGCGCAAGCGTCCAAATATTCTCCAAAGTTTTATAACAAACGAACATTTTGCAAATTTCGCGGTTTTTGGACCGTTTTCCGAAAATTTTTTCAACTTAGAACCTTCCTGGGCAACCGTTCAACCATTTCCAAATTTCCATTGAAATCGGATTAACGGTATAATTTTGCAAATTTCGCGGTTTTTGGACCATTTCACAGACATGAGACATAGCCTATGACACTTTCCTGATCGACATGAACTTACTGTGAAAAATTCGTGAAGATCGGTTCAGCGGTTTGGACGCCCATAAGGGACAAACATACAAATATACTTTCACTTTTATATAGATGTATAGATTAATGATTTTCTCATCCTCGACAAATTTGTCATTTCTTATGTAATTGTTTGTTTTCCTTATAGCTCGACAACCGTTCATCCGATCTTTACCATTCCTTTGGCGAATCGATAAATAATCCTGATTACAAAATATGTCCAAAAGGGACGAACATTCTATCTATAAAACTGTGGGAGATATGACGTTTTTTCCCAATTTGCGGGGGCGGGTGGGGGCGTGGCAAAAATTGAAAATAATCTTGATCTGCCTGCAAGTATAAGAAGTTTTTGTCCCATAGATGTCAAACGTCTATCTCTTACCATCTCTGAGATCTGTTTGTTTATACGGACAGACAGACAACCAGACGGACGGACAGACGGACATGGCATGCATTATAGGGTCGCAGATGCTTCCTTCTGCCTTTTACATACTTTTGCAAAAACTTAATATACTCTGTGTAGCTCTGGTACAGAGTATAATCAAAGAGGGTGTGTTTGTTGGGCCGCAAATTAAAATACTTTCGGAGGGCTTCAAATTCAATTTAATGTAGTCCAAGGATAAGGAGGACGCATGGAATTGTTCCGTCGTGTTGCACTTTATTTCTTGTAAATTTCGATAGTTCTAACTTCAAAGAAGTCGATGCACATTTATTAAGAAATTAAGAAAAATTTGTAAGTTTTGAAAATTTTATTAATGTTTTTATTGTATCCAAATGCTAGACATTGTATTGTAAAAATTTCGGTATAATTCATTTTTTGAATTTCTTCCGTAGATGAGAGTGATGAGCATAGTGAACGATGTCATTAGGATATGAATATTTTGGAATTCCGCTATCAAGGATTGTGGAATTAGGCCATGTTGGGTGACTTTTGTTCGTTTCTCAAGCGAGAGGAAAACTGTACGCACAAATGGCGGAGCAAAACCGACCATAGACATTAATACCATTTGAACGGTAAAACTGAAATTGCTCGTTTTTTAAATAAATGCTAATAACTTCTACAATTTCCAAAAGATTTGGATAAATTAACACTTTTTTAATTTGTTATATATTAGTTTACATCATCCAAAAGAGAAGGAAAATGTAAAGAATTTTTTTGTTAGTCAAAATAACGGTGTAATTAACGGGTTTTTAAATTTTTCGATAAAATTGAAACGAAATGTTCAATATCTTTGTAAATGGCATCCACACTAAAAAGTTTGTCAATAAAAAAACGTATAAATAATTAAGAGATAATTCTATAAGCTTTAAATTGGTATATAAGACTTATTCATAAGTTGTTTCATAATTGAGATATTTGTAATTAAGTGAGAAGATATTTTTCAAAAATAAAACAAACGATAATTTGGGACTATCTCGAAATCTGTTCAACTTAAAATTATTTTAATTACAGATTAGGATTCAGCGCGTGATTTTATAAAGGGTGATTTGTTAAGAGCTATAGGAAAAAACAACACATAAAATTCAGAAAAATGCATGAAATCTTTATTTGAATCGATAGTGAAGTCCATAAAATTTAATGTTTGAAGATTATTTCATGCAGATGTTGACGGTGACTGCGCCTTAAATGGTCCATCCGCTTAGTCCAATTTTGGCATACTCTTTCCTACATTTCGGCCGGTATCTCACGAATAAATGCTTCAATGCTGTCTTCCAATGCGTCAATTGAAGCGGGCTTGTCTGTATAGACATGAGCTTTAACATAGCCCCACAAAAAATAGTCTAAAGGCGTTAAATCGCATGATCTAGGCGGCCAACTGACCGGTCCCGAACGTGAAATAAAATGTTTTCCAAACTCGCCGGCTATGTATCATGTGGCACCGTCTTGTTAAAACCACATGTCATGCAAGTCAAGCTCTTGCATTTTGGGCAAAAAAAAATTGGATATCATCTCACGGTAGCGCTCACCATTCACAGTTACGTTACGATTCGCATCATTTTTGAAGAAGTACGGTCCAATGATGCCACCAGCCCATTAACCGCACCAAACTGTGACTTTTTCTGGATGCATTGGTAGCTCCTTCAATGCTTCTGGCTGACATTCACTCCAAAATCGACAATTCTGCTTATTTACGTACCCATTGAGCCAAAAATGAGCTTCGTCGCTGAACACAATTTTTTGGTAAAAAAGTGGATCTTCGGCCAACTTTCCAAGATCCCATTCACCAAAAATTCTACGTTGCGGTAGGTCGTTCGGCTTCAATTCTTGCACCAGCTGTATTTTAAAAGGCTTCGCACCCAAATCCTTCCGCAAAATTTTCCACGTTGTTGAGTAACAGAGGCCCAATTGCTGCGAACGGCGACGAATCGATAATTGATGGTCATCATTAACACTGGCCGATACAGCTGCGATATTTTCTTCAGTTCGCACTCTACGTAAGCGTGTTGGTGGTTTAATGTCCAACAATGTAAATTTGGTGCGAAATTTAGTCACAATAGCCCGAATAGCCGCTTCAGTGGGTCGATTAAACTGACCATAAAATGGAAGATGCGCGCGATGAAGTTTCTTAACAGAGCACGCATTTTGATAATAAAATTCAATAATTTGCAAGCGTTGTTTGTTTGTAAGACGATGCATGGTTAAATTATAGACCAAACTGAAGATGTTTGATAGTGAAACAAAACACGAAACTTGCGTGAGCTGTTTAAACCAGTGTTGCCAAAAAGATAATAGCTAAAAAATCACCCTTTATAAGAAATGACATCAAATTGAAGAGGATGAAAAATGCTGTAAGCTAGTGTAATTATTAGCCGACCTAAGTTCTAGGCCTAAAGTCTGGTTTCCAAAAAAAACCTTTTTAAATTGAACATCACATGATAGAAACACTTTTGAGCTGCTTCGAGACTGAGCCTTAAGGCTTGATTCCAGATCACATTAAAATTAATTTCGGCACAATACTTCATTCAAATAAAACTGCTTTTCATAAGCATTCAGATTTTAAAGCAATTCAAAAGTATTTTTATTCTTGTGAAGCTCGTCATAAAAGTTTATTTTTTTGCCAATTGTAGTTGCATTGTTGCCAATTGTAGTTGATATTTTCGGGGCATTCATTTTTTGTTCAACAAAGGAGCCTTATAGCAAAAAATGCTCAAACTTGGTGCTTCAACTTTTAAATAGTCTCAAATCAGCTTTCAAAAGCCTATTAGGCAAATCCATTACTATGCAACATTTTGTGCATTTTCTTTTATAAAAAATGAATTTCACCGTTTATGCTGCAAATGGCTCGCAAAATAGTTAACAAAATGCAATTAAAAAGCTGCAATTATAATTATAATTGGGCGCAGCAAAAAGGAGCATTGCAGTCAGCAACCAGAAGCAGTCAAAAGCAACCGACCGTCAACGCTTGGGTGGCTGTGACTGTCGGAAAGGTTGGGCACAAAAAGGAGCACCGTAGGCTAAGTAAATCTGAAAAGCGTTAATTGCTGCAAATTCTGAATGTGCAGAAGACAACAATAGTAGAAGTATTCCAAGCTGCGGCGCCTTTAGCAGCTACCGCTGTGATAATGCACCCCATGCAGTGGGCGTCATTTTGATATAATATTTTCAATGAATAAGTAAATTTTCACATTTTGTGGGCAGAGGAATGATGTTTAGATGTCTGAAAAATTATGAAGAGAAATGGACAGAGTTATTTGTTTTTCTTTTAGAGTTTCCGTTTCAGTTCCCATATCGAATTTGAAGTTTAAAGCTTTAATCTCCGAGCATTTCATTTGTGGACATAGAACGGAAGCTACAATGGCAGTTTCAACATATGTGTCCAAATTGAAATCGCTTCCATTAACTTTGCAACCATAGCATACTGTACGGACTGTAGCTATGCAGCAAATATCCAAACAACATGTCTTTATCAACTTGCAAAAAAATCAAAGGTAGTTCCAGAAACTTTATCAAATATTAAAGTCACACAAGTCGAAAAAAGCGGTTTGATAAGTTGCCTGAAATAATATCGATATATCTATATTTCTGTTTAAAAAAACGATGTATCATTATCCAATATTTTTCCGATGCGATCTGACATGATATACAGGCCTATTCCGGTTTTCACATATTTTTATACCCTTGCAGAGGGTATTATTTAATTGTGAGGATGTTTGTAACGCATTGAAGGAAGCATCTCCGACCACATAAAGTACATATATTCTTGATCAGCATGACGAGCTGAGTTCATTTAGCCTTGTCCGTCTGTCGGTCCGTCTGTCTGTTTCTATGCTTTAATGTTTAAAGCTATCCTCACCAAGCTGCACGAAGTCTTTTGGTACAAATACGCTGCACATTTGTCGAAACCGGCAGGATCGGATGACTATAGCATAAGGCTTTCTTAGGAACGATCAGTCGAAAAACTAGTTTTAGTGAGAAAAACTTTTTTGTTTTCAATTGTATTTTGTGATTTATTGTTTAAGAGTATTGTTTTTCCAAATAGTATAATTTTAACGCTTGGCGCGTTATGTTCTCTAAATTGAATCAATTGCAAATATAGTGACCGTTAGATGAATTGCATTTATTTATTCGCTGTTAATGCAGCCTATTGGATTTATTTACAAACTGCAATACTGAAGCAATTGAATAAATGGACAACAACGAATTGCGATTTTGCCAATGTGATAACCGATAAGAGGTTTTGTCATGTACAATAAAATAAAAAAAACAACAATAACTAACAATGGCTTTGCCGACTACACTTAGACAAACTAATCGCAAAATCCAATGAAAACTACAAAATAGAATTCTAGGTCAAGCATCTGCTTAATTGCAAAGTTAGCATTCAATTGAACCAGCCACGGTAACAGACCTTGATGAAGCTACGGCCAATTAACGACTAATTAATGAGGACAAAGATAGCAGAGAGGATTGCTTAAGATCGCTGAGGGAGGCATACTACAATACCCAGACTGCAGTACTCAAAATAAAGGAGCTAAGAGCAAAGAAACTTTTAGAGAAAGGGTCAGCTGCCACATACGGGAAAAGGTGACCCCCACCAGATGCTTAAGTTTCGGCCACCATTCTAGATCGTGCAACAGCGAGTACGATCGATCAGACTGCTGTCTGAAATCCGGAAAGCCTTATCATAAAGCAAAGTACTGCAAAGAGGAACCTGAATGCTTCTTTTGCATGGCAGCAAAAAAGCTAAACACCATACACTATCCGGGAAGTAAGCATTCGTCACCCAGCAAGAAGGAACTGCAACTAATCCTTAGTCATTGTGCTTCCGCCTACGATCTTTATGTTCTCAGCTTCTACCTCCCGCCAAGCTTGACTCCGCAAAAGCTTAGAATGGGCATGGACGAAATTGTGGAAGAAGATCGAGGGGAGCATCCAATTATTGTGGCAGGAATTTCAATGCAAGGGCAATAGAATGATGATGTCCATTCACAAATGCAAGAGGACGCGCATTGCTAAAGTCTATATCTAGTCTAGATGTGGTCCTCCTAAATGTTGGAGTGGAAAACAGATTCAGTAGAGCGGACACGGGGTCCAAGATTGACCTAAAATATATGAGCAATAGCCTAGCAGCGTCATCTAACTGAAAAGTGATCGTTGAGCGATCATCCAGCAATAATCATTGAAGTGAAACTTGAAAGCCAACAGAAGGGGCAGCTATAAAAAAATAGGGGAAAGCTAACTTCGGCTCGGCCGAAGTTTTGTATACCCTTGCAGCTTCCTTTGAAAACAAAAAAGTTTTTCTAAGACTACTTTTTGGACATTACTTCTCTATGGGATCTATACTATAAAGATGTCTGATTTCGATTAAACTTGGTGAAATCATGGAAAAGCATAATACACTATTAATTGCGAAATTTGGAGGCGTTCCCATTTAAAACAAAAAGTTTTTCTCACTAGAACTTCTTTTTCGACCGATCATTCATACTGCAGCTATATGCTTTAGTCATCCAATTTTAATAAAACTTTGTAGAAATGTGTCCAAAGTATATAAAATAAGTGTATGCCAATAAAAAAAACGTTTTCATTAAAAACAAAAAAGTTTTCTTCACTCGAACTTCTTTTTCGAACGATCATTCCTATGGGAGCTATATGCTACAGTCATCCGATTTCGACCAAACTTTGTAGAATTGTGTAAAAGAATATAAAATAAGTGTATGCCAATGATAAGGACGTTTTCATTAAAAACAAAAAGTTTTTCTCTTTAAGACTAGTTTTTCGACCGATCGTTCCTATGGCAGCTATATGCTATAGTGATCCGATTTCCACCAAACTTAGTGAAATCATGGGAAAGGATAGTAAACTAAGAAATACGTTCTTTAGAGGCGTTTCCATTAAAAACAAAAAGTTTTTCTCTTTAAGACTAGTTTTTCAACCGATCGTTCCTATGGCAGCTATATGCTATAGTCATCCGATCCGGCCGGTTCCCACAAATGTGCAGCGCATTTGTATTAAAAGACTTTGTGCAAAGTTTGGTGAGGATAGCTTTAAAACTGACGGAGGAGATAGCATAGAAACAGACGGACAGACGGACAGGGCTAAATCAACTCAGCTCGTCGTGCTGATCAAGAATATATATACTTTATGTGGTCGGAGATGCTTCCTTTTATGCGTTACAAACATCCGGACAATTTTATAATACCCTTTGCAAGGGTATAAAAACACTAGACCAGGTGGCATGCTTACTCTAACTGGAGGACCTATTCTACGCACAGCCGAGCACAGCTGATTACCTGATGGAGATCATGATACGAGCATGTGATGCGTCTATGCCAAAAAGAAAGCCCGGGTTCAGCAACAAACGTCTAGCCTATTGGTGAATCAGTCCATTTCTTCAGAGAAATCGCTAACATTAGAAGCAATTGCCTCACAGCTAAAAGAGTGGCATAGTGGTGAGGATAGCTTTAAAACTGACGGAGGAGATAGCATAGAAACAGACGGACGGACAGGGCTTAATCAACTAAGCTCGTCATGCTGATCAAGAATATATATACTTTATGTGGTCGGAGATGCCTTCTTCTATGCGTGACAAACATCCGCACAATTTTATAATACCCTCCTCTGCAAGGGTTTTAAAAAAACTAGTGCGCTTTTTACAGTACAAGCGAAGACTTTGAAAGAAATCGATTCAGCATCTTTACAAGCAATTACAAGAAACATTATGTCGACAGCAACATTCTTCAATTTTGAAATCTTTTGAATCATGAAATCTTTATTTGAATCGATAGTACGGTCCATATAATTTAATGTTTGAAGATTATTTCATGCAAATGTTGACGGTGACTGCGCCTCAAATGGTCCATCCGCTTAGTCCAATTTTGGCATACTCTTTCCAACATTTCGGCCGGTATCTCACGAATAAATGCTTCAATGTTGTCTTCCAATGCGTCAATTGAAGCGGGCTTGTCTGTATAGACATGAGCTTTAACATAGCCCCACAAAAAATAGTCTAAAGGCGTTAAATCGCATGATCTAGGCGGCCAATTGACCGGTCCCGAACTTAAAATAAAATGTTCGCCACTCAATAAGTCCATTGTTGCGCGTGCTGTGTGGCCTGTGGCACCGTCTTGTTGAAACCACATGTCATGCAAGTCAAGCTCTTGCATTTTGGGCAAAAAAAAAGTTGGATATCATCTCACGGTAGCGCTCACCATTCACAGTTACGTTACGATTCGCATCATCTATGAAGAAGTACGGTCCAATGATGCCACCAGCCCTTAAAAAAATCGACAATTCTGCTTATTTACGTACCCATTGAGCCAAAAATGAGCTTCGTCGCTGATGACCACGCCAACTTTCCAAGAGCCCATTCATAAAAAATTCTACGTTGCGGTAGGTCGTTCGGCTTCAATTCTTGCACCAGCTGTATTTTGAAAGGCTTCACACCTAGATCCTTCATCATTAACACTGGCCGATACAGCTGCGATATTTTCTTCAATTTATCTTTGGATTGTCAAAGCAAAGATTACAAAGCAGAATGCTGGAGAAGAAGACTTTGACATTGGATGAAGCGGCAGAAGCAGCAAAAAAGGAGACCACCAGAGTTAACAGAATGCAAGCATCAGCAAAGAACCAAAAAAGCATCGAGCAACAAAAGCAAACTACTGGTACAAAGGCTAGGAAGCACTGTTTCAGATGTGGTAACCCCAATCATATGGCCAACGAGTGCAAATGCAAAGTCGCCAAATGTCCCCAGTGTCGATCATGAATTTACAGGATGCTGAATTGCACTTTCCGAATGCGAAAGTACGCAAGTCGGATACGGAATTGAATAGCTATTGTGGAGCCTCATTGGACTGCCTAGGATTCACAATGTGCGAATTGAATCGGAAAATGGTCCGGTCGACGAAAAACTTCATATTGCACGGTCTAATCGCAGGCCATTGCTAAGACGTGAATGGTTGCGAGACATAAAAGTAAATTGGGGGCAAGTGCTGCACAATAAATTACAGGTGAATAGTATTAAAACGGATAAGATGCCTATTTATATAGAGCAAATGTTAAAAGATGAATTTCCACTTGTATTTTCTTCAACAGCTGGAAAAATAACGGACGTTCAGGCACGTCTACGCTAAACCGCGGCTTTTGAAAGCAAGACGTGTGGCATTTCCATTGTGGGAGGCTGTGGAAAAAGAGTTGGACAGCCAAGTAGAAGCCGGACTTCTGCTTAAGGTAGATCAGAGTGAGTGGGAAACTTCAATAGTTGTGGATCGAAAGCGGAATGTAGCTGTTCGCATATGCGGAGACTTCAAAGTAACTTTGAATCCGGAGTTTCTAGTGGACCAACATCATCTTCCTACAATAGAAGAATTATTTAGTAAGGTGTCTGGAGGGAAGAAGTTCTCGAAGATTGTCTTGTCCAAGGCATATTTACAGCTGGAAACTGACATTTAATGACATTGAATACGCACAAAGGCCTCTATCAGCCTACGAGATTGATGTTCGGGATTGCCAGCGCTCCTGTTAAGTGGAAAAGATTGATGGACCAAGTATTCGGAGACATTCCTGGCGTGTCCATATTCCTAGATGACATCAAGATTACAGCGGAAAACGATGAAATGCATATACACAGACTGAAAGAGGTGTTTAGACGTTTGAACAATTACAATATGCGCGTTAATTGGGGAAAATGTGAAATTATGAAAGATGCCATCGAATATTGTGGATATTTGGTGGATCGGAAAGGCATTCCTTGGCTGCAGAGCAAAGTTGAGGCAATACAAAATTTGAAAACGCCGATCAATAAGGAGGAAGCTCGAGTGATCTTAGGGCTGATAAACTACTACGGCAGGTTCGTGGTAAATCTAAGCAGTATAACGTACCCATTAAACCAGTTATTGCGAGATGGCGTAACTTTCGAGTTTAACAAAAATTGTGATCAGGAGTTTTCAGAGGTCAAGAGGCAAATGCAAACGGATACAGTCTTAACTCACTATGACCCAAACGTCCCAAGTATCTTGGCAGTAGACGCTAGTCCCTTAGGCGTCGCACAGTGGACGAAATGGCCAATCTGGAGAAAAAAATTAATAACTCGTGTAAATGAAGAGATATCGCGGTAATTTTGAACTTAAGATGCTAAGCTGTGTACTATCTATATTAAAATTTGAAGATCGGACAACTATATCACATTGACCATATATGTCTGATCAGTTAGAAAAGAAATTTTTTTTTTTAATTTTTAAAAAATTTTTTTTTGAATTATTCTTTTGTTAACATAGTAATATCGTCTGACTGACTGAACAAGAGTGAGCTCTAGCTACCTTATAACATATCAGTCAAACGTGTTAACTTGTTCAATTAGGCACCAGGAAAATTAAAATTAAAATGGAGTATGTTCGTTATATATTTATATTCTTGTATATTTATACATATTGATTAGTTACATAACAATTATTACTAGGCTCGCCCTGTGGTCGAAATTCGACCATCGAACAAATTAACACTTAACATTAAAGGATGTACACTTTTAAGTCTAAAGTAATATGTCAAAAAAGTCTTAAATTGGCATAGTTTTTGGTCCAAAAATAATTGTATCTGAATCTTTTTTAAGCCCTGGAAAATCTGATTAACATATATTCCAATTTAAACAGTCAGCCAACATTTGGTTAACTAACTTGGTATAGTTAGGTCTTTTTTATACTACCCAGAAAGCTATAAGCACCGTTTCTTCCTTTCCTTGATTATTTGTTAAAGTTTTGGTAAAGTGTAAGTCTTAAAAGAATTTTCAATGCATTTCTGGAAAATGTTGCTTGCGGATGGCTCCAAAGAAAGTGTGAAGAGACAAAATATATACATTTATTTTTTGGCGGGATTTTGTAGCGCAGTGATAGTGCCTGACCCTACACAGGCAATAAATCCATATATTCGATGTATTTCCGATTCGATGTAATACCGATTCAATCTCAAGATCACAGCACAGTCTCCAATTGTGCCGGTGTATTTAAATTTGATTAGTGAATTTCCCATGTATTGTATGTTTCTTATAATGTACCATTCCTGTATCTGATCGATTTTCCCAAAGAATACTGACTTATTTTTGCACTAATTTTTTTGGTTAAATGGAATTCTATGCCATCTGCATGTCACCGTATCTTTAATTCGCTATAAAACAATAAATAATAGCAATACAATTTTTTCGCCCTTAATACTCCTTTCAACATTACTATGCTAACAAGTAAGGGAGCTGCAGTCGAGTGCCCCGACTACAAAATACCCTGTTCCCATGATACACACACACTCACACATACACACACTCCAACCTACACACAAACGCAGAACGGGAAGAGCTAAGCATAGGCATTGGGAGGTCATTCACAGTCGCTGACTTGATGGATATCCTACTTAGCTCGCAAAACAATTGGGCTGCAATTTGCACCTTGGCCGCAGAAATAATCAAATCCTTGCGTCGCGCAGAAAGAATGCGCAATTCAAATTCAAACCCTAGACATGGATCTAGTTGAGGCTTTCATGCCATCTCCCCCTGTTCCTGTTCCCATTGAAAATGGGAAAAGGGGGATCATGAAGTTGTGCAAAAGTATGTAACAGGTAGAAGGAAACATTTGCGACCCTATAAAGTATATATATTCTTGATCAGCATCAACAGCCGAGTCGATTTAGCCCTGTCCGTCTGTCCGTCCGTCTGTCTGTCCGTCCGTCTGTCCGTCCGTCTGTCCGAATGAACGCGTGTTTCTCAGAGACTATAAGAGCTAGAGCCACAAATTTTTGCATGTAGGTAGGTGTATGCCCGATTCAATACGAGTTTGTTTCAGATTTGGAAAATTCCTCCCCCTCCCCCTTTAAACGCAAAAAACTGTCAGAGGTCTTGCATTGTCAATTATCGGCGCGCGGCTATGGGTGGGGTCGTGTTGGCGGGTGGTGTGTATGTGTGGTGTGTGTATGTGAGAAAAACACACGAAATCAAGGGAACAGGGTATTTTTGTAGTCAGGGCACTCGACTGCGCTCCCTACTTTTTTTTTTGCACTGGCTGGGCTTAAATTCTCATACGAACATATGTAATAAATTTTGGATTAATTGAATTTGTTTTACTATGCTAAAAAGGGGGCCGTACATTCGTATGAAAGCTTTTTAGAGTATTAATATATTGATTCACAAGTACAATTACGGTTCTATGGTCTTTAAGTCGGTTTAAAATGAACAAACGTTTTATTTTGCACTTTGAACATAACACCTCGATTTAAAAATTTGATTTTGTAAACGTTATCGATATTTCAAACTGACTGTTCACAATAGTGGAAGTGAAGAGAGAATCCGTTGCTCGTGTTTACGCTCTCCCGCTCTCAGCTCGAACTTGCCATCCTCTGCTGTCAAGCCGGCAGAGTTCTTTTTCTGCAAAACATTGGCGAGAACAGAGGCCCGAAAAGGAGAAGCTGCAAAACCATTATGAGCGAGCCTAAGGAGTATTTAATCTGGCTTAACCTTAGCCATCCGAGCTGTTTTCGAACCACAAGCGAAGGAATAAATACACTGAAGAGATTTGCTACAGGTCTCAAGGAATATTTCTTGGCGTAAGTGTCTCTAAGTTAATTCTTTTCTTACAAAAAGAAATATACATAACCTTCACGGTTTTTTTTTACGTTTGTGCAGCGCCAGGAAACTGACTTTGGGAAAAAGAAGTGGGTCAGACTAACGCTTATGCGTATATACTTACATATATTGATCAAATCTTGTGGACAGGTAAGAACAGCGAAAGTCGCTCTATACCGATACAAAACTAATTCCCTTTACGCTTTTTTCATAGCTGCACCCAAAAAAAAGTAGTCATCAAAATGGCACTATTTAGTCATCAGTTTGAAACTATTGAGTGTCAAATTCTCTTTAATACTCCAAGAATCAAATTGATATTTTCGAAAGTATTTAATTGATATTTCGAAAATATCAAATTGATACTATCTAGTATCAGGCTGACACTATTTTGTATTATTTTTTTAGTATCAATTATCATTTTGATTCTTTGACTGTCAAACTTTTGGTACCATTTTGATACTAGATTTTCTCAATTTAACACTTTTTATACCCTGTTCCCATTGAAAATGGGAAAAGGGGGATCTTGAAGTTGTGCAAAAGTATGTAAAAGGTAGAAGGAAACATTTGCGACCCTATAAAGAATATATATTCTTGATCAGCATCAACAGCCGAGTCGATTTAGCCCTGTCCGTCTGTCCGTCCGTCTGTCCGTCCGTCTGTCCGTATGAACGCGTATTTCTCAGAGACTATAAGAGCTAGAGCCACAAATTTTTGCATGTAGGTAGGTGTATACCCGATTCAATACGAGTTTGTTTCAGATTTGGAAAATTCCTCCCCCTCCCCCCTTTAAGCGCAAAAAACTGTCAGAGCCACAATTTTTAAGATAGACCTTCCAAACTTTGCATATATCAAGTAATGCCCAATATCTATCTATTCTGAAAAGATCACTAAGATCGGACAATAAACACCGAAGTTATATACGAATCAATTTTGCTTGTGGGCGAGAGGGGGGGTCTCGCATTGTCAGATATCGCGCGCGTCCGCATGCCATGCGTTTGTGTGTATGTTGGAGTGTGTGTATGTGTGAGTGTGTGTGTATGTAAAGAAAAAACACACGAAATCAAGGGAACAGGGTATTTTGTAGTCGGGGCACTCGACTGCAGCTCCCTTACTTGTTCTTATTAAGTTTATGTCCCAATTCAGTTATAAGCAAACTGCCATTAAAACTAAAACTTAAACATTAACAAGTAAGGGAGCTGCAGTCGAGTGCCCCGACTACAAAACACCCTGTTCCCTTGACTTCTTGTGTTTTCATACACATATCACACACACTAACATGCGCAAGCAGCGCAACGCAGTAACTGACAATGCAAGGCCCCCCCTCTCTCCAACAAGCAAAATTGAATCGTATATAACTTCGGTGTTTATTGTCCGATCTTATTGATCTTTTCAGAATAGATGGTTGGACTTACTTGATATGAAAGTTGGAAGGGTCTAACAAAAATTGTGGCTGTGCGATTTTGCGCTAAAGGGGGAGGGGGAGGAATTTTCCAAATCTGAAACAAACTCGTATTGAATCGGGTATACACCTACCTACATTCAAAAATTTGTGACTCTAGCTTTTATAGTCTCTGAGAAACACGCGTTCCTACGGACAGACGGACGGACAGACGGACATGGCTAAATCGACTCGGCTGTTGATGCTGATCAAGAATATATATACTTTATAGGGTCGCAAATGATTCCTTCTATCTGTTACATACTTTTGCACAACTTCATGATCCCCCTTTTCCCATTTTCAATGGGAACAGGGTATAAAAACTGATTTATTTTATTCTGTTTTCTTACAAAATGTATTTTATGATTATGGGAAACATTGAACTCTCACATTTCAACGCGGATGTTATTCAAATCAGAAGTCACTGTAAGGAAGTGCATCAAGCGAACCTTATTGACATAACAGTCTGCTCTTCTGATTTGGTGCAGCCCCAATTATGATTACATGATCATCCCAGGTCGAGAACTTTCTTTAGTAATGGTTCTGAAACCCCAGCGTATGCGAACCACGCCTCAACTGGAGCTGACTTTGATTATCTCATCTCGGATAGAGCAGAAACTGCGTGGAGTACGTCCTCTGTAAAAAAGTTATATTTGTTATTTACAAATGTGTGCAAGGAACGATGTACAAATGTTAACTGCTCACCTTTTCAATATAGAGCATGTGCTCCATATTGAAATACAGCAGTCTAGTCTTCAGCGCGTCGTCTGGAGGTCTGTTTTACATAGCTTTTACTTTAAGCAAATTTCTAATGTGTTTGCACTAAAATCAAAACAATTAATGTTAATCGTCAAGCGCCTACTTGTCCACCAGTACTAGCATAACATTTCGAATTTTCGAACTTCATAAAAACGTGTTTGTTTCAAATTGATACTTTTGCGTATCAAATTAATAAGCAAAAGATCATTTTGACACTCTCTAGGATTATATTGATACTAAAAAAAAACGATACTGGTTTTAGTTTCAATTTGAGACAACGTGAATCAAATTGATATTGATACCAATTTTTTTGGGTGTGGTGTCTCGTTCAGTGTGTGTGTGTATTAGTGTGAGCGCGTGTCAAAGTGTGGTGGCTTAAACATATTCAGAAAGCAGGTGCCACACGCTCGACAAGAGACGCTAGTAAAGTCTCTGCAGCAGCATACGCAGTAGCTCCAAACGCATCAGTGACGTCAGCCAAACGATCAACTGCTTGAAACACCAAGTGCTGTTTCCAAGTCAGCTGAGTCTGTCTGTTGGCCACACTGCTTACGTCAGTCTCTATGTCACATAATTACTTCGCCCAACCGCCCACAAAACTCATAGACATTGTATCATGCTGATCACCAGAACAACGAGATCTGAGAATCCAGTATATCAAGTCGTTTAAGGCCAAGTCCAAATTAACCCGAACCCAAGTTCGAGTCAATCATCAAAGAGGCCAACAAGATCTTCATTTCTTCAAGTCGCAATATGTGTACAAGTGAAGTGTTGTGAAATTGGGTCCAAAAAAGCCCATAGCCCGTTGAGAGGTTTATACAAGATTCAGCTAGAGCTAAGTTAAAATTTGCGAATTTTTTTTTTTGTCAAATTCATTTATTTTTTTTTTGGTTAATTTTTTTGAGTTAAATTAAAAAGTTTTAAAATGGCATAATCTCGTATAAAGCGTACCCAACCAAAAATCATAAAAACGTATTTGCTAAAAGAAAACTGCTAAGAAGTGAAATGTTTTTGTTGTGCAAAAGTCAATTTAGTCAAATTCTATAAATCTGCTCTTGTCTAAACATCATATAGCAAATCATCGAATCATCTCCAGAATCACGAAGGCCTTCGGCGGATTTAAAGATGGGTGAGTTACAAAAACAAAGTGAGTGTTGATCAAGTGATTTTGTGCACATTTAAAAAAAAATTAATTAATTAACGTAATGTACCGTAATAACGTTACGTAAAGAAAATGAAAACAAAAAAGTAATTTGATTTGTTGTTGTGTGCACATGCATACCATTTATGTTTCTTTTTGCAACCAGCTGTGAGTTGCATTAGCCCTTATGGATTTCTTGAAATTTCTCTTTGTTTTTTTTTTTTTAAAGCTAGGTACGGAGAAACCTGCGAAACAGTCTTGAAATCGAAAATCCCATACAAAAAAAATATTTCGTACGATTTTCGTAGGTTGTCATTTCGAAAGTGTGTGCGAAATATCATATCGATAGCACAGCGTTGCCACCCGATGCACAGCGTGTCACGCAATTGTCTATCGGTGATTGTTGATCTCGAAGGTTCGATATATACCTAAAACATATGCGCCGCACGACAAGAAAGACAAGTGCCTTGCAATGAGTGCAAAAACCACCAAAAAGCATAACAAGAGGGTGAGCCACTTCTCAAAAGAGAAGAAGGTGGCCCTTATCAAATTAGTTAAAGAGAAACCTGTGCTGTGGGAGCTGACCTATAAGCTGGATTTTGATAGCGGCTCGACACGAAGCATCTGGGTGGGTATAGGTTCTGCCCTCGGAAAGGAAGGTAAATATAATAATTATTGAGCTTAATTAAGTTATTCACAATTTTTTGTTTTATCTTTTTTAAGAGGCCAATGCAAAGCGGCTTGGTCTTCGCTAAAAGACAGCTTACGTTATCACCGCGCCAAGCATGCAAAAAGTGGCAGCGATGGGGGCGGACCTATAGCTACTCAAGGATGCAGCGATGTGGAGTGGGAGTTAGCTCCATACATGTCGTACTTGCCAGATTTATCGACGCAAAGAAGATGTATGTTTCATGTATATGTTTACCGAATGCTTGTTAATTTTCTTTTGCAGAACGTATAGCTCCTCTTATATGATGGCTGACGATGAGGAACCTGGGCCCAGCAACATGAATTCAATCATGGACGACGGCAAATTTGTGTTGGGGATGGATGAACCTAACCATTCCCCAATGGTCCAACTTGCAAATTCTCAGTCTCCACTAGTCCTGGACGAAAGTTCGTCATCTACTCCTGTATACTCATTCGTAAGCACTGCTTTTATAACTCGATTGAAATCATAAATTTATTATCATTGGTTTACTTTTCTTCCAGAAGAAAAAGCGACCTCTCCTAGAAAAGACGCAGCCAGATCCTGCTAAAGAGCTGCAAGAGGCGTCGGATGCTATCGTGGACTTCTTGTCAAAGCAACAGGATGCCATCACACAAGTTGTTGATCCAGCACCTTCTCTAGTTGTGTCCAAAGACCATCATTCGGAATTTGCCTATTGGAACAAGCTATTAGATTCTATGCCAAAGGAAAATGGTGAAAAAATTAAAATGAAGATCACGAGTACGTCTAATTAATAATTTGGTTTAAAATATATAAAATAACCACGAAACCATAATGTTATTTGTGTTTCATTTTCATTGACAAATCGTGAGTATTATTTTATTTATTTATTTACGAACGCCCTGGTAATGCTGCGTAATCATTTTGACACGGTACTGCTCCATCTTGCAAATCGAGAAATTCCTTGAGGTTGTCCCTGATAAATTTGGGATAGTCCTGAACACGCCCACGCATTCGTGGAAAGCTTCTGCCCCTCTTGGATCTTTCCTGCAACTAAGGGTTAACCCAACACTTTCTTTTGTTGGTTGTCTTCACGACCGCTTCTTGCTACTTATGTAAAGCGATTGTTGCAAATATAGCTGCATAGCAAGCCAACAAAACTCTTCGCTGTTTATTTAAATCCATTTTTATTTTTTGACTTGATTAAATTTGTAAACAAATCAATTAGAGGTGAGCACCTATAAAACTAGAGATGGGCGACTTATTTTGCACTTGCTATCGACGAAATAATTAACTGAGATTTCGTGACTATTTCGCAGGTTTCTCCGTACCTAGCTTTAACCTGATGCGAAACTGAAATAATCTATGCATTCTTAATACTTTAATTACAACATCTCGTTATTTCATACATGTTGATTAGCAACACTTCCCATTTAGATGCAGTATTATTTAATTTTGAAATTGTTTTAAATTGTCTTTTCTCACTTCGTAAATAGAGAAATGAAAATACTTTATATTTTTTACTAGAAATACTCTGTAAAAATGAAAATCGTGCAAGGGAAATATATTGTTTGGTTAAGTTTAAGTGAATAAATTTGGTATTATTATTATGGATCATTGAATCTAAATCCGTTTACTTTTAAAGTAATGTAAGTTGTGAAGAAGATGTCGTAAACGACTCTGGGATTTTTCCAAATGAACGCGCAATGGAAGAATCATCGAAAGGGTGGGTCAAGAGCGCAGCAGCCAGAACATCTGTCTGGCTTAAATAGGAGCTTGTGGTAATACAAACAATCTATTCTTTTAAATTTCTTTTATCGTGATAAAATGCATCTGGGATATTATTTATATGCGTGGGTGTTGCTTAGTCACAGAGCCAAAAACCCCCCCACAGGCTGTTTTGCTAGTCGTAAAAACCAGATATCCCGCCCGACTCACGTGATAAGTAAACATACAGCCCATGTCTAAAGGAACAGGGTGGTTACATATGCCTTGTCTAAGGCCAGTGCATGTTAACATCTATGTGCATAGAGATATTGAAAGGTCATATGTGCTACTGCTGTTTCTTTGGAGTACACCCAAAGATAGAACCGTACGAGTGAATGCTTGGTGCAGGTTCCTATGCCACTGTTGGCTGACATCATGGTCATTTTTATTCAGCTTTAAAGTGGAACGGTACAGGTGTACATTATGGACTTAAATTTATTTTAAAATTTTTCTGTTTTTTTATGACGAATGTTCATAAATTCGTACGACTGTCGCGTGCGGGCCCATATATAGTAGATATTTTATTTAAGATTTTTTTTCGTTTGAGAAGAGCCGAGTTCTTTTTGAAGCTTCAGCCTAAAAGTATGCTACAAAAATCGACCTGGCCAGTACCAAAAACAAGCAAGTGAAACTAATAAAAGCGTGATCATTTTACCGTTTTTTTTTTGCAGAGAAAACATGTCAATTATTGCAGAAATATTAAGCAGCTAGAGATTTCCATTTGCCCGACAAACCAATTGGTTTGTGGAAAACACAAAATTTTCTGTATGATATTGCGTCGACCTAGCGTGCCTGGAGAGGCGTTAACGCCATGCAAAATACGTTGGTCGAACCCCTTGTGGGGGATAAAAGGGTGGGTCGACAACAGTCACAAAAGCGTCGACGGAACGTTGATACTGCGTCGGTCGACAGTACTAGAGGGTAATAAAAGCGTTCGGAAATTTTGGATACTTTCAGCATACTTTTAGGCAAAAGCGTAGATTCGATTTTTGCAGCATACTTTTTAACTCGCTTACAGGTGAATCTAATGAAAGCGTGCTAAAAACTGCTGGAGATATTACGTGTTTTCTAAATTGCGGGGTATCTGCTTGCAAGTATAAGAAGCTTTTGTTCCATACATGTCAAACCTCAATCTCTTACCATCTGTCCGCAAATTGGGAAAAACGTCATATTTCTCACAGTTTCATTTAAAACAACAAAAACTCCTGTTTGTATATGCAAACATTTTTGGGCTTTTGCTTCAGACGTGGCGGCCGTTTGGCTGTTCACTGCGTACAAAGTCCAATGGAGGCCACACACTTACAAAGGGGAATGGCTGTCTTAGGCTGTCTTTTTGGTGTTTTGCGCGCAAGCTGCCTTTGGAATTCCCAAACAGTTTTGTCGTCGCTGGCATGGAGAAGCTGCTCTGTGGATTGACATTTCAGGCTCAAGATCGCTGATGAGTGAGGATTTGAATCGAATCGACCGGTGTGTTTCATCTGACGATGCATCTGAAATTGCATTATACGAAGTATATTACGAAATGTTAAGAACAATTGGCAATTGAATGAAATGTCTTACGACTAAGCATTGATTTATTTGAATGTTGAAGTTAAATACGATGTAGACCCAGGCGGCGTACTGAACTTAAGTGCATATGTATGTGGATACCAATTATTCAAGTATGGATATGTGTAATAAATATATTTTTATTTCGAGTCAACGCTGAGCTCCCGCATTTATTTACTTTGCCATTGTTTTGGTTTCATTTAGAATTTTTATTGTGTAACATGAAACAATTTCATCCGTTTGGTCTCGAATTGCATCTGACAGACGCTTTTGTTGCAGAGGCTGCCGCGATAGCGTCCCGTCTTCTCCAGCCTCCGAGCTCCGGTGCATTAGCAGCGCTCAACAACTAATGATGACTGTGGAACTACACCCAGCCGCTCCCCTGCCCTTCCTTCGATCTCCAATTTGTGCTTTCTCTCTCTGCCTCTTATCGCACTGCGCTGGCGTTGGCTGTTGCTGTTAAGGCTGCTGATAGACCATTGCATTAGCGCGGCAGAGCGCAACATAATGTCGTTGTGCACTTTCCGCGGCACTTGCTGCGGCAGTCGGGAGCAGGAGGCGGAGGCAGAGGTTGGGGGCTTGCAATGCCGCTTACGGCCAGGGCTGGCCCAGCCCCACGCTGTGGATTTCATAATTACGTGCGCTGAGTGCGATTATTATGATTGTTTCTTAATTCAAGGATTCACAATGTGTGTGTGTGTCTGTGCATGTGTGTGGGTTGGGATAGGATGGGTACGAATGGTTTTGTGCCATGAACAAGACACAGGGACTATGCCAGGCGTAAAGACAAGAGTTGGTTTGTGTGCATTCGCCTCTATTCCATTCGTATTCATATTTTATGAATTCACTCAATCTGTGCATACGAAATCCTTTTAAAGACCGCAAAGCTATCGCACTTGAAGTGCATGCGCTGACATAAATGCTTGCGCCTACATGTGACGGTGTAAAGTAATTTTATTCCAAAATAGCCTACTTTTTTCAAGGGAACTATACGTAAGACTTCAAATTTTTCTCAAAATTTTTCTTTGTTCTCTTCTCGGCTAATGATCTACTACAAAATATTGGATGAGCATAAGCTGCTTGTGGCTGGGTGGCTCAGCGGCTAGAGTGCGCGACCGCTGTGCATGAGGTTGTGGGTTCGATCCCGCCTCGGAACATCTAATGAAAAGTTTTTTTCTTTGAATAAAACTTTACACCCGGCCACACCCCTTTGCAGTTGGCGCCAGCTTTGCACTAATTAGCCATGAAAAGCTTCTCAAACTGCCGTTCGGATTCGGAGTTAAACTGTAGGTCCCTTTCTCTTGTGCTAAAATTAGAAGCGCACAAGCCAAGAGATTGAGAGAGGCTCGGCTTTGGTCCTTTGGGGCTGTGTCATCTTGACAAGCTAATTTTACTTTATAAGCTGCTTCTGCTTATAAGTCTGACCCAGACTCGAAGAAATCTTGGATTGAGCTTGTGTACATCCACATCTTGATATTGTCACTACTTGGGCAGTTTCCCACGGGCTTTCTCCATGAGTGACTATTTTTGACAACTTAGCTTCTGTTTTGCTTTACTCTACTATGTACGAGGGCGGTCCCAGAATTAGCCGACCTAACTACTAAAACCAGGGACTGCAAATAATAGTTATGAGCTTAAAAAAATGTAAGCCCAAAAACGCTCCCAGAAGGGTGGGAAACATACACACACCCAAAAAAAAGTAGTCATCAAAATGACACTATTTAGTCATCAATTTGAAACTATTGAGTATCAAATTCTCTTTAATACTCCAAGTATCAAATTGATATTTTCGAAAGTATTAAAATGATATATCGAAAATATCAAATTGATACTAACTAGTATCAGGCTGACACTATTTTGTATTAATTTTTTAGTATCAATTTAAAACTAGCAATTATCATTTCGATATTTCAATTATCAAACTTTTGGTATCATATTGATACAAGCTTTTTTCACTTTAATATTTTGCCATTAAAACTAAAACAATAACATTTAAAAACTGATTTATTTTATTTTGTATTCTTACAAAGTGTATTTTATGACTATGGGAAACATTGTACTTTTACATTTCAACGCCGATGTTATTCCAATATATAGAAGTCACAATTATGATGGCATGATCATCCCTACTCGAGAACTTTCTTTAATAATGGTTTTGAAACCGCAGCGTATGCGAACCACGCCTCAACTGCAGCTGACTTGATTCTCTCATCTTGGATAGCGCAAAAACAGCGTGGAGTACGTCCTGTCTAAAAAATTATTTTTGTTATTTACAAATGTGTGCAAGGAACGATGTATAAGTTTAGTTGCTCACCTTGTAAATATAGAGCTTGTGCTCCATATTGAAATACATTTGGGGTGTTCATTTAGTGTTGTATCATTGCATATTGCACATTGTGCAAGCCGCTCCAACAACAATTTGTACTGAGTCAAGTTTGCACTTTATGCTAGACCCCGACCCATGACTACAAAAATCGTTGCAAGTGCAAATCAATATTAGTGTTAGACAACAATAAAAGCGTGACAAGTGTTGCAAAATTTTCTGGTATTTTTTGGTGTAATTTAGTGCTTTATGTGCTAAATCAAAACATCCCGCCAACTAACGGACTATGGCACATTTGCTATGTCGCCTCTGCGGCTCGCATAAATGCAAATTGCATCATCAACAAAATCATCCATAATTTCGTCAAATTCAGAAGCGGCCACAACATGGCCAGCTACACCTGCAATAAATATTACCTAATGTACTTAAATTACCACATAATGCATTCCAACCAACATATATACCTTCAATTGCATCAATTTCGTGAATTGCTTGGGATGCTCTCCATTCCAGAAGTGATGCTTTCAAGCTTTTAAATGGCATTTTTAAATTTATATTTTTAGCAGCAACTCAAAATACACTCCCAATAACAAACTCAGCGATAACGATAGCGAACATCTGAATGCGTTAACTTACAAGACTTACAACACTCAAATCGTTCAATTGGGTGTTCACGATAGCTCTGCTGCAAAGTTGCACATATACAATGATACAACACTTGATGAACACCTCTATTAATTTAGTCTTCAACACATCGTCTGGGGGATTGTTTGCATAGCTTTTAGTTTAAGCAAATTACCGATGTGTTTTTACTA
This sequence comes from Lordiphosa collinella, assembly GCA_018904265.1. NCBI lineage: Eukaryota > Metazoa > Arthropoda > Insecta > Diptera > Drosophilidae > Lordiphosa > Lordiphosa collinella. The sequence continues at coordinate 122,653 of JAEIFV010000215.1, read as the reverse complement.
CAATAAAAATAGTTCATGTCAATCGTCAAACGCCTACTGGTCTGCCAGCTCAGCTGGAATTTCGAATTTTCGAACTTTCATAAAAATGTGATTGTTTCAAATTGATACTTTTGCGTATCATATTAATACCTAAACGATCATTTTTATACTCTCTAGGATTATATTGATACTAAAAAAACGATACTGGTTTTAGTTTCAATTTGAGACAACGTGTATCAAATTGATATTGATACCAATTTTTTTGGGTGCATATGTTATTTTTACGGTAAATTCGAAAACAGGATAAACTTTTATTTTCAATTTTTTTGTTTAAAGTTATTTTTAATTATTAAAAATGATTTTTAAAATAAAAATTTAAAATAATTATTATAGTTCAATTTTTATATAAAAATTAAACCATAACTTTTATTTTCAATTTTTATTTTAAAAATTGAAAATAAGAATACTGTTCAATTTTTATAATAAAAATTTAAAATAAAAATAAATTGAAATCTTTTGAACCGAAGGAGCCTAATCATAACCTATATATATGATCTACGCATTAATTCCTTTCAGTTGATATATAATATGTATTTACAAATGCGTGTACATACATACACTGCGAGTCACAATCAGAATAATAACGGTTCGAGAAATAAGGAAGCCAAAAGAACAAAGGGCTTAGCATATCGAGAGAGTTCAATACAAAACCAGCAGACGGCAACACCGATTGAACAAGGTGGAGCCCAATATGAAATGCTGAAAAGTGTATCATATACGAGGAGTTTATCAAGCAACATTTGCCTAATAATATTCAACTAACAGACAAGCAATTGGCTGATATCAAAGTGCTGTTGTCTGTGCTGGAGCCGATTTCTGCAGCCACCAAAAAGTTGCAAAGCGAACAGCTTTATTTTGGTGACTTTTACAAGCTTTTGTTAGAAAGCAAATTAATGATTAAATCTATGAGAAGCAATATACATAGTGAGGATCTAGCCAACAGCTTGGAGAATCGGGAGAAAATACTAACAACTAATGAAGTTATTCTCTCAGCGATTTATTTGGATCCCAGAATTCGGCGGATTCTTCTTGAGAATCCTCTTCAGCAGGCAGCAGCCAAAAATCACTTGGTAGGATTGATGCGCCCAATTCTTGTTTTAAATAAGCAAGTAAGATTAACATATTTACATAACAATTAACTATTATGCTTTTTTGTTTATCAGGAGAGTCCAAATCATGTAAATCGAGATTCATCAGCATCCTTAGAGATGTCGTCGATTCAACCGGACAGTGGCCTTGAATTGACGTAAAAAAAAAAAAAAATATATTTTATATTATTTAATTTTAAATTAGGGGGGGGGGGGGGGGGGGGGGGGGGGGGGAAGAGACGAACGGAAGAAAAAGAGAAAAAAAAAAAAAGATATAAAAAAACCAAAAAAAAAAAAAAAAAAAATTAGGGGAAATAAGAAAAAAAAAAAAAAAAAAAATATTCAAAAAAAAAAAAAAAAATAAGGGGGGGAAGGGGTTGTTTAGAAAAAAAATAGAAAAAAAAAGGAATTGATACACTATATAAAAAAAAAAAATAATAAAAAAAAATAAAAAAAAAAAATATATAAAAAAAAAAAAAAAAAAAAAAAAATAAAAAAAAAATTTTATAAAAAAAAAAAAAAGCAATAAAAAAAAAATATCCACAAATCGATTTTTACATTTTTTTTATAAAAAAAAATTTACCCGTAAAAAAAATATAAAAATTAAAAAATAAAAAAAAAAAAAAAAGATAATAAAAAAAAAAAAAAATATAAAAAAAAATTTTAGGGATGAAAAAGGGAAGGGGGGGAACCGGGGGAAAAAAAAGAAAAAACCAAAAAACCAAAAAAAATTTTAAATAAAATTTTAATTTTTTTTTTAAAAAAAAAACAAATAAAAAAAAAAAAACATTCTAAAAATAAAAAAAAAAAAAAATAAATCTCAAACAAAAATTATAAATTCAATTATAAAAATTTTTAAAAAAATTAACAAAAAAAAAATAAATCATAAAAAAAAAAATAAAAAAAAAATTATTATTTTAAAGGGGGGAAAAAAAGAAGAAAAAAAAAAATAAAATAAATATTTAATTTTTGTAAAAAAAAAAACATTTAAAATAAATTTTTAATAAAAAAAAAAAAAAATTTTATTAAATTTATAAAAAAAAAAAAAAAAGTGCTAGATTAAAAAAAAAAAAAAAAAAAAAAAAATTTTTTAAAGACAAAAAAAAAAAAAATTTTATTTTTTTTTTACTACTTAAACATAAAAATATTAATAAATATTTTTAACAACAAAAAAAAAAATAAAATTTAAAAAAAAAAACAAGAATAGGGTTTAAAAAAAAAATAAAAGTATAAAAAAAAAAAAAAATTTTTAAAAAAAAAAAAAAATAATAAATTTTTTTTTTTTTATATATATTTAAAACAAATTTTTTCCCCCCCCAATCCGTGGGTTTTTATTTTAATCCTTCCCGGAGGGATGGGGTAAAGAGGTAAATAAACAACAAAAAAAAAAAAGATTTTTTGTTTTGGGGGGGCTTCAATTATTGACCCCGTTGTAACATCCGTTTAAAAAAAATAATTTTTTGGGGGGATAACAAAAATGTTTTTGTTGGGGGTATAAATCGTTCCGAGATAGGCAAAATCCTTTACAGCCTTAAAGTTGTACTCTCCCATAGCAAAAGGTTTTCCAAGACGCGAAGACTCGCGGCGCGAAGAGTCTAGGACTTCTTTCTAAATTCTGAAAACGCCCTGCTTACCGCCCGTACGTTTTTGCCGATAATGTCAATCGGGTCGGTTCCGGTTTTCGACTCGATTTTCGTGTAAACGTTAATGTTTCGCGTTAAAGTTGTATTAATTTGTATGTAAGTAACAAGACAATCTGTGGTTACTAGATCTCGTCGTAGTTTTCTCTCGAATTGAATTCACTTGGAATTGAGCAATCGGTTTCAGTTGCTTAAACGAATTCGAATTTTTTATACCGGATCTAGTAACCGTAGGCATATTGTTCACCTCCTATACAAAGTTATTCGAATTGGATGCAAAATGCTAACGCTTACACGAAAATCGAGTCGAAAACCGGAACAGTGCCCTATATCATCGATATATGCAAGTAGCATTACCTCTTTATAAAAGATGGTGCCCGATCTGTTAGCATTTGGGCACTTGCGCAGTATATACTTCATCAGCAGATTTAAGAAGTTACTCGATAAGGTGTCACCTGATTAAAACCTCTTTTGGTATCAAATGGCTCGGAGGGATTCTTTCCCATTTTGACGGATCTTTGTGTGCTTCTCAACATCATCACGCTAAGTCGATCATGCTTTGCTGGTATACCAAAAGTAGACAGGGCTTCAAAGAACTTCGACCTTATCGGTGTGTCGAAAGCAGCTTTATAATCAACAAAAAGATGGTAGGTGTTGATGAAGTTTGCTTCATTATGTAATGCTGGGTTTACACAGCGTCATAGAGTGTCACAGCGCCACAGCGCAATGTGAACATCGGATGCCTTGTCACAGAAATCCTGCGTCACAGGAATGAGTACTTTTCAATGTGAACACAAGTACTCACTTGGAGTCGTATACTTTCTGGCAGTAGTTGGCACGTTTGTGACAATAATTGCTTTAACAGCTGTTTCAATGCGGCTGCACATTTGAACTCATTTTTCCTGTGACAAGCACATCGAGCAAGTTGGTTTTACTGTCACACTGTGACAATATTATTTTGTTTTTTTTTTTGGGACTTAAGAGTTTTGATAAAGGTAAATATGCGCCAGTTTTTTTGTGATTTCGTGTATTTTTTTAATTTAAATTAAATTATAGTTTTTAGTTTCATCAAATGAATGCCTGAGAGGAGCCAGATCTAACGTTGTGCTTGCAGGACGAAGATGAGGATCAGTGCTCTTGTTGCGACAACAAAATTAATTTGACTTAGGCCCGATTTCTCAATGTGCGGTTGGTCAACTTGACAGGCAGTTTAACCGAAATTGCGTGTCTCATGCTGTGCTTGGCGCAACCGGAGGAACAGACTTAACCGCTGCACGAGCACTGGTTAGGGTTAACCGCGAGCTCAGTGCCGATGGAATTATCGATATACAAACAGCTGGCAACAACACTTGCTTTGTTTATATTATTATTTGCCGCCACAAAATGTTCATGAATAAACGAATTTTTCAACTCCACGCAATGTAAATGGAATTTGAAGAGGCAGAGCAACGAATAAAATATGCCAGAGAGTACAGGAAGAGGCTTAATTACTTTACTGATTTGGATGATGCCAAATTTGTTCAACGATTCAGGTTAGCAAAATCAACAACTAAAATAATTCGGTAATTGTTTAGTAGAGCTACCCCTCACCAAAAATTCTGAAAAAAATATCCTCGATGGACCGCGAATTTACAAGAACTATGACGTCTTCAGATCGCGGGGGACTCCCGCGGTTCAATGGTAAAAATTGTTTGAAAGTTGCATTTTTTTGTATAAAAAACAGATTGTTTTTTGCCTTAACTGTCATTTATAAATTGAAAAAATTGTTTCTGGTAAGCAAAATATTCGTTGTAAACTCTGACCACCAATCACATCGACGAAAAATGAGTTGCCCAAGTTGCGTAAATACGCTAATGAAGTTTTTCGCTAAGTCGGATGAGGAGATAATGCAATTTGTGGAAGATCACGACTGCATTTTAAAGTCAAAAACGTGTCCAAAATGCGGTTCAAAGTGCACGGCAGCGAATGGACGTTTCCGGTGTAGGAAGATAGTGACCGTCCAGAAAGGAGCTCATAAGAGGAAGCAAAAAATAAAGTGCGAGTTTTTTGAATTGGCTAAATTTTTTTTAAAAATCGCGCGATTTTTAAAAAAAAATTTTGCCTGCGGCGCTACTTTGAACAGTACGCCGCATAGGAACGTTTCTAGGTATAAGATCCATTATTGTGATCAATAGACATGGAACCATTTAGATTATATAGGTCTTTTAAAATTTATAGAAGTAAACCTTAATGGCCATACTACTAATAGTATGTCCTAAACAATTTTTAAGTTCACTCACTTTAATTCGATCCTGAAAGTGTTGATAGTCAAAGTGACCAGATGACCTTAGTGTGGCAAACTTAATTGAAGGATATAAATTTTAAAAAATTGTTTAGGACATACTATTAGTAGTATGGCCATTAAGGTTTACTTCTATAAATGTTAAAAGACCTTTATAATCTAAATGGTTCCATGTCTATTGATCACAATAATTGATCTTATACCTAGAAACGTTGAAACGTTGCCAGTGGGCTTTAAAAGAGGGGGCATGAAATAACGCCAGGTGATATATCGCCCCCGGGCGTTATTTCACTCCTAATAGTGAAATAAAGCCCGCGGGTGTTATTTCACTTTCACTTTCATTCAATGTATAGCGCCATTTTCATACTAGGAAACGAAGAAAAAGTCGGTAAATAGCACATCTATACAAATAAATATAAATTATTTTTGAGAAATAATGACAGTTAAGGCAAAAAACAATCTGTTTTTTATACAAAAAAAATGCTACTTTCAAATAATTTTTACCATTGAACCGCGGGAGTCCCCCGCGATCTGAAGACGTCATATTTCTTGTAAATTCGCGGTCCATCGAGGATATTTTTTTCAGAATTTTTGGTGAGGGGTAGCTCTACTAAACAATTACCAATAATTCTTGCTAGGATTAGCGATCAAGTGTCTTCTCAAACTAACAGGTAAAAAATTAACTGAAATTGCGATTCAATTTATAAAGACTCGGATCGTTAACAGGAATCATGCATTGCTATCAGAGACCAAACTCTTGGTGGTGCTGCGTTTCTATGCCAGCGGCAGCTTCCTCATCACTGCAGGCGACTTCTGTGGAGTCCGCGTTCCTTCGGCAAGCCGTGCAGTTAAGCAGTCTCCCAAGGCATGGGAATATATTGCACTGGATTTTGGAAAAATGCAGGAAACAATCAGTGGCTTTTTTCAGTTAGCCAAGTTTCCGAAGGTTATTGGGGCTATCGACTGTACCCATATCCGCATTCAATCACCTGGTGGCGAAAATGCGGAAATATTCCGCAACCGTAAGGGGAACTTCTCCTTAAATGTGGTTGCAAGGTGGCCAGGATCTTCACACGCCACCACCGTGCTTAACAACAGCCGCGTTCGGAAAAGGCGATTTCCAGTGCTGTCAATGGGGATGAGGATATCTCTGAATACGGCATTGGAAGTTATAGTAGCCTGCGGTGTCTTGCACAACATAGCGATTCTTGAAAATGATCCCCTGCCTTGCGGATAAAGCCACAGCAAGCAACACAAATAATAAGGTCCACCAGCAAATGCTCCTCAGCCACCGAAAAGTTTTTCCCTCAAGGACTTTTTGCACCATCACATTCATTCATCATCGTAATTTTAATTTTATTCAACTTTAATTTTAATCAACAATGACCAGCAATAACCAATATCATAAAAATAAAGCAAACCAACACAGCTGATTTGGCCGATTGGTTAAACAGTTTCTGGTCACCCTAATGCAGCGATAGAAATTTATCGAAATCGGATGAAACTGCTGCTGAGAAAACCAAATGACTTGACCGCTTGTCAACTGGAGGAACAAATTTGACCGGCGGTTGGCCAACCGGAACTTTTGAGAAATCGGGACATAAAGGAAAGAAGGAATCTATGCCAAGTTGCAAATTTACAAATGATGTGCGCAAAGATGCAGCAACTTTCGATCAGCTCCTATGTTAGGTGGAGGCCACTTTACCATTCACAATTGAACTTGATGTCTATCAGATGTGACTTGGCCTGCTCCGGGGTGAAGAAGACCAGGCAGCGAACACTTGAACATGATTGGGCACCTCGCCATCATTGATGGATATATCTAGTTGTCCCTCGCCCGCCGCACTCGCATCCCCACGGAACTGGAATCACTGACCCACCGCTCCGCCATTCACCTCAGTCACTTGGATCAGCTGGCGTCATAGCCCTTGGCTATGAGTGGTCCGCCGGTTTTCTTTGTGCTTCGGTGAGACTGAGTTATTTGGCTTCAGGATCCGGCATGACAACCACCTCATACCATCTTAAATTGTCAAAGGCAATAATATCTGGAATAATTTATAAAATAAAAATAACACAGACCAACAAAATGACCAATTTTCTGAGGTGCTGTCGATTTAATTTAGAATTTAGCGTCTGCTTATTTACACATAACAACATAAACCATTGTTTTCCTTTTTTATATTGTTGCATTTTTTTTTGTAGTGGGGGAAAACGCGTTAGGGATAAAAGTAAAGGAATCGATAGGAAAACGTATGGAGCGGCCAATTTTACACTGAGTGGCAACGCCATAGCGACTGGGGAACACTGGGGAACAGTGGCGCCTCCTAGGAAAAGTTTGAAGTTTGAAGGTAGCCTTAAAACCGTTTCGCTCTCTCCTCTCACCCACATTTCATTAGAGTGCATTTTAAGCGGCCAATGACCCGATCTGCAATGACTTTGGAGTAGGTCAGGGACAGGGACAAATTGGGAAGCGGAACAAGGTAACAAAAAGGGAAAACGGACGTTGGCGCGACCGCAGACAAAGTCAAGTCGTTGGTGTCATCCGACTGCTGCAAAAAAAAAACCAAAAAGAAAATAGATCTTTAATTTTGCCGCCAGCAAGCATAAGCAGCAAAACGATTTTTATTTCCTAATTAATTAAATTAAAATCAGTGATCTAAAGGAACAAAAACGTGAGTTAAATAAAAACAAAAAAAAAACAACCCAAATGGTCAGTTATTAGTGCTCGTGCCTTATTCGATTTTCTTTTCCCTTCTCGTAGCGTGGTTGCGAATCAAAAGTGTCCGGCCACGGTTCATTTGGCCAACTGTGATTGTGGCTGTGCAGCTTCCAAGCCCAACAGACTCCCCCTCTATTCGATCTTGGTGGAAATATCCGAGGTCTGGTCAGCTAAGGAGTGAGGAGTGGCGGATTGACCACTTAGCGGCTACAGGGTGTAAAGCGAGAAAGCAGGCGATCAGGAAAAAATCTGTGAGTGTGTTCCGAGGCGTGCTGATCCGGACGAGAAATTCCGGGTCGAGGCGACGAGGAGCTATACAAAATTTTAAATTCCCACCAAGCCTCCCAAGAAATACCTATAGTTGTACGGAGCATATTTTTTCCTTATTATTTCTTGCATTTATTTCAATGGCAAAAAAAGCACACATACAAACACACACACAAATAGCAGAAAACTTAAAATAAAAAAAAAGTTATAAAAATAATAGGAATAACTTACCTGATAGGAATACTTAACTCTGTAAAAAAGGGAAAAAGTTAGGATAATCAAAAATAAAAATATATATAAACTAAAATTATCGCTTACATTCTTAATTAACAAAAAGAGAATACATAACTATGATAAATATTAACATTTTGTAAAAACAAGTAATTTTTTTTTATGGGCCTTCCGCCAAAAACATCCTTCCGACAATTGTAAGCGTTGTCACTCCTCGTATAGGCCAGCAGTACATGCAACAATAAAAGAAGAAAAAAAATTTGGAAAATATTTATAGGCTTATTTATGTGTGCGTCTGAATCTATCATATACTTACTAAGAGAGCTCTTGAGGTAGGGTAAGGTAGAATTAAGGTATATTGCACTTTTTCTATTGAACCAAAATACATCTTATTCCCGTTTTGCATGTGTTGTTAAGCCTATAGGGCGAGTTACAGCACAAGTCGCCAAATGGGGGGATTTATCTTAAAATTCTAATTTAATCATAAAATTCTGGTAATAGTTTTAAGTCGTTGTGAGCTAAACCATGGCAAGTCCGAAATTTGTTAATATATTTGTGAATTGATTTGAATTGAAATGATGTGCTGAGTTAAAAATGGGCGGGGAAGGAAGGTCATGTTAGCCGCTGTGGAGTGATCCGATCCAGATCGGAGGAGCCAGCATCATGGGCAGCTGGAGGATAGTTCCGCTGCAGGTAGGGAGGGAACGCCAGAGTTCCGGTGTGGAACTCTACTCTGGAATTTTAGGGATTTATTGTTGGATCAGTGTCGGATTTTGTTGTCCTTTTTTTTTGTACAAAGAGAAACGTTTGTGTCAGTGTAGAAGAGTTGTCGAGTGAGGTTATTGTGCGGACTACAGGGCTTAGGGATGGGACTACCCCCTGGGATCCGTTGAGCCAGCCGGCGTAGCCCAAGAAAAAAAAACGTAGTTCCGTAACAATATGGCGCCCAAACAGAAAGCAAAACGCGGCTGCGAGGCCGTTTTGAGTGATCTGGAAAATAAAAAAATGTATATTTCAGTCGAAAAGGCTTCTACAAACCCCCTCCTGGCCAAGAAATCAATCCACCTGATGTCTTATGAGGCACACAAAGTGACCCATAATCGCGCAGTGCTGGGAGTTGGTCTCGAAGTCAAGAGTGTGGCAGTGTAGAGTAGATTTAAAAGATTCTGTGTGATAGAAGAGTTCAACTTCGCTAAAAGGTTCCGGTATGACACCACCTTCAGAAAAAGGATTGGTTTGCGACCAAGAGCCATTGCCTGGTGGCAGTAGTGATAATGAACGAATCTGTGATGCAAAGAATGTGATATTAGAGTAGTTTCTGTTGATGTGTTTTGTGCTTACCATTTGTCCTGCTTTGCGTGTCAGTTTTAAATGGATACGAGATGACCTTTGTTTCCAAGGGGATGCATGCTGGTGACCCAGATGATATAGGATCATTCTGCGATGCATCAGTTGCACATCACGACCAGGAGAATTTGATGCCTGAAGTAGGTTTCAAGTGGGTTGAAAGAGATCTCTTGGATGCCGTTCATCAATTAAGTTGACGGATTGAGCATCTGATGGATACTCGTAATCCTTTACCTTGTCCTAAAAAAATGTTTTCCAGAGAAGTGCGTAGAAAAGTGCTGGCAAAGTAGTCCATGGCTGGATAATGATTCTTCCTTCCCCCAGATTTATATGAGTCTAGAAAAAGAAAAGAAAATTTTGTTTGTTAATTGTTCGTTTTCGAGATTTGGAGTCTTTTTTTTTTTTTTTTTTTGGTTTAAAGAATACATTTATTGGTAACTAGCCTTCTGCTACCCTTTTTGGCCGCTTATACTAGTGTGATATTGTGTTTTATCAGTACTTGGCAGTGTCCATTTGGGCTTACCGATAATGTGTAAGTGTTTTAATGTAGGTTTTAAGTGAGAAAGTGTGAGAATTTGGTGTAAATGGTGTCCTGCTAGAGTCGCCGTGAGTTCAGGTCCTTGGGTAAGACTCTCTTTAACCTTCTTCTTTGGCGTACACCTTGGATTCTCCGTTTTCTTAACAAGTTTTTAGCCAGTTTGTTGGGGTGGTGAGATAGCTTGTCAAGGTAAGTGGCGGCCTGTTTGTTGATAACATCCCCAACCATGGGAACTCCAAGGTCTTTTTCAATATCCCTGGTTCTCAGGTACCATTCAGCTCCCGTAATGCGTCTAAGGATTTTCGCCTGGACCACTCTAATCTTCCTCAGGTGAGACTTCGCCGCGATTCCATAAATTTGTAGGCCATATCTCCATACCGGAGCCAGAATTGCCTTGTAGATTAGGACTTTGTTCCTGAGCGACAATTTGTTGTTGGAGTTCAGGAGCCACCCCATGCGCCGTGCTTTGGCAGCCACTGCCTGAGCTGTTGCCGTGACATGTAGTCCAAAGGTCAGTCTTCTGTCCAGTGTCACTCCAAGGTATTTATGAGCTGCTTTATGCTCCATAAGCTGACCGTGCAAGAATACTCCCGGGCAGGTGTCACGACGGGTGGAATAAGTCACCGAAGCGCACTTGTCCGTGTTTATGGCAATATTCCATCTACCGGCCCAATTGCTAAACCTATTCAAGTACTCTTGAAGGGCATCTGTGGCTGAGTATATGCATTTGTTTCGGGCAAGTATGGCCGTGTCATCAGCAAATGTTGCAATTAGAAGATCTTCTGAATTTTCAAGCGGAATGCTACAGGCTCTGGGCATATCGTGAGTGAATAGGGAGTATAGCGTTTCCCGTCATACCCTTCAAGGATATAGTTGACCACTCGATGTAATTGTTCGGGAGTTCCATGGCTCAGTCGGAAGCCAAATTGGAAATCGGGTATGGCTTTTCGAATAGATCGAATATCAAGCATTCTTCGAAGGATACAGCGATCGAAGATCTTTCCAAGGGTGGATAGTAGGCTAATCGGCCGGTAGGAATCAAGGCAGGATGGTGGTTTTCCATTCTTGTGAAAGAGAACAATTCTGGCTTTCTTCCAGGGTGAAGGAAAATGGCTTAGTCTCAGAGCCGCGTTTAAGATGAGCACCAAGAACAATATGGCTTTGTCTGGCAGGAGCTTCATTGTTTTGTTGTCAATGTTGTCAATGCCTGGGGTCTTACGTACCACCAGATCCTTGATTTCCCCTTTCACCTCAGGGAAGGTGATTGGCGGATTTGGAGTCGTTTACTGTGGTTTTGTTTAGACTAGTTTTCTATCAAATAATATTTCTTTAAAGAATAGGATTAGTAGTTAAAGAATAGTAAAATGTCGGGAGTCGAAGGAGATTTCGATTCGGGGCAAAGCCATCACCAGCTTAGGTCGAGAGGGGGGCGGCGAAAGATTCAGAGTTGTGGGAAACTGATGGTGAAGGGGCTGCAGGATTGCCACCGGCAGTGATGGCCGGCGGGTTGGTTAGGACTCCAATGAACTACAGAAAAGTTCAGCAACAAGTTCAGCAACAAAAGGAAGAGCAGCAACGCTTAGCTGCAGAAAAACAACGCCATGACCAACAGCAGATGAAAAGATCGCTGGAATTTCCGAAGCCAACCATAGGATCGTCCGAAGGGTCGGCAATTAATGCAGTCCTTGCCCAAGCACATCAAACGCACAGGCAAGCTATGGACGCCAACATCAGCGATGCGTTACGCCAACAGTTCGAGCAAGGGTTTATCGATATGATGAAGAGGATAAATGACGCTATAAGACCTATGGGCGTCCAACTCCCATTGCAGAATAACGAGGAGCAAGAATTTCCGCATGTGAAAAATGTAAATGCGATGCGCCACCAAGGGGCGATTCCAAAGGGGAACAGGCCTGAGGACAGATTTTACCCAAGAGCGAATCCACCTATAGTCCCACCAAAACCGAGGAAGAGGTTGGACAGCCCTGTCTCTAGCAGTCTATCGGAGGGTATGTATCAAGTACCCGAACAGAGGCGGAATCATAACCCGCGTGGGCGTATAATGGAGGAAATTAGGGCAGGATTTGACCAGTATGAAAACGTGGACGAGTTCAGAAACGTACCAGCCACATCAGGGGTCAGAATAGAGCGCTGGAATGTTTCCTTCGACGGAGATGAATCGAAAACGTCCATAGAAGACTTTGTCTTTCGCTTGGAATTTCTTAAAAATCAGTTCAAATGTCCGTGGAAGGAAATAATACGCAATTTCCATGTGCTGCTAACAGGACGAGCCCGTGAATGGTACTGGGTCCACGTCAGAGAACGCACAGTAGACAACTGGAAGCAGCTGCGAGAGGCATTGCTGGCTCGATTCCGTGGGCACCAGACGGAGCATGACCGGATGCATGAATTACTGCAGCGGGAACAGCATACTGCAGAAGCCGTGGACGACTATATTCATAACATGCGTCTGCTTGCTTCGCGCCTGAAGAAGCCTTTGGAGGAACGTTCCATGGTAAAGCTGATTAAGAAGGGCTTGAGGGAAAGTATTGGCAGATATGTTTACGCCTTAGATGTGTACACAGTCGATGATCTGAGAGACGAGTGTATAGAGGTCGAGAGAACATTCGGTCGGCGAAGCAAGATTGGGGTTGGGCAACAGCACAGGTATCATTAGGGAGGAAAGCCAATGCTGAGCGAGATTGCCATTCCATCAAATGGATAGAATTCCATCTCAGAGGATTTGGACGAAGTCCGAATTGCCAGACCCCATTCGAAACTCATATGTTGGAATTGTGGGCGGCCAGACCACGTATTTAGAGATTGTCTGTCGAGGGAGCGAAAAATCTTCTGCTATAAGTGTGGCAAACCGGATACGTTCAGTCCTCAATGCGTAAATTGTCCGGGAAATGCTCGAGCGAGCGCGTGGAGAGCGGCAGAAGCGCGTTCGGATGCGACAGCCGCAACGAAATAGAGGAGAAAAAGGAGAAAATGTTTGTAGAAAATAAGGATAATAAGATTATGAATAATAATGTTACAAAAATTAGAGGATTACCTTATGAAGAACGCCTGCGTGCATACAAAGAGGCCAGAAACAGGATTTTTGGGGAACGTCAACTGGATGGGATGCGGATGGTTACTCGTCGCGTGAAGAAAACTCGAGAACGCTTTCGGAGGCGTAAGTCCACTAGGCGAGACATAATCGAGGCAATGAGGCGAGGTGACAATGTGGATCAGCGCGTCTTTGCTGATATCGAGCTTATAGGGCACAATATGAAGGGATTGTTGGACACAGGAGCGTCTGTAAGCTTGCTTGGCCGTGGATGCCGGGAGCTTGTGGATATGCTTGGGGTTTCGGTGCAGCCATACGCATCTGTTGTGAAGACGGCTGCTGGAGCAAATCGGGCCATTGTAGGACGGGTGGTTGTGCCTATCAAATATAAAAATGTGGAAAAAACTGTTACATTATATATGTGCCCATACTTGCAACAGGAATTGTATTTGGGCATCGACTTTTGGAGATCATTCGAACTCGCTCCACAGGTACTTGGGCCAACAATAGCTTCGGACGGTGAACCTAGAGTGTCCGAGCTGGCAGTTCCGGTCAAAGATGTGGAATATTATCGCGAAGATGGTATAGATCCTGAGATGAACCCTGATCCGGAGATGTGGAACCTATGGGAAGAACAAAAGAAGAAATTAGAAGATGTTAAGAAGGAATTTCTGACCTTTGAACGCTCTGGATTGGGACAGACGACTTTGCTTAAGCATAAGATTCAGCTGGTTGATGGAACAGAACCAATAAAGGACAGGCATTATCCCCTATCACCAGCTAAGCAAGAGGTAGTATGGAAAGAGGTCGATAAGATGCTTCAACTGGGAATAATTGAAGAAAGTGATAGTCCATGGAGCAACAGAACGACTGTGGTAATGAAGCCGGGGAAAAACAGATTCTGCCTTGACGCGCGTAAACTTAATAAAGTCACCATAAAAGACGTGTATCCTCTGCCGTGTATCGATGGCATCCTATCTCGCAAAGATCAAACGCATTTGAAATTCGCTTTTTGGCAGATAGAGCTGGAGGAGAAAAGTAAGGCGTATACGGCGTTTACTGTTCCAGGTCGTCCGCTATATCAGTTCCGATATATGCCGTTCGGACTGTGCAACGCCGCGCAGCAGTTGTGTCGACTCATGGACAAGGTAATCCTACCAGCGTTGAGGTCAAACGTCTTTGTGAACTTAGACGATCTGCTTATAATTTCGGAGGTCTTTGAAACCCATTTAAAATATTTAAAGTTAGTGGCCGAATGCCTAAGTAAAGCAAACCTTACCATTGGCCTAAGCAAATCGAAATTATGCTTTAAAAGCCTAGAATATTTAGGTTTTATAGTCGGAGGCGGTAGTCTGCGAACTGTTCCGGATAGAGTGTTGGCCATTAGGAATATGCCGAATCCAAAGTCCATCAAAGAGGTTCGAAGCTTTTTGGGAACAGCAGGGTGGTATCGCCGTTTCATCAAAAATTTCGCAGACATATCTGTGCCGTTGACAGACGCTCTAAAAAAACATAGCGGGAAATTTAGTCTCAGTGACGAAGCCATTGATGCCATCCAAAAATTGAAGTATGCCCTCACTGCTGCGCCAGTGCTCGTTCATGCAGATTTTAAGAAGAGATTTTATGTCCAATGCGATGCTTCTCAGTTCGGGGTTGGAGCGGTCCTTTTCCAAATAGACGATGAGCAACAGGAGAGGCCAATAGCATTCTTCTCTGCAAAGTTAAACAAACATCAAATAAATTATACTGTGACAGAGAAAGAATGTTTAGCTGCGATTCTGGCCATTCAAAAATTTAGACCATACATAGAGATGATGCCATTCACCGTTGTTACAGATCATGCCAGTCTCCAGTGGCTGATGACGCTGAGAGATCTTAGCGGAAGATTGGCAAGGTGGTCTTTGCAACTGCAGGCGTATGACTTTGAAATAAAGTACAAGAAAGGAGCCGAAAACGTCGTCGCAGACACCTTATCGAGGATCGTGGAGGAGTTGCACGTATCACCAGAGTCGCTGCTGGGATTCCAAACCCTAGAGTTTGAGTCAAAGGAGTATCAAGACTTGGTGGAGGAAGTACAAAGTCAGGGGCACAAACTGCCTGATCTGAAGGTACACAATGGCCTTATATTCAAGCGCATGAACCGTGAGGATCTTGTGGATGAGGTGGATGGCACAACCTGGAAGCTTTGGGTACCGGAACAACTTACTGCTGGGATGATTCAAAAGGCCCACGCAGAGGAGACGTCAGCACACGGAGGCGTAACCAAAACGTTGCATCGTCTACGCAGACAGTTTTATTGGCCAGGCATGGCGATTCAAGTAAGAAATTTCATCAGGAGATGCGAGGCCTGCAAAGAGACAAAAGCGCAAAATTATAAAATGCAAGTGGGAATCGGAAAGGAGGTTTGTACCGATCGTCCTTTCCAGAAATTGTACGTGGACTTTTTGGGAAAGTACCCTCGCTCAAAAGGTGGACACGCATGGATTCTTGTCGTGGTTGACCACTTCTCGAAGTTTACGTTCTTGAAAGCAATGAAGGATGCCACCGCCAGTAACGTCGTTGACTTCCTAGTGCACGAGGTTTTTTTCAAGTTTGGCGTCCCCGAAGTGATCCACTCAGACAATGGCCGACAATTTGTCTCCAACGGATTCCAATCGATGCTGCAATCGTTCGGGATTACCCATCTGCGCACTCCTGTGTACTCGCCTCAAAGCAACGCCGCTGAGCGAGTGAATCGCACAGTTCTGGCTGGAATTAGAACATATTTAGAGCAAGATCACAGGGAATGGGATGCATATTTACCTGAGATAGAAGTTGCCATCAGGAACTCTGTACACGCCGCCACGGGGATGACTCCATTTTTTGTTGTCTTTGGACAACACATGATGCTCAACGGTGCAAGTTACAAATTGGCCAGGAAACTGAGATCGCTATCGGACCACGAGATTTCGGACTTGGACGCGAAGGACAAGCTGGCGTTAATTCGAGAACAGGTGAAAGAGAACCTGCATGCAGCGTATGAACGGAGCCAACGGCGATATGACCAGCGTGTTCGAGCATTACGGCTGGAGCCGGGACAAGAAGTATGGAGGCGCAACTTCTCTCTAAGCAAATTTGGCAAGTCCTACAACACGAAGATCGCCAGAAAATTCCTGAAGAGTAGGGTGGTTCGAGCTGTTGGTAGCAACGCATATGACCTGGAGGACTTGCAAGGACGTGCTCTAGGCGTATATCACGCGAAAGATCTGTGTGCATGAAGCAATCAACCATCTGTTCAGGCAGCATGCTCCGTTGGGAAATGCTGTAGCCTTCTAAGCCTGGCGGGCGTAGTTGAGGTTGGGTGTGGCCTTCGTTGGGCGCGGTGGTGCTAATAGCCGGCTGGCGACCTAGAAAAATAGAAATAATTTGAGAAACTAATTAAAGTAAAATGCTCACGAAGCTTGTTTTTGTGTGTAGTGTTTATGTCCAATCTTCGTGGTGTTGTTGCATTTTTTTTGTAGTGGGGGAAAACGCGTTAGGGATAAAAGTAAAGGAATCGATAGGAAAACGTATGGAGCGGCCAATTTTACACTGAGTGGCAACGCCATAGCGACTGGGGAACACTGGGGAACAGTGGCGCCTCCTAGGAAAAGTTTGAAGTTTGAAGGTAGCCTTAAAACCGTTTCGCTCTCTCCTCTCACCCACATTTCATTAGAGTGCATTTTAAGCGGCCAATGACCCGATCTGCAATGACTTTGGAGTAGGTCAGGGACAGGGACAAATTGGGAAGCGGAACAAGGTAACAAAAAGGGAAACGGACGTTGGCGCGACCGCAGACAAAGTCAAGTCGTTGGTGTCATCCGACTGCTGCAAAAAAAAAAAACAAAAGAAAATAGATCTTTAATTTTGCCGCCAGCAAGCATAAGCAGCAAAACGATTTTTATTTCCTAATTAATTAAATTAAAATCAGTGATCTAAAGGAACAAAAAACGTGAGTTAAATAAAAACAAAAAAAAAACAACCCAAATGGTCAGTTATTAGTGCTCGTGCCTTATTCGATTTTCTTTTCCCTTCTCGTAGCGTGGTTGCGAATCAAAAGTGTCCGGCCACGGTTCATTTGGCCAACTGTGATTGTGGCTGTGCAGCTTCCAAGCCCAACAGACTCCCCCTCTATTCGATCTTGGTGGAAATATCCGAGGTCTGGTCAGCTAAGGAGTGAGGAGTGGCGGATTGACCACTTAGCGGCTACAGGGTGTAAAGCGGAGCGAGAAAGCAGGCGATCAGGAAAAAATCTGTGAGTGTGTTCCGAGGCGTGCTGATCCGGACGAGAAATTCCGGGTCGAGGCGACGAGGAGCTATACAAAAATTTTAAATTCCCCACCAAGCCTCCCAAGAAATACCAATAGTTGTACGGAGCATATTTTTTTCTTATTATTTCTTGCATTTATTTCAATGGCAAAAAAACACACATACAAACACACACACAAATAGCAGAAAACTTAAAATAAAAAAAAAGTTATAAAAATAATAGGAATAACTTACCTGAAAGGAATACTTAACTCTGTAAAAAAGAAAAAAAAGTAGGATAACCAAAAAAAAAATATATATAAACTAAAATGATCGCTAACACTCTAAATTAACAAAAAGAGGAGAATACATAACTATGATAAACATTAACATTTTGTAAAAACAAGTAATTTTTTTTTATGGGCCTTCCGCCAAAAACATCCTTCCGACAATTGTAAGCGTTGTCACTCCTCGTATAGGCCAGCAGTACATGCAACAATAAAAGAAGAAAAAAAAATTTGGAAAATATTTATAGGCTTATTTATGTGTGCGTCTGAATCTATCATATACTTACTAAGAGAGCTCTTGAGGTAGGGTAAGGTAGAATTAAGGTATATTGCACTTTTTCTATTGAACCAAAATACATCTTATTCCCGTTTTGCATGTGTTGTTAAGCCTATAGGGCGAGTTACAGCACAAGTCGCCAAATGGGGGATTTATCTTAAAATTCTAATTTAATCTTAAAATTCTGGTAATAGTTTTAAGTCGTTGTGAGCTAAACCATGGCAAGTCCGAAATTTGTTAATATATTTGTGAATTGATTTGAATTGAAATGATGTGCTGAGTTAAAAATGGGCGGGGAAGGAAGGTCATGTTAGCCGCTGTGGAGTGATCCGATCCAGATCGGAGGAGCCAGCATCATGGGCAGCTGGAGGATAGTTCCGCTGCAGGTAGGGAGGGAACGCCAGAGTTCCGGTGTGGAACTCTACTCTGGAATTTTAGGGATTTATTGTTGGATCAGTGTCGGATTTTGTTGTCCTTTTTTTTGTACAAAGAGAAACGTTTGTGTCAGTGTAGTAGAGTTGTCGAGTGAGGTTATTGTGCGGACTACAGGGCTTAGGGATGGGACTACCCCCTGGGATCCGTTGAGCCAGCCGGCGTAGCCCAAGAAAAAAAACGTAGTTCCGTAACAATATGATTATTTTTGTTTTATTCGTGGAACTGGCTCACTTGTCACGAACTCGTTCAATATTCACTTTTTAGCATTGTGTCGCTTTGTGGCAATGACAGAAATCGTTCACACCAAAAATACTCATTTGTTTTGTCGCAGCGCTGTAACACACTATTTAATATATGTGACGTCAAAGTAAACACTTTCGACCTGTGACAACTTTTGTCACAAATTGTCACAGACAATAGTGTCACAATGTGATGCGCTGTAAACCAAGGTAACCAAAGTTATCCAAAGTAAGGACACAGAAAATTTAGAAAACTAAAATAAATTTAAAAAAAGAATTGAAAATGTTATTTGATTGGTTCCCTTTGTTAAACAGTTTCTTGTCTTAGCGGATAAGGATTTCATCGTGGCAGTTGTAACAGCATAATCAAATTCCAAACCCAGCGTCTGACCTCTTTAATTGTCAGTGCAGAAGCGCACACAAGTATGTGTGCAACTTCAACCATGTGGTATGTGACACTTTCGCTGCTTCATGGTGACTTCATTAGTAGTAAAATTAACGAACCACCAACAGCTTCGCATACCGTACTTGGGCTGGCTTTAATGCGTTTCAATTAACTAATTTATTTTCATTAAACGCAATTACATTAATATCGTATGAAATTAACAGGGGAAAGGAAGCTAAAACTTCCCTTCAGTTCGGTTACTTACTAAATCATAGCTGAATTACTGAATCATGCACTCAGAACAAAATCAAGACCTTGCGTTGACAAAAGAAGAGCTTTTTCGTGAACTGTGAACTACGGTGTCATTTCATGAACGTCATTTAAAAACCAGCTGTTCGATCATTATTAACGTATAGGTGGTGCGCTAGTACCATTTTGTGCTCAACTGGGAATCATTTTGGGGTCAGTTTACTGCTTTTCCACCTAGAAAAAAAGTAGAGCGAATAATTAAAGTACACACGCTCCTGAGAAACAATTTATTCATTCTTGATTTTTTAAGAATTTTGCTCTTGAAATCGAGCTAAATTCATTTTGTTTGGTGCTTTAAGGCGAGGGGAGTGAGGAATAGAAACTGAGAGAGGAGAGCAATTACATTTGAGAGAATAGCGTTGAACCCGCTTTCACAGTATCGTTTTTTTTTGGGAGAGAAGGGTGTGGGGAAACAACCGAGCGAAGAGCGCTCCCCGTCAGCTTATAATATAAATTTGAACGATGCTCAAGGCATCCTAGGTGTGGTGCTGTTGGCTAAGCGGTGGTGAAATAATATCAAAATAAAGATATTTTTTTGGGTATTTTCAAGAGATATTTTGCTTGTAGCGTTCGGTCACACTGCTGCGATCAACTGTTTCTTGTGGTTTTATAAAAGTGGATGCAGACAAATCACAGTGCAAATTGTGTAGTAAAACTATTAATAACAGTGGCAATTCGACGAACCTAAAGGCGCTTTTAAAAGCAAAGCATAGAGATGCTTGGCTGAAATGCATACCTAAATCGATGCTCTGAACATCTGTTTTTTCCCCATATTTTGCGAAAAAATCGTTTATAATCGATTTTTTCAATTTTTATGATATATTTACTAGAAGGCACTGTATTAAAGTGTAGGAGCTATATAGATAATAAATCGGCCCTCTAGGGAATAAAAATATATATATTTGTTACAATATAAACCAGCGCCACTGTTCTCTTATCACGGATTAAAAGCTGTGAAGCAGAAGAATTGGTGGACTCGTACATTTGTTTAAAACAGGGGCCGGCAGCTTGCTATCTGGCGTGCATTTGAAAATTCTCAAAGCAGCGCTGCTCAAACACACATAGTATAAGCTGTACAAGCGCCGCTGCGTTGCTTGCTTTCCTACTCCGCGACACAGTCGTCGCTACTGAAATTGAGAGCAATTTTTGAACTGCTCTCACACACACCAATGGAAAAATGTAAATGTATTTTATGCCTCCCTCTGGTTTAAAACATAGCAACTCTAATGCCGCTAGTTAAACGATCACCACAGAAGATGCAAGAAAATGAAGCATTGGAAAGCAAAAGCACCCCAATTAGCAGTTTGCTTCAGCAGGAGAAGCAAAAGCGTGGCGAGCTGTCGCCAGATTTGTCTTTAAGCGATCTGCTTGCGGCAGTGGTGTCCAAACTCACACAATGAAAGCGTTTACTTGTGTGCGAAGCAGCGAAACACAAATGCAAGGTGACGTTTTACTGCTTTACACTGAATAAATAAAATGCGTGCGATTCAAACAAACTAACATTTAGTTTGTGTTATGTTTAAATCGCACGCCTTTTTTTTCAGTGTAAAGCAGTAAGACGTCACCTTGCCTTTGCTTCGCACACAAGCAAAAGCTTTCATTGTGTGAGTTTGGACCAGGGGCCGGCAGCTTCCTATCTGGCGTGTATAGGAAAATTCTCAAAGCAGCGCTGCTCAAACACGCATAGTATAAGCTGTACAAGCGCCGCTGCGTTGCTTGCTTTCCTACGCCGCGACGCAGTCGTTTCTACTGAAACTGAGAGCAATTTTTTAGCTGCTCTCACACACACCAATGCATTGCAATGCAAAAATGTAAATGTATTTTTTGCCTCCCTCTGGTTTGGACACAACTGATTTATAGAATACACATATTCTCTCTCTCTATACATGTCTCCGCTGCGACGCCGGCAGAATTTGGCTCGCAAACCACGCGTGTCTGCCTTTTCAAATTTTGGACATCGCTGGCTTGCGGCAATCAATACCATGGGGAAAAATGGAAGCTTGCAGAATCCGTGGCAACAAAAGAGGACATAGAGGATATAAAAACCCAGTTAAACGGAGTAACGGAAAAAATAAAGCACCTTCAGAAGGAAAACGAAACTTTTAAGGCGGAGATTAGCAAACTGCAGTACAGACCGAGAAGCCCACCGAAAAGAACTAAACAGGCTAACCGAGCAAAATAAGGCTAGAAATGTTATAGTAAAAGGCGTGCAAAAGAAGAAGGCAAGAACCCAAGATGTCGAGATACTCTTCCGTAGTAAAAATAACTTTCATAATTTAATATTTGCAAATAAATAAATAATATAAAAAATAATATTAAAACAATAAATTCTAAGCTTAATAATATTGAAAGTAAATGTCTACGATTTGAAACAAAACAAAATAAAGCTATAACAAATAAAATTATAGGTAAACTTCAATATAAAATTATAATCATTAGTTTTAATAGTTTAATAAAAACATTGGTCTTGTAAATCAAAAATAAGATAAATTCTTTTAAAACTTCAAGAGAAAAATTTTTTTCATTAATCCCCAAAATTAATATTTTATTATAAACTACCTCTTGATATTCTTCAATTAATTCTATACTCATTAATTTTTACTACCCCTCCAGTACTGGGCACTAGTTCGTGGCTGGTGAGATAAGTACTTACTAGGCAACCACCCCTACTTACTTTACTAACCCTAAGCAATGCGTTTCTTCGTTTCTTTTTTTGTATGAAATGTCCGCATATAGGGTCAATCGCCACCACTTCGTTTACCGGTAACTAGTTACAGGGGTACCCATAAAAGGACTAGTTACTGGGGTACCCATAATAGAACTAGCTACAGGGGTACCTAAAAAGGACTAGTTACTGGGGTACCCAGTAATAGAACTAATTAAAGGGGGTACCCATAAAAGGACTACTTATGTAGCTACTGAAAAGCCAATTAATTAAAACCCATTAATTTTAAATTTAATGAAATAGTTATTTTATTAATTATTTTCTGAGTTTTTAGTTTTATTCACGCAATTGTTTTTAAAGTGGCGTTTCTTTTGTAACTGCGGGGCTTTTCGCAGTTGGTCCTCAGCTGACCCAGTCCCATCGACCAAATTTATTGTATCTGAAAAAAAGAAAAGAAAAAAGTATTAATTGCAACATTAAGTGTTTAAAACTAGTATTATTTGAACTAGTAAATTTAATGTAAGTTGTGGTAAATAATAACAGTGCACATTGGGCCAGAATCCCTTTTTTTTGGCATAAAGTCTACTAATAAAGCAACTTTGTTCCCTTTGTTCCCCGCACCCCAACACCAAGTCGATTGAACCACGCCTACTTGTACCGCCCTTATTAGAACACATTGTTCAGGAGTACATTTGTTATTATTTTTAATTAATATTTGAATATAAAAGAACTTAAATACTGATTTATTTCAGGTATTAAATTAATACTTATACATTAATCTTCTTTTTCTACTTCCAAATCCAGAGAAAATGGGTTACTGCCCTCATGATCACTATCCGAGTCGCTATAATCGCTGCCTAAGAAATATTCCCTATTATTATATTCTACGTTTGGTGCTTCTAAAAGCTTAATAACTTCTTTTGGTAACGGCGATTTTTTATTTAGAGCCAATCTTTTCTTAATATTAAGGCTTGAAGTAAGGGGTCCGATGAATCCATTGATCGGTGGAACAGATCCGTTAAATTGTTGATACGAGAATTTCGTCTCGCATCTGATTGTCTATCGCGCTTATAAAGTTTATTTCGCGCTTCAGATGCGTTTTCCCCAAAGCAACCGATTGGTAATACCGATGATGCTATTATCTGCGAGCCGTGAACTATGACTTTGTGGACAGTTGCTGACATCGGATACCAAGAATACTTTTCCATATAATTTGTCGCAGTTGCTTGGCAGAATTGACCGAATTCAGTTATATTTACGGGGAATTCACAGGATATAGTTATTAAAATTATATAAAAGCGGTGCAGAATATCATAATCTAATCCTAATATTAAGGAAAGCTGCCATGTGTTTTTAAATGCCCTTCATGCGGTATTTCCGTCATTCGTATTTCCACTTCCATTTTGTTTTGGCTTATCCACATTTAATCCCATTTCACTCCAAAATAATTTTTGTATTTCATGTTTACGGGATGTAATTATTTTTTTTTCTTCTTTATCCCTGTATTTTATTCTGTATTTTATTCACTTTAACTATATTAATCACTGAAATTCACTTTTTTCACTTGGTGGTACGTCAACTGCAAATGCTGTCACAATCTGAAGTGAATGGCAAAAGCAAAGAATGTTCCAGCAATGCAGAAAACGCGTGCAAGCTAGAAGACAAAATAACGGTGCTAGCATTGCATTTGTTTTTGTTATTTAATGAAAAATGCGAGGACAACAGTAAAATATCGAAAATTCGTTTACTTTTTGTGCATTTTTTTCGGACACTGGTTCGGCGTCCGTTTACCATTGGGTTACTCAGGAAAGTACCCTTCTACTCTGGTTCGCGGTGGGTTACAGAATATACAGGCCATAAATATTTGTATTTTTTTGGTGGTTCGGCGTTCGTTTACCATAGGGCTACTTAAGAAAGTACCCATGTAGGAACCAGTCGAGTAGGTAGTTCCAGCATGGCCAATCGCCACCATCAGTACTAGAGGGACTTCCATTATTTTTATAAATATAATTCACCCATCCACATGTAAAAGTTCGAGAGACAAGAATAATTTTTAATAACAATCAGTCCCTGGGCTTACTACCGGAATTGGAGACAATGACCATGGCGGAAGATGTTGTTAAAAACGGACGAAAACTAGTCGGAACAAAAATTTATGTCGAAAGGGATCTATTCCATGAAAAAAAGGAGCACAAATCAGCTCTTCTACAATTTAAGAGAGAGAGGAATGCAAAAAACGGAAACGTTAAAATATTTGTCAAAATCGACTCAACAAATATAGGAGGAAAATGGATGCGCTTTAACAGTATAGAAGAACTCATACATAAAGGGCAACCAGCAGATAAAATTATGAGTGAACTATTTGAATCCATTTTCCGAAAATATCCTATTGTAAAGTAAAGTAAAGTAAAATCGGCTTGTCAAGATGACAGCAGCCCCGAGGGGCCAAAGACGAGCCTCTCTCAATCTCTTGGCTTGTGCGCTTCTAATTTTAGCACAAGAGAAAGGGACCTACAGTTTAACGCCGAATCCGAACGGCAGTTTTGAGAGGCTTTTCATGGCTAATTACTGCAATGCTGGCGCCAAAAGCAAGAGGTGTGGCCGGGTGTAAAGTTTTATTCAAAGAAAAAAACTTTTTATTAGATGTTCCGAGGCGGGATCGAACCCCCCACCCGACAATATCTCGTATGTATCCGGACCTACGAGAATTACGATAGTTTCTCTTATAATCGAAATCCGTTTTTCTTAAGAGATGCGGGTTTCAATCGGACATAAGCTATTTTTTCTCTATTTGTGACAGCAACAAAGAAGAGAAACAAAGGAAAAAAGAAAAATGTACAGAAAGTCAGAGGCAAAACACTCGTCTTTACCTAAAAGTATGCAAAAAAAACGATGCACTCGTCTTTACCTAAAAACAAGAAAATAATTTCCTAAATTTTAGGAAAGATGCTTGCAGTAACGAGCTTCGCGTATTTGACGTATTTGAGACCTCAGAGCATTGTAAAAAATATGGGAAAAATATAGAAAATTTTAAAAACAACAAAACTAAAAAACAAAAAAAAAAAAAAAAGAGAAAGTCAAAATAATTTTAATTTCAATGCCTTGAATAGGATTCGAACCCACGACCTCGCGGCTGCACGGCAAATGTCTTGCCATTCTACCACCGGTCTTGATTGCATTCTTTACTGTCATTTCGCCACCGTCTCGCGCGACACTGTTGTATCGGTGAGCGTTAAGATGTCCGTCGTTCGTGTTAGAGTCCCGAGGTCCTGAGTTCGAGTCCCAGTAAGGGTAATTAAAAAAAAGAAATAATAATAAAAAAAAATTGTATTTAAAAAATGATCACAGCAAAAGTATGAGGGGAAAGGAGGTGGTGGGCGGCCTGGTTGGGGGGTGTTGTGGTGTGTGGGGGGGAGCAGCAGCAACTTTTTTTCAACTTTCGCGAAACTAAACGTTTGCAACACGTTTTCGGAACCGTTCTCGACACTTTCTAGATAGCGAAAACGTATTGGAAACGGATTAGTTTTCGATCCGTTTTCGCTTTCGAGAAAGTGTCGAGAACGGATCCGAAAACGGATATCGAGAACTTATGCTTTGCTGCCACAAACTGAGCGACAGGTAATACTTTTTCGGACCGAGAATGGAACACATTCTCGATAGTTTTGTGATAGAAACCTTCGAGAAAATGTCGAAAACGGATCCGTTCTCGATACCGGCTGTCGGGTGGGCCACGACCTCATGCTCAGCAGTCGCGCACACTAACCGCTGAGCCACTCCGGCCACGTAAGTATTTAATTGGGATATTTCACTTCAATTCAATTTTCAATTAGGATTTTTCACACCAGTCAAATCCCATACCAGTCAAATGCCATAGGTCAAGATTTATATGCTCTCTGTTGGAGGAGATCGGGGTTCGAATCTCAATGAGGGCGGGAATGCGGAAATATTTTTTTTATACAGGGTGGTCCATTTAAAAATTGGAATTTAATTTTGCTATAAAAAAAACGGCTCGATATTTTTCAAAGCTTGAACATTTTTTGGAAAGGTTGGTTCATGTCATTTATTTATGAAAAACAAATTCGGTCAATTGACCACCAGGGCTGACTTGAAAGTAGCCCATTCGATCCTCCCAATTTTTCAGAACATTTTCAATTTTTCCGGCACGTATGTCAGCAATAGCAACTCGAATCTCGTTCTTCAACTCATTAATTGTTTCAGTATTGTTTGCATAAAATTTGTCCTTGAACGCTCCCCAAAGATAATAGTCTAACGGTGTCAGATCACAGCTTCTCGGCGGCCAATTCACATCTCCATATTTGGTGATTATTCGATGTTCGAAGATATGGCGCAGAAGATCGCTGTGGCGTGCGCTGTGTGGCACGTAGCGTCGTCTTGTTGAAACCAAATATCGGTCAAGTCTTCCGCTTCAATTTCCTCAAAGAACCAATCACTTAACATTGCGCGGTCGCGCTAGTTGACGTCGATGGATGTTCACGCACATTTTTAGCAACCGCAGCAATGTTTTCGGTCGACCGAACCGGACGAGTACGTGCACGGGTTGGTTTATCCACCAACATTCCAGTTTCACAAACTCGCTTCACGAATTGATCCACAAATTGTGTTTTCGAAACATTTTTTTTGTTGTTTTAACATTTTGCACAGTTTGAGTCGAGGACTTACCACTTTGGAAATACGTTTTAAATATTTCCCAACTTTCTTCAAGCGAATAGCGACCCATTTCGTAAATGTCAAAGTTTTTACTAAATATTAGTCGCTTTCCGAAAGACATTTGACGTTTTTAAAGTCAAATTATGAATAGTTCAAATTCCAAACACTAAATGGACCACCCTGTAGCATAAATACGAATATTAATTTGAAAATATTTGGGTCTACTAAATAATAATGGAGAATAAGAATAAATGGAAGGAAAGGCAATTGCCGTAATCATAATAAAAAAAACCAAGGTTCCCCCCAATGGAACTCGAACCCCGATCTCCTCGAACAGGCGCCGAGTCTATCATTTCTACACCACACACTTGCTTGTCGAAATATTTCAATTACATTCCAAATATGCATTTTAGGACCTCCATCTCCAGTGGGACAAACTTCCCCAAAGTCGATCCAATGCCATCAACATATACACTGATGTCTCTAAGCTAGACGAAAAAGTAGGAGGGGGGTCTGTTCCTCCAACCTAAATTTGAACTTATCGTTCCGCCTTCCTGATCACTGTAGCGTGTACCAAGCGGAGGTTGTGCCCATCCAGGAAGCACCTTACATGGGTGCCTGGACATCGCAACATAGAAGGAAATGAGTCTGCGGGAAAACTATCTAGAATCGGTACCAACATCGAGCTCCTTTTAGAGAAGAGCACGATAGGGATGCCTATG
This sequence comes from Lordiphosa collinella, assembly GCA_018904265.1. Lineage (NCBI taxonomy): Eukaryota > Metazoa > Arthropoda > Insecta > Diptera > Drosophilidae > Lordiphosa > Lordiphosa collinella. Next base: position 95,198 of record JAEIFV010000215.1, on the reverse strand, counting down.
GCAACATTTCAGCTCCACTCAAAAGCTGAAACACTTCGTCTCGTTGCGGATAGGTGGAAAAACCTTTCCCCCTGTACGGTAGCGGGGCTTACATGGCCAACACTACACCTAAAGCGTACCGCCCCGCTTTTACGCCACAGAAGGGAAGACATATCGCTTCTGGTGGGAACCTTAAAAGGGTACTGTCTTATCGGCAGACATGCTGCACGCCTAGGCATCACTCACCATGAAGTGGAGGAAACAGTACAACATTTCCTCTGCCATTGCCAGGCAGAGCGTTTAGAGTTCCTGATACCTTTCTTATAAGTGCTTAGTCTTTGTTTATATAATTCGATTACAAAGTCAGCTATTCGCCATCGAAACCTGGGAAAAACAAGACCTCACCGTACTGAAAATAATTTGTACACAGTGGCCTATGTTTTTTATACAAATTTCTAAATACTCTATACTGGAGTGAAAAATGCCAATTGAAAATTTAATTGAAGTGAAATATCCCCCTTAAATTTTGACTGGTTGTCAAAAATCGCAATTGAAAATTTAACGGAAGGGAAATTTTTCAATTAAAAATTGGCTAGTTTGAAAAATCCGAATTGAAAATTTAATTGAAGGGAAATATTCCAAGCAAATTTTTAATGCAAGGGAAATAAATAAATTTCAGCTGGCACTTGACTAGGTTCATGTGCAATTAATAATTGACTTAAGCCTTGATGTTCAACTTTTTCTAAATTTTAACGGAAAAATTCAATTTAAATTCAATTAACTTGAAAAAATAGTTGAGCTATAATGTAAACAAATTTCAACAGGATTTAATGGTAATTGAAGCATATAACTAATTTAAATCAAATAATTGATTAGTGCTTGAGTATTTAGCTTTGTGAAATTTGTGTAATTTAATGTCACGTTGACACAGCCCCAAAGGGCCAAAGCCGAGCTTCTCTCAATCTCTTGGCTTCAGTTTAACGCCTAATCCGAACGGCAGCTTGAGAAGCTTTTCATAGCTAATTACTCCAAAGCTGGCGCAATCAGCAGAGAGGCATGAACGGGTGTAAAGTTTTTTCAAAGAAAAAACTTTTCATTTGATGTTCCGAGGCGGGATCGAGTCCACGACCTCTTGCACAGCGGTCGCCCACACTAGCCGCTGAGCCACCCGGCCTGCATACTATACATAGTAATAATCATTTTAGTAATAAGTCTATGGGCCTTGTTCCGGTTTTCGAGTCGATTTTCGTGTAAACGTTAACATTTTGCATCCAATTTGAATAACGTTGTATAGAAGGTGAACAATATCCCTAAGGTTACTAGATGTGATATAAAAAAACTCGAATTCGTTTCGGACGTTACCGCACTTCAAAAAATAAGATGGACTGGACAGGGGTGTAGGAAGATAACATCCGAAACCAACGCCCCATGGGAGATCTACTACAGTGGACATGACTCGAAGCACGAGTTTGGTTGCGGCTTTGCAGTCAACAAAAGACTGTGCCGCTCTGTCATCAGCTTTACACCAGTTGACAAGCGACTTGCCGCACTCAGACTTAAGGCAAAATATTTTAATATTCGGCGCACGCCCCGACAGAAAAAAAGAACGATTCGGATAAAGACGAATTCTATGAGCGCCTAGAAGACCTATATGAGCGCTGCCCCGATCACGACATCAAGATCGTGCTAGGCGACTTTAACGCACAAATCGGGAGAGAAGAAGTTTATCGCCCGACTATCGGCCGATTTAGCCTGCACAAAAAAACCTCAAAAAAAAATGGAGAGAGTCTAATAGGCTTCGCTTCGGGCCGGAACATGGTCATTAGTAGTACCAGATTAGAACACCGCGACGACCACAAGGCGACCTGGAGGTCCCCTGATCAAAAAACACAAAACCAGATTGATCACGTTGTGATAGACGGACGGCACTCATCCAGTGTTCTAGACGTACGTGCGCTCCGAGGAGCCAATATTGACTCGGGTCACTACCTTGTTGCAGCCAAAGTACGCACACGGCTCAGTGTGGCACATGCCGCACAGTCTAACACACGCCGAAAGCTGAACGTTGAGAAGCTGCAATCACAACGGACAACCGAAGCCTACTCAGCAAAACTCACCCAGCTGCTCAGGGAAACCCCACCTGGCCCTTCTGGTGTTGACGAACAGTGGAAGCATATTTCACACTCTATGAGTACAGCTGCCAAGGAGATTCTCGGATTTACCGAAAACTCCCGAAAACAGTCATGGTACGATGACGAGTGCCGCCGCGCTACTGCAGAGAAAGACGCTGCCTACAGGAGAATTCTGCAGTCTGGAGCAACGCGGGCTGTTAAGGACCGATACCGGGAGAAAAGGAGAGAGGAGAAGCGCCTTTTCAGAAGAAAGAAGAGCAGGAAAAGCGCATTAGAGAGGAAGTCGAAGTGCTGTTAGGAAGGAGTGAGACTCGAAAATTCTACTAAAAGATTAGGCAACTATCCGAAGGTTGTAAGCCCAGAGTCCCACTATTGAAGGACGAGCACGGAAATCTGGTCAGAAATCCGGAAGTGGCACTAGACAAATGGAGAAACTATTTCTCTAACCTGCTGGGGGGTGATGACGAACACACTGCCGCCTCTGGGGAAGTAGCGACACCACCAACAGATAACATAGAGATAAATCCGCCGGACCATAATAAAGTCTTGTTAGCCATAAAAAGGCTAAAAAATAACAAATCTGCTGGCGCTGATGAGCTGCCTGCTGAATTGTTCAAGGCTGGCGGTGAGGAGCTGGTAAGGTGCATGCACCAACTCCTATGCAGAGTATGGTTCGAAGAAAGCATGCCCGAAGATTGGAATCTAAGTGTACTCCGTCCAATATTTAAAAAAGGAGACCCTGCGGTCTGCGCCAATTACCGCGGGATCAGTCTCCTTCCCATCGCATATAAGGTTCTACCATGCATCCTATGTGAACGTCTAAGGCCGAGAATAAGTGAACTGATTGAACCTTATCAGTGTGGCTTTAGACCTGGCAAATCCACCACGGACCAGATATTCACATTGCGACAAATCCTGGAGAAGACCCAAGAGAGATGAATCGACACCCACCACCTTTTTGTTGACTACAAAGCCGCCTTTGACACGCCGATAAGGTCAAAGTTCTTTGAAGCCCTGTCTACCTTCGGTATTCCAGCAAAGTACGTTCGACTTTGCATGATGACGTTGAGAAGCACACAAAGCTCCGTCAAAATAGGAAAAGACCTCTCCGAGCCTTTCGATACCAAAAGAGGTTTTAGGCAGGGTGACACCTTATCGTGCGACTTCTTTAATCTGCTGATGGAGTACATACTGCGCCAGTGCCCAAATGCTAACAGAACGGGCACCATCTTTACCAGAGATAACATGCTACTTGCATATGCCGATGATATTGATATCATCGGCAAAAACGAATCTGCGGTAGAACGGGCGTTCTCAGAGATAGAGAAGCAGTCAAAACTTATGGGCTTAGCGGTAAATGAGGATAAGACAAAGTACCTACAATCAACGCGCAGTGAGTCTACGCTTGGACAATCTGTTGCAATGGGAGAATACAACTTCAAGGTTGTTAAGGAATTTGTCTACCTCGGAACGACGATAACCAGCGACAACAACACCAGTCTGGAAATCCGAAGAAGAATTACTCTTGCAAGCCGATGTTACTACTGGCTCAATAAGGAGCTCAAGAGCAGAGCACTCTCTCGGAAAACGAAAATTGCGCTATACAAGTCGCTTATCATCCCAGTCCTGCTATACGGCGCAGAAGCATGGACAATGTCATCAAAGGATGAGGCGGCAATTGTCGTGTTCGAGAGAAAAGTTCTTCGGAGGATTTATGCCCATCTAAACGTTGGCGGCGAATTTCGCATCCGAATAAATCACGAACTGTACGAGCTCTATGGGGTCACTAAGCTTGTCCAGCGCATAAAACAAGAGCGGCTGCGCTGGCTTGGACATGTTACTCGTATGGATGAAGAAGCTCCACACCCAAAAAAAAGTCGTCATCAAAATGACACTATTTAGTCATCAGTTTGAAATTATTGAGTGTCAAATTCTCTTTAATACTCCAAGTATCAAGTTGATATTTTCGAAAGTATTAAAAAATATTCGAAATTATCAAATTGAAACGATAGTATCAGAACTATTTTGTTTAATTTATATGATACTAACAATTATCATTTAGATATTTTGACTGTCAAGCTTTTGGTATCATTTTGATATTAGCTTTTCTCAATTTAACACTTTTTTTTATTAAGTTTGAAGTCCCAATTCACTTATAAGCAAACTGCCATTAAAACTAAAACTTAAACATTAAAAACTGATTTATTTTATTCCGTGTTCTTACAAAATGTATTTTATGATTATGGGAAACATTGTACTCTCACATTTCAACGCGTATGTTATTCAAATACAGAAGTCACTGTAAGGAAGTGCATCAAGCGAACCTTATTGACATAACAGTCTGCTCTTCTGATTTTTTGCTGCCCCAATTATGATGGCATGATCATTCCAGGTCGAGAACTTTCTTTAGTAATGGTTCAGAACCCTCAGAGTATGCGAACCACGCCTCAACTGGAGCTGACTTTGATTATCTCATCTTGGATAGAGCAGAAACAGCGTGGAGTACGTCCTCTGTAAAAAAGTTATATTTGTTATTTACAAATGTGTGCAAGAAACGATGTACATATGCTGCTCAACTTTCAAATATAGAGCATGTGCTCCATATTGAAATACTGCAGTCTAGTCTTCAGCACTTCGTCTGGAGGGCTGTTTTACATAGCTTTTACTTTAAGCAAATTACTGATGTGTTTGCACTAAAATCAAAACAATTAATATCAATCGTCAAGCGCCTACTTGTCCACCAGTACTATCATTACATTTCGAATTTTCGAACTTCATAAAAATGTGTTTGTTTCAAGTTGATACTTTTGCGTATCAAATTAATAACCAAAAGATCATTTTGACACTCTCTAGGATTATATTGATACTAAAAAAACGATACTGGGTTTAGTTTCAATTTGGGACAACGTGTATCAAATTGATATTGTTACCAATTTGTTTGGGTGCAGTAAAAAAAGTGTACAGGCGGAAGGCGAACGAATTAGGGAAAGCAGGAGCTGTGGGACGACCGAAACTTAGTTGGGAAAAACAGGTGCTGGAAGACATAAAGGCGCTGAAACTGAACAACTGGTGCCAGCTCGCACAAGACAGAGGCGAGTGGCGGGCATTAATAGCAGCGGCCGAGACCGTCAAACGGTTATGATAGAAATATCGGGCCAAATAAGAAAAAGAAGAAAAACAAGACAAATTATGAGCCAAAACAAGGTTAATCAGCAAAGATCTAGTGCAAGTATTAAAGTTCTATCGCACAACATAGCGGACCTAAAGGCAAAACTACTGCAAAAAATTTTTTTCGACCTTGTAAACCAATTCGAAATAATTTGTCTGTACGAAACCTTTGTCAACAAAAGTGAGGATATGTATAACCCGTATTTCAGTAGTTTTATACTAAAACGGATTCCAGCGATGAGAACTAGCATTAGAGGCAGGGCAAGCGGAGGAGTTTTACTTGGGATCAAACATTCTCTTAAACAGTCTGTTAGATGCAATTTTCTCACACATGATACTACGGAATATATTGAGATATCCTCGCACGGCGAAAAACTTTATGTCGTACCTACATACCTAAACTGCTCAAACTGGGAACATGATTTCTCTAATCTTTTTGATTTCCTCACTGACAAGGACTATCAAAACATATTGATAGTTGGTGATCTAAGTGGCAGAATTGGAGATGCTGAATGCTCGTCAAAAAATGTACCTGAAAACCAACTGGCATGTGTCCAAAGACTGGCAAAAGTTAAGACAGTGGATGCAATTATTGATTTGTGCGACTCATTCGATCTAACTGTGCTTAATGGAAGAACCATGGGAGATGCAGAGGGCAGCTTTATTTTCACCCGAGGCCAAGCCAACACTATAATAGACTTCTGCCTAATCCAAGGCTCCTGGTATAAGTGGGTGAAGAATTTCACGATACCTGAAGAGATCTTCTCGGACCACATGCCCCGCCCTCAAATATGATACCTAAACTAAAATGGTATGATTAGCACAGTGAAAAGTACAGAAAAACGCTTGACCCAACGCAAGCCTCGCAACCCTCATATTATACACGCCAAAGAATTAGATGCTACTATCACCCTCCATGAACTAAAGACTGCACTGTGCAACAGCAAGAAAAACAAGGCACCTGGAGAATATCGTGACCCAGCGGAGTTCATTATGAATGCCTCAGACAACTTCCTCGAAATCCTCCTGCAGACCTACAACCACATATACGATACAGGAGAAGCTCCAAAAAGCTTTCAAAAAAATATCATATACCCAATTTGGAAAAAGGGGGAGACCCTACAGATGCGGAGAATTACAGAGGAATATTCGTTCCTGAACACTATTGCGAAAACGCTCACATCGATTCTTTTAGCAAGGCTTAGCTCTTTTGCAGAGACAAACAAATTGCACAGCGAAAATCAAGCTGGGTTTCGTAAAGGGTACTCAACTGTAGACTGCTTACAACTCATGGTGGCAAAGAATTTTCTGCAAGAGAAAAGAAACCTATATTTGTTCTATATTTCAAAGCGGCCTTTGATACTGTGAACAGACAGAGTCTTTTGTATAAACTGTGAAACATCGGGATATCTTCCAAAATGCTAAGTATGCTAAAAAGCCTATACTCTGACATCAAAACGGCAGTGTGGGATGGCAGTACTCTGTCGCAATGGTTTGACACGAATTTGGGAGTTAAGAAAGAGTGTCAGCTTAGTCCTCTACTTTTCGCACTATATGTAAATGATATTGCAGCAGATCTTCCCGGAGGAATACAGATGAGACAAATGCACCTCAAAATACTCATGGATGTGGACGACATGGTCCTATTTGCAGACAGCCCAGAAATGCTACAGACAATGATAAATGCCACTAACAGATATTGCCAAAAATGGAGTCTTAAAATTAATACAACAAAGTCAAAAGTTATGGTAGTTCGCCCGGGCAAGGGACGTCTAGCGCAAAATGAACAAGACCCTCGACGGGTCTCCGTTGGACCGAGTTACGAAGTTTATATATCTAGGCATAACTGTCACGCAAAACATGTCATTTCACAAGCACCTACACACAGAAAAAAGTAGAACGAATAATTTAAGTACGAACGCTCTTGAAAAAAAAAATTTATTCATTCTTGAATTTTTAAGAATTTCGCGCTTGAAATCGAGCTAAATTCGATCTGTTTGGTATTTTTAGGCGAATAGGGTGAGGAATAGAAAGTGAGAAAAGAGAGCAAGACACATTTGAGAGAATAGCGATGAACCCGCTTTCACAGTATCGTTTTTTTTTTTTGGGAGAGGGGTGAGTGGGGAAACAATCGAGTGAAGAGCGTTCCCCGTCAGTTTATAATATAAATTTGGACGACGCTCAAGGCATCCTTCATATGGTGCTGTTGTCTAAGCGGTGGTCTGTGGGTGCAGTCTTTCGAGGTCCCGAGTTCGAGTCGCTGCAAAGGTAAGTAAAAAATAAAATAAAAAAAAAATAATTCACAATAAATGGAGTGGGGTGGGTTGGTGTTGTCAGGCAGCCCCTCCCCCTCCGAAATCACCAAAAAACCACTATTTTTAAGATAGACCTTCCAAACTGTATATATATCAAGTAAGGCCCAATATCTATCTATTCTGAAAAGATCAATAAGATCGGACAAAAAACACCGAAGTCCCCGAGTGTTCGTTATCTAAGATTTTTCTGGCGTTTTTAATATTTGCTGCAAACCAAACGACAAATCCTTATCCCTAGCTCTTTTTGCAGAAACTAATGTTGCGTGTAGAAGAGCGTAGGCATCGTTCTCTTCTGAGAAATCAGTTAGAAATTTCTTCTTCAGGCTCGATTTTCCATATATCCAAGACCAAGATGATTTTCAGTGTTATTCTTCTGACCCATATCATTATTTATTATACTTGTTATATCCTTTAACAGATATATTTCATGTTTCTTTTTTCCAATCAAATCAAATCTGTCTGATTTTTGAAGTCCTTTCTTGACAAAATGCCCAGTCCGACAGAGCATTCCTGTTCTGCTTATTATTCTTCAAAACTTCAAGCATTTCTATACTTTAAAAAACGACTTCGTCTGCAAGTACTCAAATTATCTTGAAATGGCGCAAATATGCGCACAAACTGCTTAAACCACTTCATTGTGCACATGTTGAAGATTAATTTGGCATTTACAAATGCAGTGGATTGGACTGGATTCACTAGTTTTGCTCCACAAAACACAATCACTTTTAGGTTAGATCGTACTAAAAAGACACCACAACAACTACAACGAAAACAACTACAAAATAAAAGCGAAATTACTGTTTTCTTTACAATCTGTTCCCAAATACCTTGAACTTCGTTTTCCTTGGTTGACACAAGCTGTACATTCAAAATTGTGGAAATGCCACAGCTTTTAACACAACCAATCATTTCTAGCAAACACACCACGTGGCAGGCCTTAGGTAAACTTTGCAACCCTGAGTCAGCCACAGGGATAAACCAAAAAAGTTTTTTTGAGAAAATAGGTATTTTAATTTTGGCTAATGTAATTAGAATTAAGAAAAAAGCCAAATACGTGAAAAAATTTTACTTTTGGGCTTTATGGCAAAAAAAAGGCTTTTCCGACCAATGTGCAACGGGGCCTCACGAAAGATATTGGGAGTCATAGACGACACTAGTTTGAGCGGAACCTTTCCAAATCTCGCTGTATGTGGGTAGTGGATGTAAAGGACATTCCATCACGTCCGACAGCAAGGGCTTAGCTCCCATCATCCCTTCAGAACCGGATAAAATTTGGCAGATGATGCGGTTGCTTCACCCTAGCTTCTCCACTTATAACTGGAAAGTCATTAAAGTGGAGCCGTCTACCCGAGCAACCACACTCGTCAATGGCTGGGTGGACATGGAAAACAAATACTATTGAATTAGGGATAGCTCAAATCTTTAGGTTGATTACTATGATCAAAATGAATATACAACATTGATTTTAAAAATATAAAAATAACAAATATTTATTTGTCAAAAAACTACATTAAGTGGCTTAAGTATCGAATCGTAAGTACAATTGAAGTTCATGTTACGTACAACTATTTTGGGGTTAACAGTTTGTGTAAATGTAATTTATAAAGCATTGCATAAAATCATTTCTGTTTTGGAAATTAAACAGTATAAACGACACAGGAACATTTGTATTTTGGCAATTTACAACTTAAGTTATTATTCAAGCTTAAGTCCATTTTCGGTGAAATATTTCTGAAAACAGTTTCATGGTTTTCGATTTTTTTCACAGACCAAGCACAGTGAATTCAAGTCTCATTTATGGCTCAAGCCTTCCCTTTGAGATCCATTTGAAAACCATTACAATTTTTTTCATTTTGTTATTTATGTAAAGGATTCGTGTTTCAAAGCATGCTTTGGCAACTCTCATTTAAATATGGGGACTTAATAAGTTAAGATCCATGTTTATTCTTTAACTGACTTACGCCGTCTCTTTAGTTCATTTGCAAAGAACTTAAACGATCACCTGCTTGGTGCGTCAGAAGCGGCGACATTATGCTGTAGCCATCTGGAGTAGTGGGGGAAAGTTCAGCAGGGTCAACATTGTCGGATAGATTCTGCTGCTCCGAAGGAATTGAGGTGACTGTCTGGGCCAAAATATCTAGAGTGGAGTCTTGATTTAGCGGAGACGATCTGCGGCCGTTGGGTATAAGCTCGATTTCATCACTCTCGGTTTCCGGCATTTGAACAGCAGTACCAGGGAAGTCCAAACAGGGTGTGAGCAAACGGGGGTAGTTAGATATGTAGTCAATAACCTCCACCGCCGTAGGCCGTTTGTTAGCTTCCTGACTCCAGCAAGCTTTGAGAAGACCCTCGAGCTGCGGCTTGACGCCAATTGGAATTTGCAGCGTGTTCCCATTCCTGACATAGTCAAGCACCTGGTTGTTTGTTAAGCCCTGGTACGGATACGACCCAAATGAAATAACTTCGAAGACGACTACTCCGAACGACCAAACATCAGAGGCAGGTGTGAATAAGCCCAAGGCAAGAGTTTCTGGTGGCATCCAACGTACCGGGAAGAGCTTCCGCACACCCTTGCGGTTGAACCGATAATAGTCGCTCTCGTGGGTTGACCTGGCCATCCCGAAGTCTCCTATCTTGACCACTCTCTGGGCGTTAACCAAACAATTTCTACACGCTATGTCACGGTGTACGTACTTCTTTTCCGCGAGGTATGCAAGGCCGCGCGCCACATCCATGGCATACATGGTGAGACGCTTGGGAGAAATGTCCGATTCATCCGTAATCTTTTCGCTCACCATATTTCTACGGGCCAGCAGGTATGTTTTCAAGTCGCCGTACAGCATGAACTCCATTATGGTGTATATTGGTTCGCTCTGCAGACACACGCCCAAGAGTTGGATGATGTTTTTGTGATTGAACTTTTTCATGGCCTCCGCTTCGGATAAAAAATCCAAGCGGTCATCCGTGGTCTGTCCCGTTTTCAGCGTTTTGACAGCCACCGCTGTCCACTCGCCAGAGACCAACTGCGCTTCCCCGCCGTATATTATGCCGAACGCGCCTTCGCCCAATCTGCGGTTAACCACGACATTCTCCTTCGGCACTTCCCATTTGTCCAGTGTGTTACTTTTGTTTCGCGACGGCGACAGCAGGTCTATTCCAAACATTTTCATTATCTTGGCAGACCGTTTCAGTTTTCGGTTATAGCGCTGTTTCCAGAAGCAAAACGACAAGAAGGATATTACCGATATGGAGAGTAAGCACATGCTTATGGCGAATACCATAGCCGCCACCTCGCAGTTCACGCTCAGTGCTCTTGCCAGTCTGGGGAAACTACAGTCGTATCGCCCATCCTCCGGTACTCGGCCACCGAACCAGTATATGTCCGACAGATTCAGCGACAATTGACCTCCGCTTGAGTGCATAGCAGGTCCCTTGCCCTCCACCCTGGGCTCGAATGTGCCTACTTGTACATAGTGCATGCGCTTCCATTGCAAAATGTCTATATCAATGATGCGGGAGCCACCGAACTCGCCTTGTCCAAAGGTCACCCTCCCAGAAAGACCTTCGAAATCGGTTTCCCAGATAAGTTGAGCGAACCGGTTGGCCACCTCGCTGGTTTTTAAGTCTTGAACTGCATACTTGTTCTTGTGCAGAAGCTTGTGAGCCGCAATGGCATAAGCCCAAACAGCATCATAAGCAAACCCTGCGTAGTTGGAGACTGAACCATAGGTTGAGTTAAAAGCAGCTAGCCAAGCTTTTATCGATTTGCCTTCCTGCATTAGAGCATCTGGCTTGCCAAACGGAGTGTGCCTCAAGCTAAAATGACCATCGATTGCCTATAAATGAGAAAGTGGATAAGTAACGCGATCATTTCAGGGGTTTTTTGAGTTATACATTACGAAACTCCTCTGCAGTGCAACTGCTGTTAACCTTGCTTTGCCATAAATTCAAGTCCTTTGAAAGCCACGAGGGTAGAAACCAAATATATTCGTCTTCTTGGGTCATCTGTAAAGGCACAAATGAGATTAATAGTTTGTGTTAGGTCAAGGATACTTACTCCTAATTTCCTTGCTTCGCATATGGCTATCGCAGCGTTCTCGCTATGAATGTCCGCAATGATAATCCTTGCATGAGCTTCCTTTATTTTAAGCAAATGCTGCAACAAAAAGAATGTATTATTACAGTTAGGAAGGAAAGCTCAGAGAATAATAAAATGGAATAAAGAACAGCTGTCATTGCTGCAGAAATTTAGGTAAAAGTGCCGCTGGTCTTGCTATAAGGGGCTTCAAAAAATGTCACAGTTTCCTGCGGTTCTGAAAACCAGTCCAGGCCTAGGACTTTGACTACTCCGTATGGGCCACCACTAGTCCACGGTCACACCATATTGAAGTACAACTCCTAATCTATTTTATTAGGGCAAGTCATTTGAGTGGACGGCTCCGCCGCCCTGCATCGCATCCATGAGGAGACATTTAGGACTGGACCATGATTAGGGTATACCTAACCCATTGGGGATAGTTATGGATTAGCCCAGTTGAACTACCACCTTGGCAAAAGGAATAGACTTAGATGGAAACGATCCTACTGGTGTATCCCATAAATAGTGTACAAAGGTTAGCTTAATGATGCTATGTACCGAGTGGGATATGTTGGAGCAATTTGAAGAACGCATAAACGAACAATAAACTAGTGGAAGTCTATGGACCAGAAACACACATTTCCTAAACTATAAGGAATATTCCATATCAACTCAACCACACCAATTTTTATACACTTGCAGAGGGTATATTAAAATTGTCCAAGTGTTTGTAACGCATAGAAGGAAGCATCTGCGACCACATAAAGCTAATATATTCTTGAGCATCATGACGAGCTGAGCTGGATTAGCCCTGTCCGTCAGTCCGTCCGTCCGTATGTCCATCAATCGAGCAGTAGCAGTGAACGAAATGTAGAAATCACATAACTATCTTGAAAAAACTTTGCTCGAAGACTTATGGTAAAAATACGCTCGGAACCGGCCGGATCGGATAACTATAGCATATAGCTGTCATAGGAACGATCGGTCGAAAAGTAGTTTTAGTGAGAAAAACTTATTTCTTTTCAATGGAAACGCCTCCAGGCTTCTTATTTCTTAGTTTGCAATGCTTTCCCACGAATCCACTAAGTTTCGTCGAAATCGATTAATCCTGACTGACAGAGGGACGGAAAAAGCTCAATCGACTCAGCTCGTCATGCTGATCAAGAATATATATTCTTTTTGTGGTCGGAGATGATTCCTTTTATGCGTTCCAAACTTATGGGCAAAACTATAATACATTTTTCAAGTGTATACAAATATGAAGCACTATTGTTTGACTACCTTTAAATATATCGTTACCAAAGTGCGATCTATAAAACTGTAAGAGACATTGCCAATTCGATTCGGCGTTTGATGCTGATCAAGAATATATATACTTTATAGAGTCGGATATGCTTCCTTCTGAACGATCATCCATTCGTTATCAAGGTGTGAAACTTCCATCTTACTACGTTTGTACACACAAAATTTATTGTACTTAATGCCCATTAAAATGTGCTTTTCTTCTAAAAAGATACAATTGAGAAAATTATTCATCTTTTAATTGGCTGAACTCAAAATAATGTCATATATCTATAAGTGGTCCGACAATGTATGTGAACTTACAACGTGGATAGTGAATGACGGTGTCATAGCTGACTCTCAATTTCTACGATCAAATAGATAATAATAAAAACAGTTAAAGTTTGCATACTTCGAAGGGCATTACTCATGATAAATTTGTTGTGTATAAACATAGTATCTATAAAACTGTGGGAGCCATGGTAAAATCGACTCGGCTGTTAAAGCGCTGGTCAAGAATATATATACTTTTGTACAGTCGGAGATGCTTCCTTCTGGCTGTTACATAGTTTTGCACAAACATATTATACTCTGCGCAGCTTTGGTACAGAGTATAAGTATTAATTACGAACTTTTCAGGAAGACCAAATTACTGTGACCTTTACTCGCAAGGCTCCACAACAATCGCTTGCACTTGCACGTTGTTTACCAATAAAAATTGTAAGCGTGAGTATAAGAAAATCCAACATTAAATACAACGAGAGCGTAAGTTCAAGTCGGTCCTGCCCGACTTCGGTATACCCGTTACTCAGAGCAATTAGTGTTTTATAGCCTTTCCCTATGTTAATTAACAGAGCATTAACATTAATGTGACCAGTGCAACCTGTATAACCTGTCTAACTCTGACATTTACGAGGTGTGTTCAAAAAGTATCGCGAATTTTAAATTTTCGCGGGTTACGTATATTCGAATTTCGATTTTTGTGGCGTTATGTTGGTACTCATGTCTCTCACTTATGCCGACAAGCTCGGCCATTTTGAATGTTCACTTAATTGTTGACAGCTGTTTTGCTTGCACGTGTTTTGGATCGTCTTCGATTTTTACCTATTCAAAAAAATGGATCAAAGAACCTGTATCAAATTTTGTGTGAAAAACGAAATTAAGTGCGCGGATGCATTCCGAATGTTGACTGTGGCATACGGAGAAGCTACCTTGGACCGAAGCAACGTTTATCGGCGGTACAAAATGTTCTCAGAAGGCCGAGAAGATGTGAACGACGAAGAGCGTGCCGGACGCCCGAGCACTTCAACAACAGACGAAAAAATTAATGATGTGGAGAAAATGGTATTGGCCAATCGTCGAATCACCGTTAGAGAAGTTGCTGAGGACCTAAACATATCGATTGGCTCGTGCCATTCGATTTTTATCAATGATTTGGGCATGAGACGGGTCGCCGCGAAATTCGTACCAAAATTGCTCAATTGCGACCAAAAACAGCATCGCATGAACATTGCTAATGAGATGTTAAACTCTGTCCGCGACGACCCAAATTTGCTCCTGAGGGTCATAACTGGTGACGAATCGTGGGTTTATGGTTATGACGTGGAAACCAAAGCTCAATCATCTCAATGGAAGCTGCCGCACGAACCAAGACCGAAAAAAGCGCGCCAAGTTCGGTCGAATGTGAAGTTTGCTGCGTTTTCTCGATTGCGGGGCGTGGTGCTCTGAGTTCGCCACGGAGCGGTCAATAAAATATTACCTGCAGTTATGCGCAATTCGCGAAGCAATCCGCCAGAAACGCCGGTTTGTGGAAGAACAAAAATTGCTTTGCACCACGATAACGCCCTGCAAAGTGCTGTGCGCGACTTTTGGCCAAAAACAACACCTAATACCGCAGCCACCGTATTCCCAGATCTGGCCCCTGTGACTTTTTCTGTTCCTAAACTAAGAGGCCCATGAAGGACGACGTTACGCACGCTCACGAGATAAAGACGGCTCGAGGGCTGACAAGATAAAAAAAATGATTTTTGAAGTGCTTCGAAGATTGGAAAAACCGTTGGCACAAGTGTATAATATCTCATGGGGATTACTTTGAAGGGGACAAAATAGATATTCATGAATAAATAAATAATTTTTGAAAAAACACAAAATTCGCGATACTTTTTGAACACACCTCGTATTATCCGATCTTTATGAAACTTTCAGAGATTGTAGATATTGGGCCTATACACTACACAGCAATATATGAGCTTCGAGTATTCAACATTTTTTATTGTGGGGCGGGAGGGGGCGTGGATAAAATTTGAAATAAACTTGATCTGCGTAGGGACAATTGGAGGCTACATACAAAGTTTGGTGGCTCTAGCTCTTCTAGTCTCCGAGATCTAGGTGTTCATACAGACAGACGGATATGGCTATATCGACTCGGCTGTTGATGCTGATCAAGAATATATATACTTTATGGGGTCGGAGATGCTTCCTTCTGCCTGTTACATACATTTGCACGAGTTCAGTATACCCTTTTTACTCTACGAGTAACGGGTATAAATATGGAATGGAAGATGATGGTAAAGTCGCTAATCTATCAAGCTGCCCTCGTGTGTTAAGGTAACCCAAAAACTTAAAAAAGGAGGAAATTCAACTTCGGTTTGGACGAAGTTTGTATACCCTTGCAGCAAGTATAAAATGTTTACATGCAATACATGCCAATTTTGGTGACATTTAAATTGAAAACAAAAAGTTTTTCTAACTTAAGACTGTTTTTCGGGCCTTTCTTTCTTTGGGAGTTATACTAAATAAATAGCAGGCGATAAGCCGAAAATGGGGTTTTTCCCCAGCAATTGTTCATTGTCTATACACAGCCATAGTACAGGGTGGGCCAAAAGAAGTCACCCTATTGGAAGATGCTCTTATTTTTACAAATAGCCGCCAAAGTCAGATCTGTTTTGACATTTGTGGACTAGACAGATGTAGAGTACAAGTGAACAAGCCATGGATCGATATACTCCCCAAGAACGCGGAATAATCGTTAATAATCCATTTTTTGGACCAAAATCATAATGAGCGATGAGGCTCATTTCCACCTCATTTCCGCCCGACTTAACCGTTCCAGACTTTTTTTGTGGGGTTTTTTGAAATCCCGTGTTTACGTAACAAAGCCCGAGACCTTGGAAGCCCTCAAGGACAACATTCGACACGAGTGCGAGAATCTGCAGCCCGAAGTTCTTGCCGAAGTGATGAAAAATGCCATAAAACGAGCCCGTATGGCAATCAATTGTAACGGGGCCCATTTGGCCGATATCATCTTCTCGAAATGACCAATAAAATTCTAAAGGTTCAAATAAATATAATCAAAAAACAGAATACGTTTTTATTTAGAAAAAAAATGAAAGCCAAACAACATCGGATGACTTCTATTGATCCACCCTGTACGTCCTATACTGCTCTACGGAGTTTTAGTATTGTGGCAAGCACCCGGGAAACAATCCCGAAAGCGAGTATCACAGCCCTGAGATTAAGAGAGTCTGACACTCAACCATACTCAACCACCAAACCGCGGTACCCGCCTTCACAGATTACGGTATACCCACGATGTCATTTCAGAAACTCTATGTCGTCAATATCCCTAGTAGACACGACTGGGATAACCTACCACATAGCAGAGCTAATGCCATTAACATCTACACGGATGGATCTAACCTCGATAATAAAGTAGATATGGAAGTATCATTCCAACTCCCTGACCATTGCAGCGTGTACAAAGCAGAACTGGTGGCCATCCAGGAGACCTTAGCACACTCATGGTCAAAGAAAGGAATGTATACATTTACTCAGACAGTCAAGCAGCTCTAAGGGCGCTTGATTCTCACACCAATTATGCCAAAACGCTCAAGGAATGTCGTAGATCCTTAAATGAGATTGCTCGGCATCTCTGTATCCATTGTATACATTGAGGGGGAATCAGCCGACAGGCTGGCTAGACAGGGCACTACCATCCAGCTCCTCCTGGAGAAGAGCACGATAGGGATGCCCCTGGCATCATATAAACAAATCACAAGAAATGAAACCTGGCGCTCAGCTACTGAACGTTGGAACAACCTTGCTGTTTGCGCTGTAGCTAGGGTCAGGTTCGCCCAGTCTGGTCGGAGCCCAAACGGGACACTGCCTTATCGCCCACAATGACTTCTGTAGAAGCTGCAAGTGTGATGATGAGGAAACATTACTGCCTCTTATATGCCACTGCCCACTTAGTAGAAGGAGACTCAAAACACTTGGTAACCCCTTTCTACTCAACCTCTCGGAACTATCTGAGATAGAGATTCCGTCTCAACTAAAATTTTTACTTATTTCACAGTGGTTCAATCGGGAGGAACCCCCCTGGTTTAAATAGGGAATATATGGTATCAAACTGGGCCAATCTTGGCCTAAGTGAAGGAACAATTTATTGTCCCTAGCCATCTCAACCTACCTAACCTATACTATATAATAGTCAGATTTTGACCAAACTTTGTAGAATCAAAACTAACAGGTACAAAAAACAAAATAGTTTTTCTAACTGTAACTTTTTTTTCGACCGATCATTCGTACTGCAGCTATGTATATGCTATTGACATCCGATTTTGACAAAACTTTGTAGAATTGCGTAAAAGTAAATAAAATAAATATGTGCCAATGTAAATAAAATATAGTTTATAAAAACTAAAAAAAATACGCTTTAATGGGGTGCCCAGAAACCTCGAGAGATTTTCGTATAAACGAAGAGATTTTTAATTCAACTAGGAGGTCTTTATATTTAAAGTGACAAAAATAATGTCGGCTACTAGATTTTAGGGAAGAAAAACCGTACGCATAAAATCTACTTTGCCTGAGCAGTGGGTTTCAAACCTATCAACTTTTGTCATCTAATCTATGAGCCTTGCGTTTATACGAAAATCTCTAGACATTTCTGTGACATTCCCGAATAATATTAAAAAATTTTAAAATTAAAATAAAGTTATGAGAAGTGCTCGATATTGATTGTTGTAAATATGTAATTAGTAGTTATTTGTAAACATAGAGTTTAGCATAGAAATATGATTAGAAGCACCCCACCCTTTTTTTTCAATGAAATTAATTTTCTTTTCATAACTTTATTTTAATTTAAGAAGTTTTGAAAATTTTTAAAATATATAGGGTTGGTATTCTTTTTATAACAGTTGAATAAAATATAAATTAAAAGTTATTTTCTAATTTTTAGTTCGACTTGCTATTAAAGCGTATTTTTAGGTTTTATAAACTATATGTTATTTTCTGAATTTTAGATCAATATGCTAAAAAAGCGTTTTTTTTAGTTTTTTTAACTAAATTTTATTTTGTTTGAGCAGAGAGTGTGATTTTCAAGCCACAGCCTAAAAGTATGCTGCAAAACTCGAGCCCAAAGCATGTTCATGATTAATTTTCCAATGTTCCACCAATTTATGTTTCCATTGATTAAAAAGGTTTTCATTGAAAACAAAAAAGTTTTTCCCACTAGAACTAGTTTTTCGACCAATCATTCCTATGACAGCTATATGGTATAGTCATCCAATCCGGCCGGTTCCGACATATGTGCAGCGTATTTGTACTAAACGACTTTGTGCCAAGTTTGGTAAAGATAGCTTTAAAACTGACGGAGGCGATATCATAGAAAATGACAGACGGACGGACAGACGGACAGCTCTACCCTCTGCCAGTGCATAAAATGTGCATTGAAACTGGCGGCACTTTTTCAATTATGCTAAATAATGAGGAAATAATTTCAGTAGCACAATTTGTTTTAAACTTCGACGTGCGCATACAACATTTAGACACCAACCTCTCTCATCTCAACTGCCGTTACGACAGTCTGAAATTTGCGATTAAAAATCAGCGTAAAGTTACGAAGATTTAACTTGCTCTCCATGTGAGACATGTATTCGGTAGTTTTCTGATCATCTTCCGTTAAAGCAGCAACACGGCTCCATCCAAAAGCCTGCATAATATCCAAATAGGCGTCGACGAAAAACCAATTGGAGCCGATTGTCCGAAAGATGTAGGGATATGCTTCACGATCCACAAATGAAACACCCTCCGCCGCATAGGACATGACCATCATATTCATATGCTTCGAAATGCCAGCGATGGGCTCAACAGTCTCGCTGCAAGCAGGTCCCAAGACACCCAATATGTTCTTGTCATTATAGTAATAAATGAACGATTTCATTACCATGTCGGACTTGCAGGACCCGTTATTTATGGTCACTTTCAAATCAAAGCCCGGCAATAGGTTTTTATTTTTATTGATGGCAGCTTCTGCCATTCTCGCAGCTTTATCAACATTTTCGTGCCCTCGGCTAGTAATATTCATTGGGAATATACCGCCGATATATAGGGTGACAGCTTCCTTGGATTCCCAAGTCCTGAACACTTTACTATTGTTTCGCAGCCAGTTACAAGCAACTTTTTCGTAAACATATTCTGCATAATCTGCAGTCTGGATTTCCCTTTGGTAACTGAGATCTTTTTGAATATCTGATAGATGCGCGTCAGATATATAAAAGCTTCGGAGCGCGTGCACTAGCCGTTTGTCGGATCCCAAGCCCTTGAAATAGTATTTAAGAATGGGGGTCAGCTCATACTTGCAATTCGAGCGCGCTAAAGATTTGTAGTCCTCACACTTTGGCATCGTAATTTGAGCAAACTTAATCTCAGCATCAATTATTTCGGATGGTATCCAGTGTAAAACCACGAATCGCTTCGAAAGGGTCGGGTATCTTGCTTCATACGTTTTTGCCAGCAGTTTGATGGTGCTCTTAAAATGTTGTCCCAGCCAAATTACGTTGACAAAGCTTCCCGTTTCCTCCAATTGATCTTCAATGAAATATGAGTCCTTTCGAAACTCTGCTAACAATGTGGCACATCTGTGCTTTACGCAGTTCGGATTCTGATACTGTTGCACACTGTGAATTACAAGCATATTTAAATTAGGACAGTCTCCCAAAATACACTCAGAAAATTTAATTATAACTAATAAATTCGCCATAAAAATAAAGTTTTAAAAGTAGTGTAGTCGATAAAAAACAGGGGAAAGTTTACTTCGGCTCTGCCGAAGTTTTGAATACCCTTGCAGTTTGATTTGCTAAATAAGACTAATTTTCGGACCTTACTTTTCTATGGGAGCTATACTATATACAGAGGTGTAAACTACAATTACAATTACATATTTAAAAATAAAATTACCATTACAATTACAATTATTTCGAATTTGAAAATTTATTACCAATTACAACTATTATTTATTTTATTTCAATTTTTTGGTAATTAAAATAATTGAAGTCATTTGGTAATTGAAATAATTGAAGCAGTTTTGGAATAAAAATTAATTTCTTTTATTATTTTGTGTAAAAATCACACATTAGATCTGTCCAACTCTTTACTTCAAATACCACTTTTCTCTATGTTAAAACTTTTAATTTTCTCACACAATAAAAAGGTAATTCATTTTTATACTCTGTACCAAAGGTACATAGAGTATAAAAAGTTTGTGCAAAAGTATGTAACAGCCAGAAGGAAGCATCTCCGACCCCATAAAGTATATATATTCTTGATCAGCATCAACAGCCGAGTCGATATAGCCATGACCGCCTGATGGAGATAGAGGTTTGACATGTATGGGACTTATGCTTCTTCTATCTGCAGGCAGATCAAGTTTATATTCAATTTTGGCAACGCCCCTTCCCGCCCCCGCAATTTGAGAAAAACGTCATATCTCCCACATTTTAATAGATAGAAGGTCTGAACCTTTTGGACATATATTCTAATCCAAATTATTTATCGATTTCCTAAAGGAATCATAAAGATCGGATCAACGGTTCTCGAGATATGATCAAAAGAGTGTATGCTGCAGCAGCGCATTAGCAGCGCTGTTTACCGTTGCCACTGCAGCATCAAAATTTATGTTCATTGGTACAGAGTATTATATAGTCGGGCTTGACCGACTTTCTTCCTTGTTATTCCGAAATTACTTCAATTATTTCAATTATTAAACTCTGTACCAGAGGTACACAGAGTATATTAAGTTTGTGCAAAAGTGTCCGTCTGTCCGTCCGTCTGTCTGTCCGTATGAACAAACAGATCTCAGAGATGGAAAGAGATAGAGGTTTGACATGTATGGAACAAATGTTTCTTATACTAGCAGCAGATCAAGTTTTATTCAATATCGAAAAAACGTCATATCTCCCACAGTTTTATAGATAGAAGGTTCGAAGCTTCTGGACATATTTGTTATTCTGGATTCTTTATCGATCCGCTGAAGAAATTTTAAAGATCGGATGAACGATATTTGAGTTATAAGGAAAACAAACAATTATGGGCAGCACCGGTCGCAACGGTGATGGACAGAACTTCACAGGTACAGAGTATGTTATAGTCGGGCTTCACCGACTTTCTTTCTTGATAAATTATATTGAATAATTGGTAATTGAAATAATTGAATTAATTATTGAAATAATTGTAATTGGTAAACAGTTTTTAAATAAGAAATAATTGTAGCTGTAATGGTAATTTGATTTTTAAATATGCCCATGATTGTAATTGTAGTTTACACCTCTCTCTCTTTGATGTCGATTTCGACAAAATTTTTGGGGAATCATGGAAAAGCATAACAAACTATTAATTACGAAATTTGGAGGCGATCCCAATTAAAGGAAAAAAGTTTTTCTTACTAGAACTTCTTTTTCGACCGATCATTCATACTGCAGCTATATGCTATAGTCATCCGATTTCGATAAGACTTTGTAGAAATGTGTTAAAGTTTATAAAATAAGAATATGGCAATAAAAAAAACGTTTTCATTAAAAACTAAAAGGTTTTTCTTACTATTACTAGTTTTTCGACCGATCATTCCTATGGCAGCTATATGCTATAGTCATCCGATTTTGACCAAACTTGGTGAAATTATGGGAAAGGATAGTAAACTAAGAAATACGTACTTTGGAGGCGTTTCCATTAAAAACAAAAAAGTTTTTCTCACTAAGACTAGTTTTTCGACCGATCGTTCCTATGACATCTATAAGCTATAGTCATCCGATCCGGCCGGTTCCGACAAATGTGCAGCGTATATGTATCAAAAGACTTCGTGCAAAGTTTGGTGGAGATAACTTTAAAACTGACGGAGGAGATAGCATAGAAACAGACTGACGGACAGACGAACGGACGGACGGACAGACTGCCAAGGCTAAATGAACTCAGCTCGTCATGCTGATCAGGAATATATATACTTTATGTGGTCGGAGATGTTTCCTGTCTATGCGCTACAAACATCCGGACGATTTTATAATACCCTCTTCAAGGGTATAAAAATGTATGAACCATGATTTTTAATTTAAAAGTACCTAATTTTTACCTGTACCTTTACCTAGGTACTTGAAATTCTGGATACCTTTTACCTCACACACTTATATAATTTGACATTTACCTTGTCCTTACCTGGGTAATACAATTGAGTACCTTTCCAATCTCTGCCAAAGACACAAACAAATGTTTCCAGGGCGGGCAAGTCTAACTTAATGTGGAAAACATCAATCTAGCTATGAATTAAAACTGTTATCAATTATTTGCAAAAGACGCAGCCCTGTTTTTGTAGTTGAACTAAAGTATTATACGCACACCTTCTAACCAGACTTTCGAATAAGAAAATGAAATCTCTCGAAGTTCTGGGACACCGACGGATTTTTCGAGCGAAATCTCTAGAGACTTCCAGGACACCCCCGATTTTAAAAAAATAACTCAAAATGGAGCATTCATCGACCAGCGATTAAAACTATAAAATCAAATAAGCTTTGTCGCCGTCAATTATTTTTTCTTAAGTTTGAGTGCAAAACATAATTCTTCGACCCTTTAATATTATTTCCTTAAATTTATGGCGAATTTCTAAAATTTAAAAATGCGATTTTGTTGAAAGTCATAAATTAAACGTATTTCTTACCTTTTGTTGTTGAGTAGATACTTTATCATATCATCTTCCATTATGTAGAGATCATAATAAACATTGTTCAAATTTTGAAATACTTCATAGTGCAAACTGTATGATGAATGGGTTTGTGAAATTTGAGACTTCGGAACAAACCAGCTGAACCGCCCCGGCGTAATGGAGACTCCAGCATCTGAAATATTTTCTGGTGGCTTCATAAATGCAGTGTAAGGCATCCAGACTTCTAAGTTGATCATATTGATATCTTGAAAGCCCTCATATCGCCTGGAATTAAATGGATATAGAGTAGATGAATGTATTTTCAACAAGAAGGCAAAGCTAGCATCGTTTCTACCGAAGCTTTAATTCACTTGCAAATGCTCGTTCCTACTGATCTTTATAAAATTATTGTTAAGGATCTGATTGCAAACATATAATGCAGAGCATAAAACAAAAAAACAAAACCATTTTCAGAAAGATTGTATCTAAGGCAGACTAAGGATATTACCATTATTTTAAAATAGAGACAAGCTTGCATAGAAACAGATAGACGGTCGAACAAAGCTCTGTCGACTCAGCTCGTCGTGATCAAGAATATGCATCCGTTTTATATGATCGGGAATGATTCTTGCAAACTTCGCATGCGTTTACAGTTTCTTGAGCTCACCTTACAGCGTCCAATGTGTACCAAGGATTAGTAAAATTTATTGGAATAATTTGAACATCTCGGTAGTTTAGTACATCTTTCAAGAACATGTAAAATATACGTGTCATAACTTGGTGCGTAGCACGATCTGTCACTTGTAAGCCAATCACCACATCATTGATTCTTCGGTCATTTGGAGAATAATCTGTAACAAAGTAAGAGTTATGCATATCAGAAATATCAAATTATATATACTTCGAAAGAAAGCGTACTGTTATGAATATGGGATTCAAATCAATTGAGAAATTTGACTGGTTTGGTTAAGTAGTTCATGGAAGTCTTAAAACACCTGTTCTGCTTATAAAATGGCTTAAAAAGCAAACCAAAGCATTCACGCCAGTTACCAATTAAGAACGTTTTTAAAAACTGAAGTCAAAAACGAACAACCAGAGATGTCACCAACTCTAGAATTTTATTTATATTTATTTTATAACCGGGCTCTCAAAGTACCGTACTTGTGTTCGGCACACCATCCACGTTTAGAACAGTTGTAGCTCAGACACACACTCAAGTTTAGAACATTCGCAGCTTAGACACACACCTAAAAAGCTTTTTGTGGAAACAGTTCAGACAGCAAACGAACAGAGCTCTGTTAAACTAACAGAGCTTAAACTAACAGAGCTTTTTTAAACTAACAAAGCTCTGTTAAACTAACAGAGCTTAAACTAACAGAGCTCTGTTAAACTAACAGAGAATGAGAATATAGCTGTGGGGAACAGTGTCATAACAGCGAGCTGTTGTCAGTTAGCAGAAATTGCGGGTTACTTCAAGCGGATTTTGAATGTCCCATCAACGGTTCAAATGAAGTTTGGAAAGCAAATTGCAAATTTGCTGCCGTCGATTCTCCTGTTCTGACGTTTTCCTATCCGCTTGACGGCTTACCTGTTACAGATGTTGTTTCTTGACTTTCGGCATTTTCTACAGGTCATCTGATCATTCCCGAAATTACTGCGATCAATTGCACTGCTGCGATCAACTGTTTCTTGTGTTCTTTTGGCGTGCAAAAAGAAGAATGCAAAAAAAAGAAACTTATTTTATAAGAGTGGATGCACAAAAATCAAAGGGCACATTGTGTAACAAGATGATTGAAACCAGTGACAGCTCTACAAACATAAAAGCTGAACTACAAACCTAAAACGGTAAATTTAAGTATAATTGATATTGATTTCCGCGAATTAATGTTCATTTGTGTGTGAATTGGTGGCTTTCTATGCAAATTTGTAACTTCTCCACATATTTTTCGTAATGCACATTAAATGTACTGATATTGTACACAAATACTATTGCAAATATATTACGAATTTTTGGATGTCTGTACAAAAAAGCATAGCCAGGATCCCACATTTTCAATCTCTGGAAGTGCTAATAAAAATCATAAAATTTATATTTCAAATCTTCGAATTTTTTTAGACGGAAATTAAACTCAAGATGACCGACACTGGTAGACCGATTCTTCTTCTTCTTTGGCCATCACAACCGCTTAACGGTCTCGGCCGCTGCGACTTATGTCCGCCACTTGCATCTGTCCCGAGCGACATTCCACCAGAAGGGCACACCTAGCTTCGAAATATCTCTTTGCACCTGGTCGCGCCATCTCCGCTTCGGTCGACCCGGCCCGGGCGTGCCTCCTAGCTTGTACGCATTCCGACTGTACACCCGATTTGCTGGAGTGTTATCTATACGTGTAACATGTCCTATCCAGCGCAGCCGCTGTTGTTTTATGCGCTGAACAAGCTCCCCATAGTGCGCATACAACATTTAGACACCAACCTCAATTGCCATCGCAAAGTTTGTCTGTGCCGAAGTTGCTTGCTCCAACTGTTATTACCGATATGTAAATGCCAGCAGTCATGTACGCTCAGCGAAATTCAATTTAAGGCAGGTCCGTTTAGTCACCTTAAAATGTATTGGAAACAGAAGGCATCTTCCAATCCTATTCTCCCTTTTACATTGGTCTCTCTATTTCTATTTTTAGCTTAATGAGAGCATTAACAGTTAGTTTAGGCTAAAGCTTGCCCATTATTCAGAGTTTGTGAAAGTTTTGAAGCGAAATTCTATTAAAGACAGTGTGTTTCAAGTCCTCAAGTAAGAAGAAGGTGCACAATTTTCTTAATTTGATAGTTTGATTATGTATACGTGTTTAATTTAAACAGATACAAATTATATCCTATTGAAAATTTCCCTCAATATTGATATGGGAAAGGGAAAAACATTATCATCTGAAGAAACAGCCAAAATCCTTGCTTACAAGGATACTGGCATGTCTAATAGGCAAATTGCCATTAAATTGAAAAGATCACCATCTGCAGTAGATAATGTAATCAATTTAAAGCAGAAATATAACACAAATCGATCAAATAATAATAATCAAAAGATTTCTTCTCGAGTAAAATCCGCTATAATTCGGGCTGGCTTACAAAAAAAAATGCAACTGCATAGCAAATAAGAGCTGACTTACAATTACCCGTTACTAAGCGTCGTGTACAACAAATATTATCTGGAAGTAATCGGCTAATTTGGAAGAAAATGAAGTCTAAACCAGCTTTAGTTACTAAGGAAGGACTCAGTTACTAAGGAAGGACCCCCATATGTAAAGTGAATGGGCGTATGAACTCGGAAAAGTATATAACCATGTTGGATGAAGTATTAGATCAGAAGTAGAAGATGAAGTAGAAGATCAGCAACCTACTTCAGACACCATTTTTCAGCAGGATAACGCTGCCATACATGTATCACGACTCAGCGTTAATTGGTTTCAGGAGAAGCAGATCAATGTTATGAAGTGGCCAGCACGTTCCCCAGATCTAAATCCTATAGAGAACATGTGGGGTAACTTGGCACGACGTGTATATGCTGTTCATCGCAAATTCGAGGCGGTGGAAGAGCTCAGAATTGCTGTAATCAATGAATGGGCCAAAATTCCTACTTCAGAGTTTCAAAAGGTCATAGAATCAATGCAAAAACGAATTTTTGAAGTGATTTCAAAATCTGGAAGCTGGACTCACTATTAATCATCAATTTCTTCGTCAATATGTGTATTGTTTTTTTCCAATATAATTGAAATACATGCCTTTAATTGAATTTCGCTAAATAAAAATGAATTTTTTGAAAATAATTGGTTTGTTAATCAAACAAGTTGAGAGTATTAAGAATTGTTGACTATACGTTATTACTTATTATTTAATAAAAATTGTTCATTTCTCATCTTTTCCCTAAACCATAAAATTCCATGTGCCTTTAATTAATTACTGAGTTTACATTTGTTGAACTAAAATATCGTTATTTTTGCATTGGTGTGTGTGAGGGCAGCTTATACTATGTGTAAATTTGGTAGCACGACTGCGTTGGCGTGAGCAGCGCTGCTTTCAGACTTTTCCTATGCACGCGAGATAGCAATCTGCCTGTCCCTGCATTAGACTAAGCGTCCGCTTTGTGAAATAAGTAGGTGACATTTTTATTCTTTTTTAAAATTTGTATCAAAGAAACTATACACCGATTTTGTTTCTTAAAAAGTAACTTAAGATGGAGTAACCAAGTTTAAGAATGTTATTTTTCACAATTTATGTTTAAATTGGTGTTAAAAATTGGCCGGAGTTTTGTATACCCCTGCAGCCTCCATTGAAAACAAAAAAGTTCTTCTAACTATGACTTCTTTTCGGACCTTACTTTTCTATACTATATAGAATCCCGACTACGACCAAACTTAGTAGAATCTTGAAAAAGCATAACAAACTAACAATATTTATGGATCCTGGACCAACCACCAGGAATTTGGTTAGGGAACGCGAGTTGATTAGCCAGTGAAGGCTGTTGGCCTTTAGCTTGATTTCAAGCTTTTTCGACTCTATGTGTTTGCGCCATGTGAGCCTTCTATCGAGGTGCACACCTAGGTATACAACATCGTTTGATTGCGGGATCTGGGTTGCATTTAAGGATAGCTGGGGACAGGTGCTTCTGTTGAGTGTGAACGTCACATGTTTACACTTTTGCTCGTTGATTTTTATGCGCCAGTTGGCCAGCCACTCTTCCACTTTAGCTAGGTGGCTTGCCAGGAGACTTGTTGCGGTAATTGGACATCGTGATCTGCTTAATATTGCCGTATCATCCGCAAAAGTACTTATTGTAAGTCGAGGGTCTGTTGGTATGTCGGCAGTGTACATTACATATAGGAGAGGACCGAGTACGCTACCCTGCGGCACTCCGGCTCCTATAGTGAACTCTTCCGTTGTGTACTCATTTTGACGAACTGTAAATACTCTGTTACTGACGTAACTTTCTAATACTTTGTGAGTATTTGGGGGAAGCATTGTCCTTATCTTGAATATAAGACCATCCAGCGTGACATTGAGAGTAATAATTTGAGTGGCTATAAAATTCACTAACATCGAGTGCACAGTGTAAATCGAAAGCGACCAAACTTGGTGAAATTATGGAAAAGCATAATACACTGTTAATTACGAAATTTGGAGGCGATCCCATTTAAAACAAAAAAGTTTTTCTCACTAGAACTTCTTTTTCGACCGATCATTCATACTACAACTATATGCTATAGTCATCCGATTTCGATAAAACTTTGTAGAAATGTGTTAAAGTATATCAAATAAGAATATGCCAATAAAAAGTACGCTTTCATTAAAATCAAAAAAGGTTTCCTCACTAGAAATAGTTTTTCGACCGATCGTTCCAATGGGAGCTATATGCTATAGTCATCCAATTTCGACCAAACTTTGCAGAATTGTGTAAAAGTATAAAAAATAAGTGTATACCAATGATAGGGACGTTTTCATTAAAAACAAAAAAGTTTTTCTCACTAGAACTAGTTTTTCGACCGATCGTTCCTATGGCAGCTATATGCTATAGTCATCCGATTTCGACCAAACTTAGTGAAATCATGGGAAAGGATAGTAAACTAAGAAATACGTAGTTTGGAAGCGTTTCCATGAAAAACAAAAAAGTTTTTCTCACTAAGAATAGTTTTTCGACCGATCGTTCCTATGACAGCTATATGCTATAGTCATCCGATCTGGCCGGTTCCGACAAATGTGCAGTGTATTTGTACCAAAAGACTTTGTGCAAAGTTTGGTGAGGATAGCTTTAAAGCTGACGGAGGGCTAAATCAACTCAGCTCGTCATGCTGATCAAGAATATATATACTTTATGTGGTCGGAGATGCTTCCTTCTGTATAAACTTTTTGGTCGGAAATGCTTCCTTCTATGCGTTACAGACATCTGGACAATTTTATAATACCCTCCGCAAGGTAAACGAGAGCGTAAGTTAAAGTCGGTCCTCCCCGACTTCGATATACCCGTTACTCAGGTCAATTAGTGTTTAATAGCCTTTCCCTATGTTAATTAAGCATTAACATTAATGTGCCCATTTCAACATTATAAGAGCAAAAAGTGCATGAAGCGCAAAAAAGTATGCAACGTTTTTATAACCTTTATAACTCTTCCATTTATTATCCGATCTTTATGAAACTTTCAGAGATTGATATCTTTAAAATTGTTAAAGTTATTCAACGTTTTTAATTGTGGTGGCGGGAGGTGGCGTGGCCAAAATTTGAAATAAACTTGATCTGCGTATTGACAATAGGAGTCTACATAAAACAATACTTTAGTATACCCTCTTTACTCTAAGAATAACGGGTATAAAAACCATTTGTGATAACTTAGTGGAGAAATAAAATTTTTTAAGAGCAATCGTGAAAAGAGTATTGTTGACGTAGGTATTTTAAATAGTGTACACTCAGAAAAAGGTGATTCCTAAACTTTTAGGAATGGTTTTTATGACCTAAAATTTTATTTTTAGGCAATAATTGCCTTAAAAATGATAAATATAGCCTAAATCTTTTAATTTTAGGTAAAGAATTTAAGTGCTTAAAAATAGTTCAATGAGCTAAAAATATTTTTTCCTATCTATTTTTTTTTTATACTTTGACGATATGTATGTAAAAAATCGATAAATGCAAAGTAAAAATTTTTGACAATGCTAAAAACACCTTAAAAAAATTAATAAAATTTAAAAAAAAAAAAAAAAAAATTTAAAAAAAAACAAGTAAGATAGCTGTAGTCGAGTCACACACTCAAAAATACACTCACTTGAATATACACACAAACGCATGCGGCCAAGACTTTCCTCTCTCCCACAAGCAAAATTGATTCGTATAAATAACTCGGAGTTTTTTGTCCGATCTTATTGATCTTAACATGATATGTATAAGGTCTCGAGGGTCTAACTTTAAAATTGTGGCTCTGACAGTTTTTTGCGCTTAAAGGGGGAGGGGCGGAATTTTCCAAATCTGAAACAAACTCGATTTGAATCTGGCTCTATCTTTTATAGTCTCTGGGATCGACGCGTTCATACGGACAGACGGACAGACGGACGGACAGACGGACATGGCTAAATCGACTCGGCTGTTAATGCTGATCAAGAATATATATACTTTATAGGGTCGCAAATGCTTCCTTCTACCCGTTAAATACTTTTGCACAACTTTATGATCCCCCTTTTCGCATTTTTAATGAGAACAGGGTATAATTAAGATGATGAGAGCAAGATGACACAGAGCAATATATAAATTTTAAGATATTTTAAGATAAGCACACACGCAAGCGCGCCCGCGATAACTGACAATGCAAGACCCCCTATCGACGCGTTCATGCGGACATGGCGGTATGTTATAGTGAGTGAGTATGTGTGAGTGTGTGTGTATGAAAACTCAAGAAGTCAAGGGAACAGGGTATTTTGTAGTCGGTGCACTCGTCTGCAGCTCCCTTACTTGTTTATAAAGAGTTTGGAAAATAATTTAAAACAAATATAATGGAAATTACTTTGTGATGTGGCCGGAGTGGCTCAGCGGTTAGTGTGCGCGACTGCTGAGCATGAGGTCGTGGGTTCGATCCCGCCTCGGAACATCTAATGAAAAAGTTTTTTTCTTTGAATAAAACTTTACACCCGGCCACACCTCTTGCTGTTGGCGCCAGCATTGCAGTAATTAGCCTCTCAAAAACTGCCTTTCGGATTCGGCGTTAAACTGTAGGTCCCTTTCTCTTGTGCTAAAATTAAAAGCGCACAAGCCAAGAGATTGAGAAAGGCTCGGCTTTGGCCCTTCGGGGCTGTGTCATCTTGACAAGCCGATTTTACTTTACTTACTTTTTGATATCAATTCTAAACAGTATTCATCATAATCATCAGATTCATGGAACGTTGTAGTTCATGAATGCCAATATTTCTAAATGATTCTTCAATAATTATCTCTCGACTTTAATTGTATAAGTAAAGCAGGGGCCGGCAGCTTGCTATCTGGCGTGCATACGAAAAATCTCAAAACAGCGCTGCTTCCACACACACGGTATAAACCAGGGTTCCCCAAGAAGAGAGGCTCTCTTGTCATTCTCTCTCCCTCTAACACACACTGATACATTACTTCGGCCAGCATTCGGTGTGAATTTCCGAGTGTGTTCGGCCCCCCGGGGCATGACTGGGGAACCCTGGTATAAACTGTTAAAGCTCCGCTGCGTTACGTGTTCGCGACGCAGTCGTTGCTACTGGAAAAGAGAGAAATTTTTGCGCTGCTCTCACACACACCAATGCAAAAATGTGAATGTATTTCTTGACTGCCTCTGAAGTAAAGTGAAGTGACAAAAAAATTGGTCATGACTTTCGAGCTCATTTTCAATTTATTGCTGCTTGAAAGGTCATTGACCTGTCGAGCCATTAAATCCAAAGCTCGCACAAAGATTGACAAAGTATGAAAAATTTCTCAAGTCAAGTGGATTAACAATATTTGAAGTGATACTTCGGCAACGGATTTTTTAACATAGTCTGTAATGGTCTGCAGAGTAATTTGGCCTGAAGTATTTTCTCGCAGATGGGGTATATATCGCTATGCAGCTATACTGTCTTTTGGTAAGACAATTGTCTTGCAGAAAGGCTAAGGTTTCGTCTTCAGTTAAAGGAATCGGTGTTTTGAGTCCTCGAGTATTCGTTATCTGAGATTTATCTGGCGTTTTCAATGTTTGCAGCAAAATAAACGACAAATTCTTATCCCTAGGCTTTTTGCAAAAACTGATGCTGCGTTTAGAAGAGCGTAGGCATCGTTCTCTTCTCAGAAATTGGTTACGATTTCCCTCTTCAGGCTCGATTTTCAATATGTCAAAGGTAGCCGACCAAGTTTAATTTCAGTGATATTCTTCAGAGCCAAGTCTTTATTAATTGTAATTGTTATATCCTTTAATAGATATTTTGCATGTTTTTATACCCGTTACACGTAGAGTAAAAAGGGTATACTAAAGTCGTTCAAATGTATGTAACAGGCAGAAGGAAGCATCTCCGACCACATTAAAATATATATATTCTTGATTAGCATTAACAGCCGAGCCGTGGGTATAAAAAGTTATGAGAGTTTAAGTGGGGGCAACTTTTGAAGAAATCGAAAAACGGCTAATCGATTATATCTGGATAACTATTCGACAGTTATTTTTCATGTCGACTCACAACCTATTATTTCTAGCAAACTCACCACCTGGCAGACTTTAGGTAGACAGATTACTTTGCAACCCTGAATCAGTCACAGGGATTGCGCAAAAAAAAAATATTGTGGGGTGTTTTTATCCTGACTGATTTATTTAGAATAAAGAAGAGAAAAAACAAATACTTGAAGAATAATATTTTATTTTTGGAATTTTAGACAAAAGGGCTTTTCCGACCAATGCACTATGGTCCAGACGACCACTTTTGTGTTTTTAACTTTTTTTAAAAGTTAAAAAAATAACGCACTTTGGATCGCTTTGCATCAGAAAAAGACTGACCATCTCAGTTGCGTACCATAAATTCCCATAGATTGCGCCACATTCGCGAAATTAGCTGTTAAACCTAGCGGTTGTTATGAAACAGCACATGCATTAAAAAAGTGTCAATTTGATTACAATTTAAAATCATTTTGAAGTAATAAAAAAAACAACTTTTAAACAAAGTTTAATGATGAATTCTAATCCGTGGGGCTAGTACTACGTTTTCCGTAATGTAAACTGTTTGTATGAGTTGTGCTGTCTTCGTAATTTTACGTTAAAGTGAGTCGTTCAACAAGTGTCGATTTGTGATGAAAACTAATCTTTGAAAAGGTATATAAAATGATTCCGGCCTATTCCGGCCCTGAAACTAATTGTGTGTCGTAGATTAAATAATTCCTGTCGTATTGCATTTTTTAAGTTGATCCAATTTTGTCCACATATCTTGTAACTTGCATTATTAAATCATAACCTCATAACCACATATGTCTAGGAGGTACGAACCATCTATCTTCTAAACTGTGGGAGATATGAGGTTTCTTCTATGTTGCAGGTGCGGGATGAGTCGAAAATAAACTAGATCTCCCACCGTTTTGAAGATAGTCGGTTCGTACCTTTTACACATATTGACTAAACAATATTATTTATCGATCCGCCAAGGGGTTTGTAAAGATCGGATGAACAATTGGCATCTCATAAATTTTAATTCATTTTTAATTAACCGCCTGTGGCTTTGTCCATAAAACTGATATAAATGCAACAAAATTTATGAAAACAGAAAGGTCTTTGGGATATATGCTGAAGTGGTTGAAATAAAAATTCGACCACCGCTCTGTCTTGTAAAAACGATCAAATTTGAAAAAATTTTCTTAAACTAAGGAATGACTCTCTTCAAAGGCCTATTTGGGCACTTTTGAGCTACCTGATGCTGCACGCTTGATTTTTTTGGGTTGCATTGACATGTTTTCTGACGCATAAAACTCGTAAACCCATATATTTTGGCTCAGTGTAACCTCCATAATTTTTTCAAAGCAAAAAAACATGCAAAACTAATTTTTCGCCATATCTTTAAGACAAAAGCTGATGTGGACAAAACTGGACCAGAATTTTTAATCAAAGAGTATGCAATATAATGGCTGTTCCCCTGTGTAATCTACGGTAAACTCTAAGAAAATTTCCCAAAGAAACCAAAGGTCTAAAATCAATTCCATGGTCCCGGTTTATAAAAACTATATAAAAATTTTGGACGCGCTAGGCGGGACCTAGGAACAGATTTTAAACCTACACAGAAAAAAAAATTTTTTAATCAAGCCCCGAAACGGGATTGAAACCAGGGTAATTCCGGAGCGGCTTAAAGTGATCCTGTTTTTATACCCTGTTCCCATTGAAAATGGGAAAAGGGGGGATCAGGAAATTGTGCAAAAGTATGTAACAGTTAGAAAGAAGCATTTGCGACCCTATAAAGTACATATATTCTTGATCAGCATCAACAGCCGAGTTGATTTAGCCCTGTCAGTCTGTCCGTCTGTCTGTCTGTCCGTCTGTCCGTATGAACGCGTCGATCTCAGAGACTATAAGAGCTAGAGCCACAAATTTTTGCATGTAGATAGGTGTATAACCGATTCAAAACGAGTTTGCTTCAGATTTGAAAAATTCCTCCCCCTCCCCCCTTTAAGCGCAAAAAACTGTCAGAGCCACAATCTGAAAAGATCACTAAGATCGGACAATAAACACCGAAGTTATATACGAATCAATTTTGCTTGTGGGGAAGAGGGGGGGTCTTGCACTGTCAGTTATCGCGAGCGGCCGCATGCCATGCGTTTGTGTGTATGTGTGGAGTGTGTGAGTGTGTGTGTATGTAAAGTAAAACACACGAAATCAAGGGAATAGGGAATTTTGTAGTCGGGGCACTCGACTGCAGCTCCCTTACTTGTTTGGGATTAAAATTTGAATTTTTGGGACAAATCAATCTTTTTTCGGCTCGGCTCAAGAATATCCGGGATTACCCTGTTTTCAATCCCGTTGATTTTTTTTTTCAGTGTATGGTTTCTTGGGGAAAAATTATTAGAATTTACCGTAGGTTACGTTTCTGCTATACGCTTTGTTAATTTTTGTTCTCTCCCATACAAATTGACCGGCCCTAATGTACATATAGCCATGTCCGTCTGTCCGTATGAACAAATAGATCTCAAAGATTGTATTTGCTAGAGGTACGACATTTATAGAACAAAGGCTACTCTTACTTGCACTTGCTTAATCTTTATTACGCCCCTTCGACCCAAATTTTAAATAAACCTCAAAACATTATCGAGCTATCAACTTTCGCAATAGTAACCGCCCGATCCATACATACAATTTTACTTATTCAGTAAAGGCAGTGAGATAGAGAGCTTTCAACTTTAAGCGACGCAAGGATGTCTAAGTTTTAAGCTTGAGCGACGTTCTTGGTTTTTAAATAATAGCTTAATATTGGAACTTACCATCGCTGCTAATACCAGGACAAATTGATTCGGCATAGCCGGGCATAACCAGTGAAATTAGCAAAAGGTGTACCAGTAAAATAGTAGGTGGCATCATTTTGATGGAAGTCTTCAAACTCTGAAATATATAAGAGAGTGATATATGACACTTGTTAAAAAATGTTAAATATTGTTTTAAATGTTGCGACAACTCCCATTCGATTCGACAATGAAAACCGACCAGAGAGAACGAAAATAAGTTTGATTATTTTGATAAATGATATTAAATGTCAACCGCCTTTTGAATTAATTAAAAGAAAACGATCAATAGGTGCGAATAAGATATGTTGTGGATCTGGTGTCAGTCCAGACAATGATTATATTTACACTTCCAGTTCCTAAAAGCTTATGGAGATTAAGTCGTCTGGCATGAATCAACCTTTGCAGAATAAAAAAAATAAATAAAAATAATTGACTTTAAAGCCCCAAAGGGCCAAGCTGAGCTTCTCTCAATCGAAACCACGAACCGCTGAACCACACCCGGTCACATTTGCAAAATAGAGCAAGTTATATTAGCAATTATTAAATTTGAAGACGGACGTAAAAATGTTTATTATGCTACGAATTCCCGTTCCGACTGATCTTTCCGATCTGAATGGCACTTTAGGAATTTTATCTACACATATAATAATGTGAGTGTAGGTTTTAATATTTGGATGTTTTTACGTTTGCTTGTTGCTTATAGGCGCCTAAGCCACTGAACTGATCTTAGCGAAATGTTCACAGTATATTCATGTAGATCAGGCAATTCCATGTTAGCAGGTGCATTTATTAAATATATAGTCCGTTATTTTCTTTTGAACATATTTTTTTGTACTTAGCATCGCCGTTCGATCTCTTCCTCTATTTACTCGTCTTCGTGATAATCTAAACTCATGAATATTTTGCAAATTTCATGACTTTTTTGACCGTTTGGCTTATACCTCCTTTTCTTGGACATAAGTCCAAGAAATGTCTCAGCTGTCGTGGATGAAACCGCAATTTTAAGATGTCGCGTCAAAAACAAGGGCAATTAAACTGTACGCACGACGAACAATGGCAAATTTGAATTTCCTCTTTTGCTCTGTTAATTGAAATCCTATCTCTCTATCCCATTGTTTCAGGTGTCATGGATGCTTAAGCGTGATCTTCACATTCTCACAACCAACATTTATACCTACACTGGTGATCAACGGTTTTCTGTAATTCATCCGCCCAGTAGCGAGGACTGTGACCTCAAGATTGGCTATGCACAGCAGAGGGAGAGCGGGGCTTATGAGTGCCAAGTGAATACGGAGCCGAAGATCAATTTGGCCATTAGTTTGGAAATTTTAGGTAAGTTATCTGAGGCCTAACGCTTCTTACAGCCGAAATCGATACGAGGGACAGGAACTCTGATAGGCGCTACTATGACTCTAAAGGTTATTTTTGTATATTCCAACCGACTTTCCAGTAAATCTTATATACATTTTGCGCTGGCCTGTTCGGTAAAATCGCATGCCTCATCAGTGCACACTGGGCCAGCAGGCCGAAATTTTGGCCAAAAGTCCCACTTTTTTGTTTGGGAAACTTGATAAAACGATTGTCGGAAACGATTAAGAATACTTATAGCTATTTTATGCCAAAATTTGGAACATTTTCACTTCTTGGTTTTTGAATGGCAGCAATTCAAAGTTGATTTTTCATGAAATTGCTCCAAAAAATTGAAAATTAATAGTCGAAACTGACAAGAAACAGGTTCTAGAGATTAATTATATATTTTCGACTACGGACTAGACTTAAATAAAAAAATATAAAGAAGCTTCCAATTGTATTCGTTTTCATAAAAAATTGAAAAAGTCAGTAATTTTTTGGTTTTTTTACATTTGGCAACTTTGATTTGAGAGTGCCAACGGGTGCCACTGGCTAATCACTCGTAACATGTCAAATAATTTTCTTTGAATATTGACCTATAACTGGAGGTATGCGCTTTTGCGCGGTTTTGCTTTGGATTTTATTAAATCGCTTTTAAAAATGTATCCCCATTTGGCATCGAGCCAGTTTCAATTTTCAAGTCAGCCGAAAAGTACCCTTTTCTTTTTTAAAACTTCGGAATTTGGACCATGAAGCCGAATTTTTTTTTTGTTTTAAGAAATGTATGTAAAGAACAGGTTAAATAAATAAAAATAACCGGTAAAGTAGTCACTTTGAATGCCCATCCTTGACAGGGTGGGCATTCAAAGTCAGTACTATTTCGAGTTAATAACTCATAAACGACTTATCCGATCATAACAATTTTTTTTCTTAGAAACAATCTACACTTGTATATCCTCTCTGCAAAATTTGGCTTAAGTCTAACCACAAGTTTTTTTTTTAAATTAAAAATCCAACAAGTTGAAAAATTTTCCAACTTTGACTTGGATTATCAATATGTTTTAAAATTTTTTTATTTTTTTAAAATCATGTGCGTTAAGTTCAATCTTTTAAGAACATTTCGTAAAAAACTTTATCTTCCTAGCTAGTCTGGTGTAGAAATGCCAGAGTTTTGGCCAAAAAATGAGATTTCTGGCCCACAGTGCAGTGTTGTGGTAGGTTGTAAATGGGATTACCTCTTCGCTGCTGGTAGCTTCAATCTCGTTTTTAAAAAGTATCACGGCTCATCGATTGTAGACTTTGACTTTTTGCGAGGCGGTATTAGTTTGGAAACGGAAAAAACTGATATCGGCACCACTAGCCGGCTAATGCTGACGAGGGCTTCCCTGCGAGACTCCGGCAATTACACGTGCCTGCCCAACGAAGCGATTCCCGCATCGGTGCGGGTTCATGTACTGACGGGTGGGTAAACATTGCGAATGCCACACGTACCTCCGAATCATTGACTTCTCTCCTGTGCAGGTGAACAGCCTGCAGCCATGCAGACCAGCCTAGCAACTGGACTACGTGAATGTGTCGCCCTGATAATTACGTGTTTGATCATATCAGAAGAATCGTTGTTAAATATTTCAAACTTAGCTCCCTACATACATCGAAGCCAGAGATTACTAACTTAGACAAAATAGCCAAGTGAAAACGTATTTTTAAGGTAATCCATTGGTGGACACTTAATTACAACCCATTAACATGGTATTCTCTTCTCAATTGCAGACATATTCCAATAAAACGATTGTAAAGAAGGTGTTTACTACAAAATATTCAATATAATTCCTATAGTCATATATAATAATATTATTAATAAACATCTATGTAAATGGATTGCTAAGTTCGCTCCAAGGGGTTAGAAAATAAGCTTGAACCTGATCGGATTCTTGATCAGCATCAACAGCCGAGCCGATATTGCCATTTCCGTCTGTCTGTCCGTCTGTCTGTATGAACAACTAGATCTCGGAGGCTAGAAAAGCAAGAACGACCAAATGTGTTTTTATGTAGACTCCTATTATCCCTAAGCAGATCGAGTTTATTTGAAATTTTGACCACGGCCCCTCCCGCCCCCACAATAAAAAAAAAAATGAATAACTCTTACAATTTGGAACATATCAAGCTCATACTTTGCAGTGTATTGTATGTGTCCAATATCTAAAAGTTTCATAAAGATCGGATAATAAATGGCAAAGTTATAAAAGTTATAACTTCCACTATAAGCTATTAGGGTATAGCTTCCACTTTTCAACTACTTTCACTTTTATACATGTATAGATTGATGTATAGATATAAAGATATTAACAATAAAATATCAGATAGCACATGAAGTCTTCATACAAAATTTGGTTACTCTAGCTCTTCTAGTCTCTGAGCTCTAGGTGTTCTTTAGGGCGGACATTTGATGTATGGAAAACGGTCATACTAATCGCTACGTATACATACAGACGGACTGAAGATCAAGAATATATATACTTTATGGGGTCAGAGATGCTTCCTGCTGCCTGTTACATACATTTGCACTACTTTAGTATACCATTTTTACTCTACGATTTTCGGGTAAAAAACTAGTATTTTTGTTGGTAAGCAGTCTTTACTTTTCTCATGACATATCTGTGCTTCGGTCATACAGTGCCAACGATATCTGCGCCACTTGTGTCGCTCATTTTAATACTCAAGCTATCAGAGTGCGTACAAATTTGAGTGTTGATTAGGTTTGATGCTGTACCCCCACCTCCATAGAGCAAAATTGTTTCATACTTAACTTCGGTGTTTTAGGTCTGATCATAATGATCTTCTCATAATAGATTGATATACGGCCTTTCTTTATATACAGGGTGGCTGATGAAAGCTGCTACCAAAAAAAAATTGAATAACTTTTTTTCTATTTGATGAATCTACTTAATTTTTTTTTTTTTTGTACAGGGACTGCAAATAATAGTTATGAGCTTAAAAAAATTGAAGCCCAAAAAACCCTCCCAGAAGGGTGGGAAACATACACATATGTTATTTTTTTACGGTAAGTTCGAAAACAGGATAAACTTTTATTTTCAATTTTTTAGTTT
Organism: Lordiphosa collinella; assembly: GCA_018904265.1. Lineage (NCBI taxonomy): Eukaryota > Metazoa > Arthropoda > Insecta > Diptera > Drosophilidae > Lordiphosa > Lordiphosa collinella. Next base: position 55,824 of record JAEIFV010000215.1, on the reverse strand, counting down.
AAAGTTTTTTTAATTATTAAAAATGATTTTTTAAAATAAAAATAAAACTTAATTATTATAGATCAATTTTTATATAAAAATTAAACCATAACTTTTATTTTCAATTTTTATTTTAAAAATTGAAAATAACAATTACTGTTCAATTTTTATAATAAAAATTGAAAATAAAAATTGAAGTTGAATATCTTTTGAACCGAAGGAGCCTATTCATATATCGGCATATATATATGATCTACGCTTTAATACCTTTCAGTTGATGTATAATATGTATGTACAAATGCATTTACATACATACACTGCGCGTCATCAGATTAGCTGAGAATATATAACGGTTCTTATATCGAGCTTTATTTGCGTGGAAGAAAGACCACATATGAGAAATTCAAGAACAGATAAAAAATTACTGTTTGTGTTGTTTGGTGACTTCTACAAGCTTTTTTTAGAAACCAAATTAATGATTAAATCTATGAGAAGCAATATACAAAAAAAAATAAAAACAAAAATTTGAAAAAATAAAAAAAAAAAAAAAAAATATTATTTTTTTTTTTTTTTAAAAACAAAAGATTTTGTATTACTAAAAACAAAAAAAAAAAAAAAAAAAAAATTATTTAAAAAAAATAAAAAAATTATAAAAAAAATTAAAAAAAAAAAAAAACAAAAATAAATTGTGGGGGGGGGGGGGAGGAAGAGAGAAAAAGAAAAAAAAAAAAAGAAACAAAAAAAAAAAAAAAAAAAAAAATGGAAAAAAAAAAAAATACCACCAAAACTGTAAAAAAGGGAGAAAAAAAAAAAAAAAAAAAATTTTTTAAAAAAAAAAAATTTTAAAAATACAAACACAATTTTAAAATTTTATAAAGAATCAGGGATTGCAAATAAGAGTTATGAGTTAATAAAAATCGAACCTTAAAAAAAAAATTTAGAAGCATGGAAATATCTTAGATATACTAATTCAGGGTCCAGGATTCTGTTGGCAGAATAAACCTTTATTTTTAATTTTTATTATAAAAATTAATTTTAACTCTTATTTTTGATTTAAAAAAAAAAATTACAATATAATAATTAAATTTCAATTTTTATTTAAAAATCATAACGTAACGCTTATTTTCAATTTTTATAATAAAAATTAAAAATAAAAATTATTTTTCAATTTTTACAAAAAAAACAAAAAATAAAGATTATGTTTCAATTTTTATTATAAAAATTGAAAATAAAAATTGAATGTAAATATCTTTAGAACCGGGTGGAGTATTACCAAAATTGAAAAACATTCATGATGTGTGGATCAATACCTTTCATATGATACATCGCATGTCCTGAAAGGACCAACATTAAGGATCCTTAAGGTATAACTTCATGTGAGCAAAAAAAAATTAACAAATCGGTGGCAAGCAAAAAGTGACTTATATCAAAGACTTATAGATATTACAGATGACGCATGTGAAAAAAGCGAATTTTCCAGATTGCAGACTTTGGATTCCAATTTTCGCTTTTGTCAGCCTTTACAAAGATACATATATTAAAGTTTAACTGCTCGGATATTAAAATATAAGATGGCTGAGTGGTTAGGTATGCCGCCTTTCATTCTTGGGTTGTTGGTTCGAATCCCAGTTAAAATTTTTTTTTTTTTTCTTTTTTTCGGCTCAGCGGAAACGAAAAATGTACATAGACGGGCGGAAGGTCTCTCACTGCACAACGACTGGAGCAGTGGCCGAATATTTGGCAGTTATAACATAAAGTGATTTTGTTTTTAATAGTCTGTTATAGCTAACACCCAAATGGATACTAAAACTAGTTTGTCGACCGATCGTTCCTGTAACTTAGGCCGTCCGCACTGGGTACGTGTCGTCATCGTAGCGTCCTTGTAACATCAAGCGCCAAAGCCAATTGATCTTCAGGAGAACTTAATAAGCAACTTCCAAGAAAGGTTCGGCATTTCTGGAGGGGTGGCGGTACGTTTTGAGGTTTGGTTAATCGTCTAGCATTAGCTGTTCGAGTAAGGGTTGGTTCAGAACCGAATTGCATCCCTGCTTATAACTATGACGAATATTATGAATTAAATTTTACAGCTTCATGGGGTAAGAGGGATGGGGGAGGGGGTGGTGTCTCCACGAGTCCTTTATATATATAAGTCACTTTTCGAAACACATACCCCGGTTGCTTGCCACCGATTTGTTAATTTTTTTTGCTCACATGAAGTTAAACCATAAGGATCCTTAATGCTGGTCCTTTCAGGACATGCGATGTATCATACGAAAGGTATTGATCCACACATCATGAATGTTTTTCAATTTTGGTAATACTCCACCCGGTTCTAAAGATATATACATTCAATTTTTATTTTCAATTTTTAAATAAAAATGAAAATAATCTTTATTTTTCGATTTTTTTATAAAAATTGAAAAATAATTTTTATTTTTAATTTTTATTATAAAAATTGAAAATAAGCGTTACGTTATGATTTTTAAATAAAAATTGAAATTTAATTATTATATTGTAATTTTTTTTTTTAAATCAAAAATAAGAGTTATTTTTCAATTTCTTTATAAAAATCAAAAAAGGTTATTAAATTTTTATTTTAAAAAATAACGTTACGGTCATTTAAAATTGCAAAAAGTATCTAAATACACTAAACAATGGTACAAAATTAACTTTAAGCCATTAATTTGACGCCGTTATGTACAAAATCGCATTTGTGAATTCAAATTGAGTACCTGAGTCCAAAGTCCAAAACAGAGGCCACACACTACAAAGGGGAATGGCTGTCTTAAGCTGTCTTTTTGGTGTTTTGCGCGCAAAGCTGCCCTTTGGAATTCCCAAACGGTTTTGCCGTCGCAGGCATGGAGAGACTGCTGTTTGGACAGACATTTCAGGCTGAAGATCGCTGATGAGTGAGGTTGGTCCCTCATGAAACGTCGTCCGATCAACCTGAAGCCTCCTGTGTTGTGTTGTGTGCCTCTGTTTAAAAGCTATGTCAATAACATAGTAAGACCTCGAGCCTGTAAAAACTACAAGGTTAGAAACAATAAAAGTCTGTCAAACAGAGGGGGTTATTATGTCTTAAGTTTTCGTCTTTTGGTGTTAAAAAGCTATGAATCGTAACGGTCCCTGGGGATATGTTTGGAGACATTTGAAGCGCTGAAAATTTGGATATGTAACCGCCGAAAAATTATATCTTGTCCCTGGTTTGTAGATGCCTGAAAGAATAAAAGTCCGTAGTTTCGGTTAAAAGAGAGTATAGGCGAACGTTTGGCGGCGATCCTCCGAAAAAAGGACATAATGAGACTTGTTAACAATTTTGCCGAGCGTGCGACAGTCAAAAGAAGACCTTACCATGGAAACCCTACAGTTCGAACGGAGGAAACAATCGCTGCGGTAGCTGCAGTCATCCAAAACAACTTGAAAGATGGTGCTACTCTTCCTATTATGACAGAATTGCGACGAAAATTTCCCAATAAGCTGATATCCAGAAACTCCATATTCCGTTGGCCCCCCAGGTCGCCCGACCTTACTGCACCTGACTTTTTCTTGTGGGGCTATTGCAAACAGGAGGTCTTCAAAACAAAACCGACAAATTTTAATGAATTAAAGAAATCTATTCGAGCAACAATTGCGGCTATTCCTGTATCAACTCTCCAAGCAGTAATGAACCACTTTTTGATAAGATGCCGCACATGCTTCACCGAGCAGAGGGGGGCATTTAAATTCAATTATTTTTAGATCTAATTAAGCTATATTTCATAAAATTAAATGAGCTCTAACATGAATAAAAGAAAAATGAGTTCCATACTGAAAAACAAGTAAGGAAGCTGCAGTACAGTGCCCCGACTACAAAATACCCTGTTCCCTTGATTTCGTGTGTTTTTTCTTTACATACACACACACTCACACATACACACACTCCAACATACACACAAACCTTTTCAGAATAGATAGATATTGGGCCTTACTTGATATATGTAAAGTTTGGAAGGTCTATCTAAAATATTGTGGCTCTGATAGTTTTTTTGCTTTTACAGGGGGGAGGGGGAGGAATTTTCCAAATCTGAAACAAACTCGTTTTGAATCGGGTATACACCTATCTACATTCAAAAATTTGTGGCTCCAGCTCTTATAGTCTCTGAGAAACACGCATTCATACGGACAGACGGACGGACAGACGTACGGACTGACGGACAGGGCTAAATCGACTCGGCTGTTGATGCTGATCAAGAATATATATACTTTATAGGGTCGCAAATGCTTCCTTCTACCTGTTACATACTTTTGAACAACTTCATGATCCCCCTTTTCCCATTTTCAATGGGAACAGGGTATAAAAACCATTACATCGTTGTTGGTCAGTTTGATTGCACGCGCAAACGCCAATCAAATAAGAGAATAAAACAGGTTTTTGTTTTACACACACAAAATGTTTGCATGTGTGTCGTTTTGAATGCCGCGCGCCCTGCATGTACATGACCATAAATTTTCTATCTTCGGTGCTGATATGGGTACGGTATACAGCAACCAACAGCAAAAATTTGTGGCTCTATCCCTAACAGTCTCTGACGCGTTCATACAGACAGACGGTCAGACAGACAGACGGACATGGTTATATCGACTCGGCTTTTGACGCTGATCAAGAATATATATTCTTTATGGCGTCGAAAACTCACACGCATTTAGCGCCTACACTAATCCAACATTTGTGGAAATTTCAGTTCAGTACAAGCACAACAACTTTCTACGAAATGAGCAGAATTTGAGCAAGCGCACACTCACCATGCAAAACTTTGCGGAAAAAACTCAAAAAATCAAAACGTTTTTGATTTCAGTCTCAATTTGCGCAAATGCGTACGTGTGACGCATATACTCATATTTCAGTAACACACATAAGTGTTTTGCGCAAAAATTTGTGTGGTGCATGAGGGGCTTTAGTTTTGAAGCAAGCGTGCAAAAATTTTGCACAGAGTCATCTTTTTACTGCACGCTGCTAATATTTCAGAACTGATCGGATCGAATGACTATATCGTATAGCTTTCAAGGGAACGATCGATCAATAAACTAATTTTACCGAGAAAACCTTTTTCATTTCAATGGAATCGTCTCCAAACTTTGTTTTTATTGGTTTTCTATGCTTTTTCACAGTTTTAATAAGTTTGATAAAAGTTGGACAACTTAATGATATAGCTCCCATACAATGCGTCTGAAAAATAGTCTCAGTGGAAAAAACTTGCTTGCTTTTAATGGTACAGTCCTTAAACTTGGTACTTCTTTGTTTTATATGCTTTCACCTAATTTTTTAAGGTTTTGTCAAAATCGGGTGATTATAGCATATAGCTCCCATACGAACGATCGGTCTGAAAATGGGTCAAAGTGAGAAAAACTTTTTTCTCAAATTTCGCAACTGTTAGTTTGTTATGCTTTTCCATGATTCCACTAAGTTTGGTAAAAATCGGACATCTATATATCATATCTCTCATAGAAAAGTAAGGTCCGAAAAGTAGTCTTATTTAGAAAAAACTGCAGGGGTATACAAAACTTCGGCTCGGCCGAAATAAACTTCCCCTATTTTTTCTAATTGCAAAAGCGAGGTGCACAACGTGTTCTTGCCCCAGGAAAAAAGTTCAATAAGCAATATAACCTGCAAGTTATGCGCAATTTTCCTGAGGCAGTCCGTCTGAAACGCACAGAATTGTGGAAGAAAATTGGCTTTTACACCATGATAGCGCCCCTGCTCACAAACCGTTGCTTGTGTTTTTGGGCCAAAAACAACACTCTAATTATGACGCAGCTACCGTCTTCCCCCGACCTGGCCGCTGTGACTTTTTTTGATCCCAAAATTAAGGAGGCACATGAAAGGATGCCGTTATGACCCGATTCAAGCTATAAAGACGGCATCGAAAGAGGAGCTAAAGAACTTCACAAAAAATGATTTGTCTAGAGCGGGGGGGACTATTTTAAAATGGGACAAAATAGAAATGAATAAATAATTACTTTTTGAAAAATTAGCGATTCTTTTTGAACAAAACCTTCGTGTATATATTTCCCCGTTTTCGCACGACTTTGCCCAACCCAACCAATTTTTATTATACAACTACAATATCTTAAAAAACAACAAAGTTGGTGCAAGTAGTCCAGATTGCTTATGCAAATTTATTAAAAACACGAGTTTACGAAAAAAAGTCAACATTTTAACCAGAGAAGATTGCAAACATTCCTAATGTATTTTTACGCGCTGAACTCAAATAAATTGTCTGTTTTCCGCCAGAGGGTCAGGTTCAAAAAGAAACTTGAATAGCGAGTGTTGGACGAGGTTTGCTCACATTTCTAGGTCCTGCAGCCACATATAGTAACCTATTCAAACCAAATTTGTTTCTTCGTAAGCTGCTTTGAATACCAATCACAAAAAATGTAATCCAAAGTTAGGTTCTGGTTCTTAAGATACCATTATTTTGATTTAAGCTAGGTACGTTGAAAGCCAAACTGTCTGTGCGCACAAAAAAGCCATTTATGGCGAAAGTGGATCGTTAAAACAAATAAGTGTGCTGAGATAGCCAAAAAATACCAAGAACGCAAAATAAGGCGTTATTGGTGTTTTTAAAGGTACGGTCACACTTTTCCCGGCTTTCAAGCAATTTAATGAGGATTTTAAATCGCAACAATAAAAAATTTAGTATGTGAAATGCAGATCGGCTATGTCCCATTGCGAAGCCAGGAGGCTGTTGTCGCCCTATATAACAGATTTTGTATCTGAATAATTAAGTTTTCACTTATGCCACACGAATTGCCTTGCATGAGGAAGGCAGAGCATACAAGAAGCAAAAGCTAGCGTCTCAGTTGTCATATTTAAAAGATTTGCTAACGATATGAGTATATCGACAAAACTAAGACAGATTGTAAGATCTAATGTGTTTTCAGCCAACTGCTTTAACTGTCTTCAAAACAAAGCACCCGATGCAGACGCGATGCAAATCTGCTGGCGTGCGAGATCAATAATAAATGTTACACATTCTCATTATTTATTTATTTTTATTTCATAAAAGTAAGTACATATTACTAAAGTTTCTCTTCATCGGCATTAACCGGTGCAAGCAACGAATTTGTTGCTGCTCTTTTTGGACTTCGAGTCTGCAACTGAATTAAAATACTCTATTGATGAGGCCCCAAATAATTAGCTTTTTTTTACTATGTACCAAAGGTACATAGAGTATAATAAGTTTGTGCAAAAGCCATGTCCGACTGTCCGTCTGTCTGTCCGTATGAACACAGCACAGATCTCAGAGATGGTAAGAGATAGAGGTTTGACATGTATGGGACTTATGCTTCTTATACTTGCAGGCAGATCAAGATTATTTTTAGTTTTTGCCACGCCCCCTCCCGCCCCCGCAAATTGGAAAAAACGTCATATCTCCCACAGTTTTATAGATAGAAGTTTCGTTACTTCTGGACACATTTAGTAATTAGGATTAAAAATCGATCCGCCAAAGGAATGGTAGAGATCGGAGGAACAGTTGTCGAGTTATAATGAAAACAAAAAAATGGGCAGCACCGGTGCAACGGTGATGGCGATACAGGAGGATGTTTAGTCGGGCTTGACCGACTTTCTTTCTTGTTTCTTCCTCATGCAAGCGCTTCAATCGAATTTTTATTTTTTAGACATATTTTTGCTCTACCGACCGTCAAAATAAATAAATTTAATTAGTTTGGGCGCACAAACCAAACTCGAACAACTGTTCAATAAAATCCACATTACCACCACCCTGTTTGCTTGTCAGCATACTAGTCGTAAAACGTTTTGCGTAAAAAATTTTGCGAGCGGTTTTACAGTGTCATTTTTATATGAAGATTTTTTTGAGAGCGTTTTTTTTTTTGCGCTCTCCGTACTAGGCTTTAAATATAAAAAATCTGAACCTTTCCGAACATTTTCATACTTTCGGCAAGTTCAAAATATTCCCTTTTATCTGCCTATCGTAAAAAATATTTGCCACAAAAATGTCTTAAAATAAGGAAATTACAACGTAAATGTTGTAAAAATAAGAGCTGATACTAAAATGTTCTTTTACTTTGATTTTTCTTAGTTTAAAGAAATTTTAGAGCAAAATTGTATGAAAACGGGACGAAAATTTCCATACTTCTTGGGCCATAACTTCAAAAGCGCGATGATGTCAAAAAAGTGTAAGTGAAGTAAAATTGGGAACCAATGGTATATAAGCCAGTTAGTTTCCGATTTTTTTCGATTCATATTTCTTATATTTAAATCAAAATATTGGTATTCTAAAAACCAGGACCAAACTTTGGGGTTGGTTTTTCGTGATCTTTGGTTTGTATTAATAATGTGGCTGACGGACAATGTATTTGAATTCAGCGCGTTGGGACCATAGCGCGATGTGAAGACATTTATTATTGAAGTGACTAAGAAACAGAAACAGCTGCCATTAATGAGTCTTCAGCTGTTTTGTGTTTAAGCATATAGCAAAAATATAAGACGACTGAGGTGAAAAAGTGTGAGTTGTCAAGCACTCATTAAAACGAGAGCTTAGGTTAAAGTCGGCCCTGCCAAACTTTGAGGTACACGTTACTCAGAGGAGGGAATATTTATCGGAGCATTAACTTAAATTGGTATTTTATGCCTTAGTCGAACCAAGTCAAGAAGGCCTGCTATAGTTTTAACATCGACATTCGTACCTGATTTGATCTGGAAGTACGACTCGAACTTGAAATTTTAATCTGAAGGTCGCGATTAAATCAACATTTTTGGGTTTTAAGTTTAGCTCCCCATTATTGTTTCTTTGTATAGCACTTAAAAACAAATATTTTAAGTTGGCCGCCTAACACCTCTGCCTTATTCTCTACACGTGATTGAAAAAGGGCTAAGACAGGCTTTTTTGAGACTTTGAGTTCATTTTTCTTAAAACTACGACGTGATGGGCACCTTTGGATGCCAGATTTTCGATCAGCAATAAAAAAAACCTATCAGAATATCCTTGTCTGATCTTTGAATCAGAAAAATAGTTTATAATTGTCGACCTGTGTTATTAGGAAATATAATATTTACCTAGTTCGATTTCTCTTAAGTGAAAACGAGAATATGCCCGTTAAAATACTATTGTAGTGTCGGAAATGCTTTCTCCATTTGCACAAACTCATATGTATCGTTGCACAGAGTACAAAAATTGCTTTTCTCCTTAAGCATTTTGGCTGTTGCATAGTGTAATTTGTAAAAGAAACAAGTTAGAAACATTTTTCTAATGGCGAGCTTTTGAAACTCTTTTGCGATACACTTTTTAAGAGCAGAATCAAAGCTGGCCATATGTGCATAAAAATCAGGTCTCAAATTCGACAAGTTCTGTTCGCGAATACTACAATAACAACAGAACAGACGGTACTTAAAAAAAACCATAAAATATTTGTGCGCGTAAAACGTACACATTTCCTTCACGCTCCACGGTCATTTTAAATGTAATTGCATTTTGAATGGCGGAAACAATAACAAACTGCATTTGCTCTTATGTAAATATATACATATGTAAATTGCTCTCACTTTATGTAAAACGTTAAAGTTATAATAAAGTTTTATTTCTAGACTCTGTTTACATTAAGGGGCACTGGAGAAGTCTTCCAAGTGTCGCATATATATATTTAATTTGTGACTTGAAGTAAATTCGTAGGTATGTTCAATGAAAAGAGTAACCTAATTCTAAATAATATAAGTAATATCTGAACCTGGCAAAGACTTTATTTTAATGTGGGGCTGCCCATCTTAAGTTTAAAATGAACTGAATATTATAGCGCAACGAGATTTGCGGCTTCTGCCAGAGCCCAATTTGTACTTATTCTACTTTTGTTGCTAAAGCTTAGTATACACCTCAGCAAATGAACTGCCAAACAATGAACTCCTTATAAAAATCGCACAAAAGTTTTGACACAAATCCCTATGACGCTCCCCTTGTTATTATTCCACACTTCCAACAAAAGGTCTCATGTGAAGACCACAAATATAATAGATTGATCGATAGCTTAAGAAAGAATGGATTTTAGTTTTTCAATTGTTATGGAAACTTACAAATGCGTGTTTTATCGTTTTTTTCTTTCTAAAAAGTTCATAATTCGTTTTTAATATTTATTTTCAAGCAATCAAAAATCAAAACAAGCACTTGGCAGTGTGACCATAAGTTATGCAGGATTGGCTGTAATATCTTGGATCCCAGGAGAAACCGAAATATATTTATTATTTTAATTCAATTTATATTTTTGCTCTGTTCTTGGCTATAGTTGTATTGTAACCATACCTGTTAAATAATGATTATTAATTGTAGTCATTATTAATTAGATTATTTTTGTTTAAAAGTTGAATTAATGATTAAATTGCGATTATTTTCGGTTTCACACAATTATTTAATGATTACGATTAGAAATAGTCAAAAATAATGGAAAATTACCATAAATTATTAAAAATAATTGAAAATAATGGAAAATAATGGAAAATAATCGTTTCCATTATTTTCCATTGTTTTCCATTATTTCCATTATTTTCCATTATTTCCATTATTTCCCATTATTTCGACTATTTGAGACTATTTTGAGAGAAACAAATTATTTTCAACATCACATTTAATAACAACAATTCTTTACAAAAGTGCAAAGCTTTTGCAGCCACCCGCGCACTTTATGAAAAAAGAGTATAATGGTGAGTAAATCTGTCTGTTTGTTTGAATTTGTAACAAATTTCAATGTTTTTTCTTTTGCAGATGATGAAAACGCAAGTCCATCTTCTCAAGATGAACTACGCTCGACACAACGGTCTTTAATTTGCCATCAGCTCTTTAGCTATTTGAGTGATAATGCTAGCTCGGAAGATATATGGCTAAAATATGGCATTTTAAAAGAAGCGTCTATTGCTTTCAACACGCCTTTAACATCTTCGGCTCCTGTAGAGCGTCTGTTTTCATTTGCTGGTATTATAGACAGCCCTAGGCGCCAATCATTGTCTGATTTTTCATTCGAAAAATTAGTTTTAATGAAGGCAAACCCTGAATATTTTTAATGTTTGTGTTTAATTTAATTGTTATTAAATGTGATGTTGAAAATAATTCGTTTCTCTCAAAATAGTCTCAAATAGTCGAAATAATGGAAAATAATGTAAATAATGGAAAATAATGGAAATAATGGAAAATAATGGAAACGATTATTTTAATGGAAATAATGGAAAATAATGGAAATTAATGGAAACGATTATTTTCCATTATTTTCCATTATTTTCAATTATTTTTAATAATTTATGGTAATTTTCCATTATTTTTGATTATTTCTAATCGTAATCATTAAATAATCATAAATTTTTGACCAGCAAACTATATAATCACTACGACTATTTTCCAAAAATAATTTAATTGATTAGTAATTCTAATGGCAACTTAACAGGTATGATTGTAACTAAACATTTTTTATAACTTCCTAAACATGTTCAAATATTGGAAATGACATTTCATTTCCCACGCCTACTGGCAAAACAAAGTACTACACTGGCCAAACTAGGCCAACACAAAAGAATTGCCATTTTGGTATTTTTGTCTTGGCTGTTCTTTTGTTGAGGTGTATTCTAAGCTTAAAGATGGCGGGCAGAGATCTGCCTGAGTGCACCGTAACGGCAAGTGCACCGCAACTGCAAGTGCACTGCATAAGAACTTGATATTTTCACACTCGGATATCCCGACTACTCCAACAAAATGTATACAGTAGTATTTCTACTCGCGGCATATTTGCGTCTCGTACTTAAGTGCCGAAAACACTCGCGCCACTCGCGTTGCGTATTGAAAATACTCATACAAACAGGAAACAGTAAAATTTGAGTGTGAAATTATCCACCAACAATTCAAGCAACGCATTTTCTGTCTATCGCTTTCTCACTTAAGTGAGTCGGGCCGGGTGGCGACTTACTACGGGCTCACAAACATATAATTTTTTTTATTTTAAATCAAAAACGTATTACAGCAAATATAATAAATGACTCGCAAGTAAAATCAAAAAAGTCTCGATACCGCTTAACGCTCGCTAACCGTATTGCTTGCGACTATCGTAAATGATACTTTCACTGCCACAAACTGAACGACACATGAATCATTTTACTATCATTTCCCGACCCGTATGCGAGAGTTTTGCCGGGTTAACTCACGCAATTAACTCGCTTGCGATATCATTTGCGAGCGTTTGGTATGCTGGAAATACTCAAGTAGTACTTAAGTATTGGTAGAATGTGTGATCAAAACACCGGGTTATTTGCGTATTCCTCTTTGCTGTCTGAGTAAAATTGGTATGTAACCTGCAAAGTCTGCGTGTGGCCGCCCACTCAAGGACGAATGCATCGTGCTGGGTCGCTCAAAGCAGGAACAAGTAAATTTGACACCCGCTCAAGACTGAGACAAGTCACTGAAATACTAGTACAATATGAGTGAGTATATGAACTGACTTCATATTTTGAGTGGAAAATCATACCCAAGACGCATTTACAACAAGTATACTCGAGTCAAGAAAACAGGCACTCTTGCAGATCTCTGGTGGTGCGTCAATAAATAATTCTGATTACTTAGTATATAAACTGAACCCTTAGCCCACAATATTGTGGGATAAGAGTGTTTTTTTAAATTGCTGGAAAGTCGAGAGACAGACGATTTGAGAGACATTGTCATTAAAAACAGAAAGCTTTAATTATTAAATCTTAGTTCTCAGAGCAGCTTAATCTTCCGACAGCGGATTGGTCTGCTTTTTGCGATGGGGGTGACCGTTGCACATAGGGTAATTTAGCTGATTTGGGCGGCAAAAATTAATTTCATGAAATTTTTAATTTAAAATGTTAAGAAACGAATTGCTACGATACTTAAACCAAAAAAAGATTAAAAGTTTTTGTTAAGGTGTGCAATGCTGTCCATTGCCGTTGCGGTCGGTCCTTCCAAGTAGATTAACACTGTTCGACAAAATGGAATTCGATCTTCCCTCAATTCACCAAATCAACCACCAAATCAAATATTTTGGCCCAATAATCACGAATTTTTGTTAAAATCGGATGACTGTAGCATGTAGCTGCCATATAGCTGCCTTAGTGAAAAAAAAACATTTTTGATTTCAATGTTAGCGTTCCAAAGCTCAGCCATTATTAATTTAGTATGCTTTCAAAAAGATTGTCAAAATTGGATTAATACACCGAAAAAAAAATGCCGGGAAAATTTTAAGCCTAAAAAGAATGACTTGATACCGGCAACGGGATTAAAATTTTAAATACGAGCAGTCTTTATATCGAACCGAATCGGGATTGTTTCCCGTCAATTTATAATGGCAATTTGACGATGCAGAAAGCATCGCAGTTCGTCCCGAGTTCGAGTCCCAGTCACGGTAAGTAAAAAGTTAATTTTAAAAAAATTATATTTTTTGAGAACAAAAGAAGAGGAGTGGGGTGGGTGGTGTTGTGGTACACACCCCCAATTTTTTTTTTTTGTATTTCGAAATTGATTTCGGAAAGGATCAGCTTAAGCCCGGAATGGCAAAAACCGGGATCAAAGTGTTGATCCCGGACGTGTTTAATTTACACCATTTCGAGAACAACCCAATACTAATCGCGTTTTGGATAGAGTTGATCCCGAATGGAACAATTTTTTGGTTCAGTGTATATCTCATGCCTGCATAGAACCGATTAGTCGGAAATGGGTCTATGTGAGAAAAACTTGTATGTCTAGGATTTTAGCGATCTTTAACTCTTTAATTATGAGTAATATATGCTTTCAAATAGATTCTGCAAAATTTGATAAAGTCAATATGTCAGTTAAGAACTTGCCACAGTATAAAAATATCTTCAGCGGCATCTGAATAAAAATTAACGTTTTGTCTTTTTTACCAAAAAAAGGAAAAAAAAGTGAATTTCATGTCTGATTTTTGTGTTTGTGTACTTTTCTTAAAGTAAATTAAATACTAAAAGATCAAACTTTAAAAAAATTTTGTTTGTCCATTTGCATTAACAAGCACATTAATTTCGATTAATTGTGAAATTAAAAAAAAAGTAAGGTTATTTTTCTGCATTCGTGCCCATAGCAATAAATACCCTTACGCTACGAAACTTTTGTCTGAAAACGAAACTTTTGACCTTAAAACCTTTCAATCAGTGCAGAAACAAATCAGCTATAAGAGTTTAAGTGGAGGCAACTTTTGAAATAGTTGTAAAACTGTTTATCGATAATATCTCGATAACTATTCGAAAGATTTTTTTCATTCCGATTTTCGTGCTCAGAGTACCAAAATAATTTAGAAAAAGTTGGTTTGGTGATTTGGGGGGAAAATGCTGTCGAGCAGTGTAATTTCATTTCCTTATAAGTCGACTATCGTTTATACGATCTTTACGAATCCTTCGGATCGATAAATAGTTCTGATTGCTAATATGTCCAGAAGGTGCGAACCTCCTCCATCTAAAAAACTGTGGGAGCTATGACGTTTTTTCCAATTTGCAATGGCCAGAGGGGGCGTGGCAAAAATTTAAAATAAACTTGATCTGCTTGCAAGTATTAGAAGTTTTTATCCCGTACAAGTCGAACCTTTATCTCCTACCGTCTCGGAGATCTTTTTAATAAGGACAGACGGAGAAGAGTCTTGGCCCCATTAAGTGGCATTATATACTACGGGGCAAAGTAGTCGGAATTGTCGATTTAAATCACGCGGGCTAATATTTTCGCCCGAATATTTTTTTTAGTTGCGCACTGTCCTGACTTACATGTCAAATTCCATGTCAAAATATTCAATATTGTTGAGTTACGCTTGGTTTGTGACAGCTAAAAGTGGTTTCGCGATTTTGAAATTTTGAAATTATTCAACAAAGAAGTGCGATTAAATTTTCTTCTGAATGGATTACCGCTGCGGAACGTTGGAATGTTCAGAAGGCTTACGGCGACAACTCTGCCAAAATCAACAACTTGACTGGTCAAATGGTTTAAAGAAGGCCGAAACACGTCGAAGATGAACACCGATCTGGACGATGAGCAACACGTCAACAAATGCAGAATTGGTGCTCCAAAATCGTCGATTGTGTCCCGACCTTACTGAACTTGTTGGATATCAGAAGGATCAGTAAAAACCATTTTGAAAGACCACCTGGGCCTAAAAAACGTCAAATCCGTTTGGTGCCAAAATCGGTCATTTCATTGAAAAACAGAACCGCTTGAGTGTGTGAAATAATGCTTCTGACTATCAGGACAAGTTGAAACGCATTCGTATTCGCCGTATTCGCTGATTTGCTCCGTGTGTTTTGGCTATTCTCCAAACTCAAAAGACCACGAGGAACCGTTTCGAGTCGTTGAAGAGATTAAACGTGAACGGCCGCGCTCCGGGCCATACCTGCAGTGACTTTTTGGCACACGAGGACTGGAAAAACGTTGGCATAAGTGCATTGCATCGGGAGGGGATTCTTGGCGTGAATTGTTTGGAAGAATAAATAAAGATTTTTGATTTATAAACAAATTCCGACTACTTTTGCCCGTAGTATATTAATAGCAGCAGCTCAGTTCTGTAATGCATTAATATCATAGCACGTAAATAACTCTCAACCCATATTTTCAGACTGCTCTGCTCACGACCGCAACCGAAAAAATAAAAAAATAAAGGGTTCGGTCTTCCCTCAACCGATTGTGTGCTGCTTTTGCGCTCGCTGCTAAGCGGCTGTTGTTGCACACTCAGGCTGGTCGGTCTGACGTCAACCCAATAACAGGCCCATTTCAGTCAAGCGGTCCCAAAGTGTGAGTTAATTAAATCCCCTCACATCAAAATGTTATTGTGAAAAGGTTGCGAGAGCAGTCTCTGGTGCGATCAGAGAGGATCAGTGTGAGAGAGACTGAGGGAGCGAATGCATAAACAAAAGTTTTGTTGTTGTGCATGCATACGTAAGTGGGAGAGCGACTTGTCGCTCTCAGCCATCGCGTATTTATGCAGAAAATGTATAAGATGTAAGCACGCACTGAGTGAGCTCACACACAAACATACACACAGAAAAGACCTTTTCGGCAAGCGGTCTTTTCCAAACGGTCGGCAGAAGACCAAGAGCGAAAAAGCAAGACAAATGTGTTCTCAAGCCCGAAAAAAACAGAGAACGCTGTTAAAGGTTGCTTACATCCCTCTTTGTCAATGCGCCGCACGAGACCGGTTTTTGTGTAAAAACTGCAAGGAGAGGACCGTTTGTTGCGACCTCTGATTAATATTAAACAAAATGCTATATCATTCATTGTTTCATCTGCCAGTACCAGTTCATATTCGGCCCTGTTCCGAATTCCGAGTCGGTTTTCGTGTAAACGTTGCTTTTTCTAATATAAGGTTCACATTTTTATATGAGAAGTAAGCAGAAAGTCTGTGGCTACTAGATCAGGTCTTTCTTTGACGAATTGAATCTACTAGGCATGCCATCGGTTTCGCTGTTGTCCGATTTCATCAATCTAATCCAGTAACCGTTGAATGCTTGTCACCTTCCATGTAACAGGTTAGTTTAAACTCATTCAAACGTTTACTCGAAAATCGATCGGATCGGAAACCGTTAATGTATTAGACTATGTGGATTATTTCATTATTTCCTGCTTTACAGTCATCTTTTACACAGCTAAACCGCAAATGCACAATTAGCAACACGCCACTTTGACCATGCGGTGGGAGCGAATGAAAACAAAAAGAAATTAAAAATTCAACGGAATCTGGTCAAGCATTCAGTGCGTTTGGAAAATTATACTTTTAAGTAAAAGTAAAATTGGCTTGTCAAGATGACACAGCCCCAAGGGGCAATCTCTACGGCGCTTCTAATTTTAGCACAAGAGAAAGGGACCTACAGTTTAACCGTGAACGGCAGTTTTGAGAAGCTTTTCATGGCTAATTACTGCCTGGCGCCAACAGCAAGAGGTGTGGCGGGTGTAGTTTTATTCAAAGAAAAACTTTCATTATATGTTCCGAGCGGGATCGAACCCAGACTACCGCTGAGCCACACAATTATACTGGCCGCTTAAATAGTACGTTGTGTCCAGTGACCCACAGCCAAGATCCACTATCAAAGACGGCTATGCGCAGTGAATTATTCTCATTTGAATCAGTGTTTCAGGAATATTCGAATGATATGTGAAATGAAGAAATAGTGGACAATGCAAATCTCTCCTGGTTCAAACTCGACATTCTTATAACAAACAAGTAGGGAGCGAGTGAGTCCGATAAAAATATGTTTGATTCGTGTGTTTTCCTTACATAAACACACATCAAATAAAATTGAAAATACACAAAACCATCATGCGCCGCCGATAACTAACAAGACCCCCTCTCTCCCACAAAAATTACGTTATAACTGTTGCTTATTGCGACTAGGATCTTTTCAGAATAGATAGATATTGGGCCTTACTTGATATATGTAAAGTTTGGAGGGTCTACTAAAAATTGGGCTCTGCGTTTTTTGCGCTAAAGGGGGAGGGGGCGAATTTTCCAAATCTGAAACAAACTAGTTTTGAATCGGGTATACACTATCTACAGCAAAAATTTGGGCTCAGCTCTTATAGTCTCTGAGAACACGCGTTCAAGGACAGAGGAGACGAGGACAGCCTAACGACGGGTATCGTCTATATATAGGGTCGCAAATGCTTCTTCATCATACTTTTGCACAACTTCATGATCCCCTTTTCCCATTTTCAGGGAACAGGGTATAAAATGTTTCCCATAAGGAATTGTTCTGCGCAGGAGGGTGCACTAAATCAGCGCTGTAAAAAGTAAAACTAGCTTGTCAAGATGACACAGCCCCAAAGGGCCAAAGCCAAGCCTCTCTCAAATCTCTTGGCTTGTGCGCTTCTAATTTTTAGCACAAGAGAAAAGGACCTACAATTTAACGCCGAATCCGAACGGCAGTTTGAGAAGCTTTTCATGGCTAATTACTGCAATGCTGGCGCCAACAGCAAAGAGGTGTGGGCGGGTGTAAAGTTTATTCAAAGAAAAAAACTTTTCAGTATATGTTCCGAGGCGGGATCGAACCCACAACCTCATGCACAGCGGTCGCACACACTAGCCTCTAAGCCACCCGGCCTGCGTGGTACCCAACTTTAAATTGATCAAATATTTACAAACTTTGGAAGGTGCAGAATATATTATAGTCGGGCTTGACCGACTTTCTTACTTTGTTATTTGTGAGTCCCAATTTCACCGAATTCAGATTGCGCAAAATAAAATCTTAAGGACCATTACGGTTGCACCTTGGTATGTCAGGAATCGCACGATTAGTGATCTGATTAGTGATCTGAGAGTGAATCCAATTGTTAAGACATATGAAACGGCTTGTGCGAAGTATTGGGACCGTATTCGATACCATTCAAATGAAGAAGCCAGTGAAATTGCCTCGAAGCCTACAAAATCTGTCAGGCACGCAGGCCATGCAGGAACGAGGAAGAGATATGTTGAGATGCTCAAATGCATCTACCTGAAGCTTTTCAAACTCAACAGCAGCCACCAACCCAGCCAACTCAGCAGATGCTTCCTCATATGCCAACACCATCGATTCAGCGTCCGCTTTGGCAATGTTTCAGCCCCAGTCAGCAGCAGCAACAAACATCTGGTCAGCAGAAGCAACAAACGGTCGCTCAACAGCAGCAAATGCTGCCAGTATCCATGACGCAGCGGCCAATAGTAACCTCTCCATAACAGCAGCAGCAAGTTATTCTAAGCCAGAGGGAGGCAAAAAATACATTTACATTTTTGCATTGCAATGCATTGGTGTGTGTGAGAGCAGCTCAAAAATTGCTCTCAATTTCAGTAGCAACGACTGCGTCGCGGCGTAGGAAAGCAAGCAACGCAGCGGCGATTGTACAGCTTATACTTTGCGTGTTTGAGCAGCGCTGCTTTGAGAATTTTCCTATACACGCCAGATAGGAAGCTGCCGGCCCCTGTTCTAAGCTCACTTCAAGCTCTGCCTTGGTAACCGCAACAGTCATACTATCGACGCCATTCAAATCAGCAGCAGCAGCGAATGTTTCCAACATTTCTGCTGATGGTTGCTGGTCTATGTACTGTCGTACCTTATCGTCGCCAAAGAATAACTCAGACTGTGCAGCTCACAACCATTAAATGGCAGTTGCAACTTTGGAGGCTAAGAAAAATTAATATACTCCGAAAAAAATGGCCACCACAGAACAGAACATGATTTTAATCCTTCAAGCACGCGTCCCATTGATCGTAGCTGGTCTGACTGGCGACTACACCACATAAGGTTACAGCAAACACATTGCTGGATTAATTCCACAAGATGGAGGAGAATATTTCCATTGTCCCCACCAGGGATTACAGCCACTAATACCATTTTAAGTAGTATTTTTAGCTATCACAAACTTTAATTAATATGACACATATTAAAAAGAATTTTTGCTGGCTGCCTTGACTGTCAGACAGATTGTGTTCAGATCTTGTATCGAACAAAACAGAAAATTTTAAGGTCAGACAGCACATGAATCCCCATACAATAATAACAATATCTAATTGCAAGAAACATGATGCAGCAGCAGTTTACGTTTGTCTGGAAGCTCTTATGTGTTTTTTCCGAAGAATTCCCTTACACATAGAAATGCATTTTTTTCTCGGACGGTGCTCCTCAACAATTTAATAACGGTAAAAACTTTTCGAATATTTATTATCAAACCAAGAGCGTAAGTTAAAGTCGGTCCTGTGCGACTTCGATATACCCGTTTTTCAGGGCAATTACTGTTAAATAGCCTTTCCCTATGTTAACAAACAGAGCATTAACATTAATGTAACCATTTCAACATTATATGAGCAAACAGCGCATACAGCGCCAAAAAGTATGCAACGTTTTTATACCCTCTGCCAGTTATTATCTGATCTTTATGAAACTTTCAGAGATTGTAGATATTGTGCACATCACTACACTGCAAAATATCTTCAAAATTGTAGGAGCTATTCAACATTTTTATACTCTGAACCAAAGGCACATAGTAATAATAAGTTTGTGCAAAAGCCATGTCCGACTGTCCGTATGAACGCACAGATCTCAGAGATGGTAAGAGATAGAGGTTTGACATGTATGGGACTTATGCTTCTTATACTTGCAGCCAGATCAAGTTTATTTTTAGTTTTTGCCACGACCCCTCCCGCCCCCGCAAATTGGAAAAAACGTCATATCTCCCACAGTTCGTTCCTTCTGGACACATTTAGTAATTAGGATTAATAATCGATCCGCCAAAGGAATGGTAGAGATCGGATGAACGGTTGTCGAGTTATAATGAAAACAAACAATTATGGGCAGCACCGGTCACAACGGTGATTGGCAGCACTTCACAGGTACAGAGTATGTTATAGTCGGGCATGACTGACTTTCTTTCTTGTTAATTGTGGGGGGCGGGAGGATCTGCTCTTCTAGTCTTCGAGATCTTGGTGTTCATACAGACAGACGGACAGACAGGCGGACAGACGGACATGCTAAGGTCCATATCAAAATTATAAGACACTTTAATAACTTGCGTTTCCTTCCTCGCAAAATCTTTCTGAACTGGAATATAATAGAAACAAATATGACGAACGAAAGAAAAACACATACGCAATGAAAATTTACCGTTGGTTGCGATTTTTATCATTGCTTGGAAAAGTGCCGTTAATTTTGCGTTCATGTCATAGAAATTTGCTAGCTTGCAGCTGTATCAGAATTATAAGACACATAACGAAAACTAAGGCCAGACTGATAAAAACAACTCCACTTGTAATTTTTTTTTTTTTTGTTCACGATTGTAATTTAAGCAATTTGAAATAAAATAGGTCGATCAACACTGCTTTGCGAGAAAGAAAAGGGCTTAATTCTTGCCCTTTCAAAGTCCGGCTTGAGTATACGCCAAATATCACGTGAAATCGGTCGCAGTCGCACAGTTATTGCCAATTTTTTTAAGAGTCCTGAAGAATACGGCAAAAAACGTAGTACTGGACGAAAACCAGTGTTAAATGACCGTAGCAAGCGACGTATTATTAACAAAGCGAGCAATTCAACCGCCGCATGCTCCCAACTTCCGGCACTCAGTGCAAAAAATGTGTCCACTATGACGGTCTGGAGAGTCTTAAATAAATCTGAACACATTGTGAGAGGTGTACTTAACAAAAATTCCTCATTTGACAGCCCGCCACAAAGCAGCTCGGATCGAATTTGCACTAGAAAACTTGTCTACAAACTGGGCCTCGGTAATTAATGTCGCATTGTTAGTTTTCATATTTCTAATCAATTTTATTTTGTTTAGGTAATTTTTTGGATGAAAAAAGTTTTATCTAGATGGTCCAGATGGATTTCGTAATTATTGGCGTGATTTAAGAACGGAGACCCTTTACTTATCGAAAAGAAATTTTGGTGGCGGTTCAGCAATGGTATGGGGAGCATTCAATAAGTTTGGAAAGCTGGATTTGCAATTTACGAGCTCCAGAATGAATAGAGCAGACTACATTCGAGTCCTAGAAAATAGTTTGCTCCCCTATTTAAATGAAAACCGGGAAGCTCCCTATATTTTCATGCAATGCAATGCTTAAATTCACACTAGTCGGGTCACAAAAGCTTTTTTACAAGAGTGCTCGGTCGAATTATTGAAATGGCCAGCATGCCATTTCCAATAAATCCAATTGAAAATATGTGGGGAAACCTCGCAAGACGTATCTACAAGGAAAACTCAAGCTAAGACAGTGTTAAAGGTGCGATTTTATGAGAATGAACCTCCCTGATCCGCAGTTATTAGTGATTCTGATAGATTCAATGAAAACAAGGAAGAAAGTCGGTCAAGCCCGACTATATTATACTCTGTACCAGTTGGGGTCGCCACTCGCATTTGCTCCCGATTATATTACATAAAATCGGTATCCAGGGAACTCCACGAGGAGGCCATTGCAATAGCAATGGGGTCGAAATATGAATAAAGACCTACGAGTCGACTTGAGTTGCTTAAATACCTATCATTTAAGGTGCTGTTACATACTTTTGCACAAACTTATTATACTCTATGTACCTTTGGTACAGAGTATAATTAGGAGAGAGAGGGAGAGAGAGAGGATTGGCACGCGCCGCAGACAAAAAAAAGCCTTTGCATTTGCCAGAGCTAGAGATGGGCGTACATCGAAAACTTCGCGGGACTCCGGAGTGACCAGAATGACTTAACATCATTGTGGTTGCTTGATATTTTGTTAGAATTAAAGAACTAGACTATTTTTATATTATTTGCAATTTAAACCATCCTCGTCTTAGTAGTCAGATGGGTATCGGGCGATATATTTTTCCCGCGACCATCTCTAACTTCTCTCTCTCAATATTGTGTATGTGAAAGAGGGAAGGGGGAAAATGAGAGCGTCCCAGTTAGCTGCAAGAATCCAATTGGATCTAATGAGCTAGCTATAGCTATTAGGTTTTGTATAGGATTTCCTTGTTGGAATTACTCATTTAAAAGGAGGAATTTTTGGCGGGGCGGGGTCATCACACCTACAACGATGCAAATAAATCGTTAAATAAAATTTGTCCTAAAATATTGTTGGCTATCACTTTGCTGTATAGTTGTTGCTCATATATACATACATCTACATACATATGTATGTGTTTTGCTGCTGCAGGAGCAGCACAGATATATTGAATTTTCGTTTGCTCATATCTTTACTACCGTTTATCCGATCTATTTTTGAAATCCCGTGTTTACGTAACCAAGCCCGAGACCTTGGAAGCCCTTAAGGACAACATTCGACACGAGTGCGAGAATCTGCAGCCCGAAGTTCTTGCCGAAGTGATGAAAAATGCCATAAAACGAGCCCGTATGGCAATCAATTGTAACTGCGCCCATTTGGCCGCTATCATCTTCTCGAAATGACCAATAAAATTCTAAAGGCTCAAATAAATATAATCAAAAAAATATACGTTTTTTATTTAGAAAAAAAAATGAAAGCCAAACAACATCGGATGACTTCTTTTGACCAACCCTCTATCTTTAAAACTGTGGGAGATATAACGTTATTCGCAAATCGCGGGGGCTGGAGGGGGCGTGTCGCAAATTGAAAATAAACTTGATCTGCCTGCAAGTATAAGAAGCATAAGTCCCATATATGTCAAACCTCTATCTCTTACCATCTCTGAGATCTATGCGTTCATACGGACAGACAGACGGACAGACAGACGGACATGGCTATATCGACTCGGCTGTTGATGCTGATATATATACTTTATGGGGTCGGAGATGCTTCCTTCTGGCTGTTACATACTTTTGCACAAACTTATTATATTATTTCTATGTACCTTTGGTACAGAGTATAAAAAGAATTTATGATGTTGGAAGATGTAGGGGATCGACAGTTAATGCCTAAATTAGTGGTTTGAATTAGTTTAAATGTTATTTCTTTTCATTCCTTTAGACTTTAAGTGTTACAACTGTAAGTGTCTTATCATTTTGATAAAGTTGAAAATGCCACTTATTTTTTATTTTGCTAAAAAAACACTATAACAGCTGGAACAATAAATATATTTGATTTGATTCGTGTGTCTACTTCATTTTAATATGAGTGAGCGACGGCTTGTGCAATACATTAATATATCTTGAAAATTATGTTTAAAATACAAGGTGTCTTATAATTTTGATATGGACCTAATACAAGGCAATTTGTGCATCAGCATGGTGATATGGCCTGCAAGTATTTGGAGTTGCTGCAATAACGCACCTACACAAGATCCGTGTGCACAAGATGACGTTCAAAAAACTTTGGAGACACTAAACTCATACCATAAGGACATACAATTTACGTTGGAGACAGAAGAAAATAACAAAATACCATTTTTAGACTCTGTAGTCCACAGAATAAACAACACACTAAAAGTCAACTGGTATGAAAAACCCACAGCCTCAGGACGGATAATAAAATTTCATTCGAAACATCTCAAAAACATGATAATTAATACGGCTAAGAATCTTGCCAAGCGGATAATTGACACGAGGGACCCAATTTTTCATGAAGAGAACTTATTGACCATCAAAAAACTACTGACAATGAATGACTTTCCTCAGAATATTGTAATGACGATCATCAAAGGAATTGGAAAAGAAAACACAAGAGCACCAGCGGAAAAGACCAAAATGTACACCACAGTACTCGGAAAGACTCGCAAAATCGGACTTATATGACAGAGAACAGATCACAATAGCTCACAAACCAACATTCACTACGGCGGCACTATTTAACAATATGAAAAGTAGGATAACAACGTTGGACAAAAACAATTTAATATACAAAATACCATGCGCTGGAGACAGGACCAATATATGCAATAAAATATATGTTGGGACGACAAAATCAAAACTTAGGACTCGACTATCTGGACACAAATCAGATATAAAAAAACGTAGTAATGACCACACACAAAAAACAGCGCTAGCAGCCCACTGTGCTGAGAGCGGCCACTCTCCCGACTTTGATGCCACGAGCATTTTACAACAAGAGCGACATTATAACAAGCGCTTCACTCTTGAGATGCTTCACATCATTAACACACCAACAAACATCAGGCTTAACTTCAAAACGGACACAGAGAACTGTGCACACATATATAGACATTTACTTGACCAACACAAACACTAGAATAAGTCAGTTTCAAATCAAACTCCGTGGCGAGCAGTTGCACTTGTCCCGTATAAATGTATGTATAGGTTTTTAATTTTGTTAAAGTAATTTAATGGAAAAGCTTGTAAGATAATTGTTCAATTGTTGTTTGTTAGTCCCCTGAAGACGGACCCCGATGTGGGCCCGAAATATATTGGGAAAATATAAACAAAAAGGCCGTTTTATTTTCGGATGAGACGGATGACCTCGAGCCAGCCCAACCAAACCTTTGGATTACTGAAGATCAAATATAAATTTGCAGATTATTTTATATTTTTTACTTATGGCTTTGGATAGCAAGCAATTGAAGATAGGTCAAATTTTTAAAGGCTGAACTTCCAAAACAAGAGAGTCCTTCGTAGTAAGCTTATTTTGGAAAAATGCTGCAAATACTTATGTACTCATTATTTTACAACATAAATCGGGAAAAAATTTCTTTCAAACCAAATAATATTTGAGTGGTAAACTTTATATCAAACGTCCGAATAATCTACCTCGAAAATTATGGGAGTTTGAGTTCTTTTCCCAATTGCGGGGCTGTGGAATTTTGGCAACAACTTTTAAATAAACTTTATCTGTCTACATAGATAAGGAGTCTACATTCGAAGGGGTACCATCTCAGTGATTTTTCAATATCGACTCGGGCGCTTGATGTTGATCAGGAATATAGAAATTTGAAAGGCTTGTACGTACATTTGTACAAACTAAACATACCCTTTGTAGCTTTGAAAACAGAGTAAAATAACCGTACAAATTGAAATAGTCGAAACTGTGCAAATAGATGTCTGCGTGTTTATTAAAACATATAATAAAAATATAGAAATTAAAAATAAACATCGCAGCCATTGTGACAAACATACGTACAAGCGTAAACGACTGAATTGTGTTAGCCAAGCCACATACATATTTGCATACATACATACCTACTTTGATATGATGAAACTCGTAGCATTTACAAATAAATTCCGCAGATCAGTTTAGCTTCAGTTCATCAACGCCCACTGATGAATTCTTAAAATAATTTCCCCGCAAAACACTTATAATATTTAGCAAAACATTTTTATATTTTTGTGCTGCACAAATAGACTTATAAACAGACATAAGCACGTATATGCACTCTCATGTTCTTAATATTGGAATCAATCCCCTTGTTGTTATAGTTGGTGTTTCAAAATTGGAACTGTTCAATGTGATTTTATTTATGGACTTTACTCAGCCTAGTTATGCTCTATTTTATTCGCATCGCTGATCGTTTTTATTGAAATCATGCACGCCCAGAGAGACGCCGGTATTAACATAAACTTCATCAATGGATATTTAATTAATAATTTATGCGAACTTTCAAAACAAATTCACATCATTTGCTGATGTTAACTACTAGCAGCGCGAACCACATCACACACACTTGCATATCACTTCATTGTTATTCAAAATACAATTATTTGTTTCTTGACTTTATTATCAACTTTATCGTCCAGAACATGGAACATTAAACAAGCGCGTGGACACGACGAGCGGTTTGCGATTGGGTGTGGGCCGACTAAAGCTTAATAACTGACTGAACCGAAGACGCAGACCTCGACCACAGCGCGGAGCAAATAACAGGCCCAAAATTTGCCGGCTTGTCGCAGCGCACCCGTTAATGGGAACGAAAACATCACAAATACACTTCGTCTCTTTTACGACACTCTCGTCTCAGCGTCGACTTCGTCGGCAGATGAGAGCCAACTGGATAAGCCATTTTGTAGTAGCTCAAAAATCAAGAAGAACTGGCCGAATGCATTTGGTTGCCAACAACAAAATTATTTGGCTGACGTTTCAAAATATTATGGGTGTGTAGTAACATTGGCAGAATGAAAACAACTTTATGATTCAATTAATTGGTAAGAGTCGTCCCCTACATAATATATTTTAGTTGCGTGAATGAGCTTTTCACTTTTTAAACTTACTCTGATCAAAAATATATGAGTAAGGGGTCAGAAATGCTTTCATTTTTGGTTTTAGAAAATTTTTCTTTAGTCGCTTTGTTGTTGGTGGAGAGCGTAAGTTAAAGTCGGCACTGCCCGACTTCGATA
Organism: Lordiphosa collinella; assembly: GCA_018904265.1. Taxonomy (NCBI): domain Eukaryota; kingdom Metazoa; phylum Arthropoda; class Insecta; order Diptera; family Drosophilidae; genus Lordiphosa; species Lordiphosa collinella. The sequence goes on along the minus strand of JAEIFV010000215.1, from coordinate 29,116 downwards.
TACCCGTTAATCAGGGGAATTAATGTTTAATAGCCTTCCTTTACGTTAATTAACAGAACATTAACATCAATGTAAACATATTACCAACAGCGCACTGCTCTGAAAGGTATGCAACGTTTATTATAACCTTTATATCCCCGCCATTTATAACCCGATCTTTATGAAAATTTACGAGATTATAGATATTGGGCACATACTAAGCTAAATTTGTTGGAGATATTCAACATTTTTAAAACTCGTAGAGTAAAAAGGGTATACTAAAGTCATACAAATGTAAGTAACATGCAGAAGGAAACATCTGCGACCACATAAAGTATATAAATTCTTGATCAGCATCAACAGCCGAGTCGATATAGCCATGTCCGTTTGTCTGTATGAACACCTAGATCTCGGAGACTAGAAGAGCTAGAGAAAAGAGAAGAGAATTTTGTATGTAGACTCCTATTGTCCCTACGCACATCAAGTTTATTTCAAATTTTGAACACGACGCCTTCTCTTATAGGCGTATGGGCTAAGCTGTCGGCAATTGTGTCTAAGTTCCCGAGTCAAGGTAAGTTGTGAGTTCAAATCCCAGACAAGGTAAGTAAAAAATAAAAAAAATTTAAAACTGTAAGTTTTTCAGAGGGAAGACCCTATCCTCTTTGTGCCCCTTCCTCCCATTCATCCCCTCATTTTTTGTAATTCGTTAGAAAAACCCCAATGGTTCCGAAAACAATCACAAAAGATAACAAATAAAATGTCATTGGCATAATGAAAAGCAGGAAAAACAAATTTGCGCGCTTGCATCGACATCAAAAATTTTTTGATATACGCGACCCTTACATTTGCACTTAAGTATATAAAACAAGTAAGAAAGTCGGTCTGCCCATCACCATTGCGACCGGTGCTGCCCATAATTGTTGGTTTTCCTCATAACTCGACTGTCGTTCATCCGATCTTTACCATTCCTTTGGCGGATCGAAAAATAATCCTGATTACTAAGTATGTCTAAATGGAACGAACCTTCTACTTATAAAACTGTGAGAGATATGATGTGTTTTCCAATTTGCGGGGGCGGGGCTAAAATTGAAAATAAACTTGATCGGCCTGCAAGTATAAGAATTTTTTGTCCCATACATGTCAATCCTCTATCTCTTACCATCTCTAAGATCTGTTGTTTATACAGACAGACAGACGGACGGACAGACGGACATGGCAATATCGACTCGGCTATTGATGCTGATCAAGAATATATATATTTTATTGGGTCGGAGATGCTTCCTTCTGCCTGTTACATACTTTTGCAAAAACTTAATATACTCTGTGTACCTTTGGTACAGAGTTTAAAAATGATTTTATAATCATCTAAAAGGTAAGGTATAACGTCCAAGTTCGGCGCAGTTCGGCTTCGGCAAAGAGTACATACATACATACTCATAGAATAGACTTAAAAAAAATCTTGCTCTTTTTTCCCCAAAGGCTTCTTTTTTCAACTTAACCTAACCTAAGTTAACTGTCCGTATGAACAAACAGATCTCAGAGATGGTAAGAGATACAGATTCGACATGTATGTGACCAAACATTTATATTCTTGCAGGCAGATCAAGTTTATTTTTAATTTTTGCAACGCCCTATGTCCCTTCCGTTAACTGGAAAAAACTTCATAACTTCCACAGTTTCAGTATGACCTTCTGGTCATATTTAGTAATCAGAATTATTAATCGATCCTCAAAAAAATTGGTTAAGATCGGATGAACGATACTCGAGTTATAAGGAAAAGAAACAATTATCGCCGCAACGGCGATGGGCAGCACTTTGCACACCTAACACAAACTTTGGTAGGTACAGAGTATATTATAAACGGGCTTGACCGAATTTCATTACTTGTTATACCCTTGCAAAGGGTATTAAAAAATTGTCCGGATGTTTGTAACGCATAGAAGGAAGCATCTCCGACAACATAAAGTATATATATTCTTGATCAGCATGACGCGCTGAGTTCATTTAGCTTTGTCCGTGTGTGCGTCTGTCCGTCTGTTTCTTATCTACTCCGTCAGTTTTAAAGCTATCCTCACCAAACTTTACACGAAGTCTTTTGGTGCAAATACGCTGCACATTTGTCGGAACCGGCCGGATCGGATGACTATAGCGAATAGCTATCATAGGAACGATCGGTCGAAAAACTTGTCTTGGTTAGGAAAACTTTTTTGTTTTTAATGGAAACACCTCCAAAGTACGTATTTCTTATTATACTATCCTTTCTCATGATTTCACTAAGCTTGGTCGAAATCGGATGACTATAGCATATAGCTCCCATAGGAATGATCGGTCGAAAACTAGTTATAGTGAGAAAAACTTTTTTGTTTTTAATGAAAACGGCCTTATTATATTACACTTATTTTATATACCTTAACACAATTTTACAAAGTTTGGTCGAAATCGGATGACTATAGCATATAGCTCCCATAGGAACGATCGGTCGAAAAACTAGCTCTAGTGAGAAAAACTTTTTTGTTTTTAATGAAAACGTCCTTATCATTGGCATACACTTAATCTATATACTTTTACATAATTCTACAAAGATTGGTTGAAATCGGATGACTATAGCATATAGCTCCCATAGGAACGATCGGTCGAAAAACTAGTTCTAGTGAGAAAAACTTTTTTGTTTTTAATGAACGCGTCCTTATCATTGGCATACACTTATTTTGTATACTTTTACACAATTCTACAAAGATTGGTCGAAATCGGATGACTATAGCATATAGCTCCCATAGGAACGATCGGTCGAAAAACTAGTTCTAGTGTGAAAAACTTTTTTTTTGATGAAAACGTCCTTATTATTGGCATACACTTATTTTATTTACTTTGGACACATTTCTACAAAGTTTTATCAAAATCGGATGACAATAGCATATAGCTGCAGTATGAATGATCGGTCGAAAAAGAAGTTGACGAAAAAAACTTTTGTCTTAAATGGCATCGCCTCCAAATTTCGTAATTAACAGTGTATTATGCTTTTCCATGGTTTGACCAAGCTTAATAGAAATCAGACATCTTTATAGTATAGATCCCATAGAAAATAATGTCCAAAAAGTAGTCTTAGAAAAACTTTTTTGTTATCAATGGAAGCTGCAAGGGTATACAAAACTTCGGCCGAGCCGAAGTTAACTTTCCCCCATTTTTTAGCATCAAAATGATATGAAAAAAATTATATTTTCCAAATATTAAATTTACCAGCCCAGATCGAATTCATATTGACATAAACTTTTCTCTGTGTGGTTAAAAAGTTAGCTTTTTTGTAAGCTTGTGCTATTGTATAACTTAAATAAAAACAAAAGTTAACTACGGAATGCATTTATAACATGAAGCAACTATTCTAGAAATGGGTTTAATGTTTACATGTCACGTTGAATGCATTTGTCAGCTGAAGAGCGTAGCACATTTTCAAAAAATCTATCGCCATCACTAGACCTCGGATTTTGCATATTTTCAAACTGATTTTAATCCTAGTAGGCAAACGGAAATGTGCACAACTTTAAACGTTGTGCTGATTCTTTACGCTAATAAATTGTACAAAAATGCACTCAATTCCAGGATGACTTAAATAATTATTTAATAAGGTAAACCGTCAGCAAAACGCAAAATGCAGACAACAAAATGACAAACAAATTTTTGGAAACACATTCGACCTAGTCTACTAGGACTAAAATCGATTTGAAAATATGCAAAATCCGATGACTAGTCATCACTGAAAATGCAGAATGCTGTCCTCATTGTGTTACTTTTGCATTTGCATTTTGAGAATATATGTTCTTTGTTTACAATTAACCAAGCCTCTTCGCACCAATTGCAATTTCATTGGGAGTCTTAACTTTGTGCAATTCATTTAGTTATTATTGATAAGTTTAGGAAAGATTAGATTAATTGCAGGTTCCAACCTTCTGCCATTTGGCGCGCACTAATGTAGTGTTGAAAAATTCGAAAATTGGCGAAAATGTACATTTTGCCAAAATGCGAAAATGCAAAATGCAGTTGTAGTGAGGACAGGGGATTACAGCCAAAAACGGGTCGATTCAAAGTTTGTGAACCTATAGTTTTGTAACGCTTCGTCGCACAGCTAAATGTTATATGTGAAAGTTGTTGCAAGATAAAGGAGAAAAAGGTGAAAAATTAATTTTTGATCGTTTAAAACTTGAAACATTGCCCGCACTGAAAATTTGTGAAAACAAAAAAGAAAGTTAGTGTAATTATCTATAAGTTAGTCTTTGAATTTTTTTTTTCTAAAAGCAATAGTTTCAGAGATATGGACCAATTCGAGTTTTGCAATATAGCGGCCGTTCCCAATGCCACAAATTGACACAAATTTGAACTTAAGCCTTTAAGACAGTCCCCTACCACATATCAAAAATCTGTCTGGTCTATATTTCATGCATCGAAAAATTCTAATTTGACTGGTCTATCATCTGATCTTTACCATTCCTTTGTCATATCTATACATAATCCAGATAACTAAATATGCCCTGAAGGTACAAACCTTCTGTCAACCCACACTGCAATTCTCAAATTGTCAACTCCGTAATTTCAAAGCTTTAACGTTTTTACTGCAATGTGGGTGGCCTTGGCTTGTCAGGAATAAGGCGGGCGTGCAGAGCGGCTTACGGTACCAATCAAGTAGACGAGACTTATGTTAGCTACACTGATTTAATACAAAGGATAATATGTGTTTCGTTTACATACTTATTGAATGATAACACAGTTCAACAAATATTGGGTCATCGCATGTTCTCAAAAACTTTAAGTGCTAGAGAAATTCTGAAAACTGACTTGTGTTCAGCGAGATAAACTTCATCGAACGGTATCAATTTTATTCGTCGGCCTGCGTGGACCCAATATTTGTTGAACTGTGTAATTAATGAGAGATTAAATCTAATATGACGTTTGCCGATGAAGCCTGGCCGTTCGCAACGCTGCCGACCAACTGCACATTGCACATTGGGCCAGATTTCAGCTTGGGCGGCATAAATTCGAGAAATGTAGTTAGACAATTGCAATTTGGCACATTTGATAGACATTAAGTGTATAATAATTGGGCAAAGTTGTACAACAATCCGACCACGCCCACCCTTACCGCCCATATTATAATAGGGCCCTCTTCTGGTGTAGGCGGCTAAATTTTACCTGGTTTTTTAAAACTTATGGAAGAAATCTGGAAAAATTTCGTAATTCTGTTTTTTGTATTTGGTTGTACTATTAATTACAAAATACACAAAATTAAAAGTGTAACAATGCGAGGGCTGTTTCAAAAGTTCTCGGCCTTCAAAGTAGGTTCTTCTTAATAATGGTGTTATTGGTTCGCAGCTTTCCGGGAGTCACTATTATCGGAGAGAAAAACGGGAAATTGGTAAGTATAAATGCCTTAAAAGCTCGAAGACAAAAACAATTAAATTTGTAAAAATGGCGGCCAGAAGACCAGAAGAGGGCCTTAAATTGCCGTTAATTATCTTTTTTTAAAACAAGCATTTCTGTTACCTAAATGTTCATATTTAAATTTTAGGTAATTTTTATAATGTGTATTTATATTTTTAAGTCATTAAATCATTAGTAGTATTTTAATCATGAATTCATATTTTTTCTTGGCATAAAAACAAATTAAATGTCACATTTAAACTTTCTTCATAGTTTACAAAAATAAAGAGTTGGGCCGGGGAATAAAAGTAAATATAGTTTTATTCAAAGGTATATTGAAAAGAGCACTTACTATTATGTTATCCCTGGATTAATTACTATTTAAATTTCATCTAGCTTAACATCTAGTTCAATAGGAATCGAATCACAGTCCACTTCAGCATCAGAGCCGCTGTTATGTCTGGGGAAATGTTAGTGCAGTTTATTTTAAAACTTGGGACTCTAATAGCTCAATTACCTCGTTGGCAAAGGTTTTATTTTGGATTTGAGCTAATCTTTTATTAAGAATATGCTGGATAGAAGAGGATCCGAGGAATCCATTGCTCTTTGGAAAACATCTGTCATATTGTTGAGTCTAGAGTTTAGTCGAGCATGTGATCGTCTGTTCCATTTAAAATACTTGTTGCGTGCTTCAGAGCGTTTTTCCCAAGACAACCTATTGGTATTTCAGACGAAACTATTATTTGGAAACCGTGTATCAAAATTTTATGTACAGTTGCTGACATCGGATACCATGCGTATTTGGACAAGTATGAGGAGACTATTTTCTGACAAAATTGCTGAAACTTGTACGCACTCATCTGACAAAATTGCTGAAACTTGTACGCACTAATTGAAAGTTTGCATGAAATTGAAATTAACACTACGTGGAAAATTCTTGGATTTCTGCAAAAAACTTCACATTTGAAAATGCCCTCCTAGCAGTATTGCCATCGTTGGAGTTTCCATTTCCATTCTGCTTTAGCTAATCCACGTGTAGGCCCATTTCCTTCCACAACCTCTTTTGAATATTTTGTTTCTTAGTATTATTTCCAAAAATCAAAATCAGCTTGAAATTGCACGGGCATTTCGGTTGTTTTTGTTCCATACATTAAACAGCGTTGCAGGCGAGCGCAAACTTAACTGCAAATATCAAGAGAATACGCGCAAAGCAGCAAAAAGCCAAAAATCATTAATAACACGATGAGAAATACACTTTATGGTCAAACCTGCATATTTACTTTTTGTCATAAATTGTCATAATGTTAGTTGTACTCCACAATCACGGGCACTTTCGTTAGGTTTTTCTATATAAGGACATAACAAAACGGTAAACAGAAGCAACATATAACAAAAACAACATACAATTTGATTCAGTTTTCACATTCTACATACCCCACCTTTATTTCATATTTTAGATTAAATTTTTACGCACAGGTTATAAATTGGCACAAGCTTAAAGTTGAGTGACCGCTTCTCGTTTTTTTAACACAACAAGCAGCTGTCCGAACACTTGACTTTGCAGCCCTGTTAAAAAGCCAGGGCTGCACTAATATCAAAACGCTTAGTGGTTTTAATATGCCTAATGTATATTCTTTAAGAATATTTGATAAAAATCATAAAAATTGAATTTAAGTTCGTAGATGTTTTTTATTTTCTTGAAAGCTAATATCCCGCCAATATTTATTCAGATTTTTATATATATTTTTATTCGATTGTCACGATGTCGTGAGCGTGCAAAACTCACGATACTTTTCTGCCCATACCTAAAAACATTTTCGCGACTTTTTAATGTGTTTTATTTTGGGCTAAGAAAAGTTTTGCGATTTGGTTAGACATAAGTCTTTAAATTAACCATAATTGGTATGTATGTAATAAAAAAAATGTGTGAGTGTCCTGTTCTTATATGTATTAGTAGTAACATTTCCTTTAGTGTATAGTTATTTACATACTTTCGTACTTTCGTGGAGTATAACTTTTGATATTGGCCCGTATTGGTCCTAAATCTTTGTGTTTACAAAAATGGTCCATTGTGAATCGTCCAGTCTCGAAATGAACTCCTCCTTTCTGCGCCTTTTAGTTTAAAACATTTTATAGGTAAAATTTCTGTGTGGTTTTTTTTCTCAAAATTATTGACAACAATAGTGTTTATTAACGACCCAGCGATAGGAAACGGCGCCTACTACAACAAAATTTTCAAATTTTGCATCCCAGGTTGCAAAAAAGCAGCTGAAAATACATCTAATTTTACCCCAGAGGAAGCTTTAGCTGCTTTTGTTGACAGAGACTTTACGTAAAATTCATACCGGCTTATTCCAAATTTTGTAAAAGAGCATGGTTCAAAAATGTTTCCCTATTATGATGTGTTGCTAAAGGATAAAATAGGGTGTTATCCTAAAGGCAACCAAATTTCATGCACTTCAGTGGAAGTGAATTTTCTGTTCCTGATTGACCACACTGTTGCCCGATTAATAAAACGACATAAAGCAGCATATAAAATAGATATGGAAATATGGAGATATGGAAATCTCATTTTATTTAATTTTTTTTTTATGTTTTCACAGAATTCCATAAAGTTTTGTCAAAATCGCGTTTCGGAAACGGAAACAGGCCTGACTATCTCATTCCGCCCGATCGAGTTCAGAAACTGGAAAAGGCCTAGTTGACGTTCTGAAATCTAGCAAAACTGTTGTAAACTGTTCAATATTGAGCGTCAAAACCTCAAAATTTATAAATTTTTATAAAAGATTCTAAGGAAGTTTAAATTAATTAACTCAGATATTTTGTTCGACTCTTTTAAAATGTTTATTCGGTAACCTAAATCATACTTAAAATGTAATCTAAATTTTAAATATGTTGCTCAAATAAAATAAACCGAATTGAGTGTTCATACTCAGTAACTAAGTAATACAAATAAATTGACATTTTGTACGGTTTGCAGATCCGGAAGAGCGCAGTGGCTGCAGCTAAAGCTAAGTGGGATGACCAATAAATTCTCTAGTTTTAGGAAATCATTTTCTTCTGCTCTTCGCTACGTTTGCCCTAGCCTGTAGGCAATTTCTTTGCAGCCGCCGTCGCCGAGGTGGGTGGCTTCTTGCCATACAACATGTCCACAATGAGAGCTGCAAAGACCAAGACCGCACCCAACAATTGTCGGGCAAGTAGAACATTGCCGAATAGGAAGACCGAACACAAGACTGTAAAGATTTTGCGAGTGGTGGTGACTACGGAACAGGCCAAGGGACAAAAGTTGGCCACCATAAGGAAAATTAAGAATTGACCCAAGGCGCCGCATAGCGAAATCAAGGCCAAATGGGTCCAGGCCTCTGGGTAGCGAATGGCAAACAAAATAAAGTCCTGACCTTCACCCGTCAACAGCATGGCCAGGCCCAGCATTAGCGAGCTCCATAAATTCATGGCTAACATCATTTGCTGGCCCGAGGGCGCACTCGCCGCCCGTATGCGTTCCTGCACTGTACCAGTGAGGCCATCCATTGATAGGCTCAGAAAAAGCAGCACCTCACCCAGCATTGTGGTCTCTGCGGGCAGATTGGAAACCTTGCTCTCCTTGTACATGAAAAGGATAACACCCAGTACTATGGTTAGCACACAAGCAACGCATGGCCATGTTAGTGGAAACCATGGCCAGCAGATAGGTCAAAGAACACACAGCATAGTAGCCCGTATGAGTGGTGTCTTCTTTCTGGGGACGAACAGCCAGCAGCACTTTGGCAAACAAATAATTGCAAGCGCACTGCACCCAGACCAAGGCCAAGGCGTACGTAAAACGTTCGCCTATGATACCATCGGTCTGCACTTGGTCGCCATAACACCCCCGCGTCAGCTTCTCCTGCACAATTCCATAGAGAAAGTAACAAACAAAAATGCCAACGGCATAGACTACAAAGCGACTCCGTTCTGGTAGGTTCATAGTCCTAGAATTTTAAACTTTAGGCTTATGACTAAATGAACTGATTATATTAGGCAACAACAATTGGCATTGTTGCTTGCTTGCGGTACGTGGACAGGTTACAGGTGCCGCTGCCGAGATTTTGTTGTTGATTCATGCTACGATGCACAGTGGGGCCTTTTCCCATAACACGTTGCAAAAATCATATCTTTTGAACTATATGAGCTATTCATTTAATTTTTTTCGTAATAATCTGCAAGCTCTAAAGATTTTTTTGATGTAAAGTTCCTAATCTTACGCCCATAAATCTGGGCGTAATGAAATCGTGAATTTCAAACTTTTGATTTTTTGGTCAAATTTGAGGATTTTTATATGAATCTGTAACGTTAAAATCAAAAGGTTAAAATATATTTTTTTGAATACTCATTCTGATTATATTTAGCAAAAACTAAACAAAAATTTTTTTAATTTTTAGTAAAAAAAAAATTTTCAGAGGAAAAAATTTTAAGTCCAAAAAAAATTTTTTTCATTTTTTCATTCTACATGAATATTTTGATCTTATTAATTGGTAGCAGGATAGAATTAAAAGTAAACAGAATTAATAGTAAACGCGATTTTTTTATCGAGGTTAGGTCAGTTTTATTGACATAACTTCCGCAAACGCAAACCAACGCAACCAAGTTTACTCAATTAAGATAGATAAAATGATTACCATTATCCATTAAACTAAAAGAAAACAAATAACCAAAAAAAATTAAATAATAATGATTACTTTAAGATATCTAAGAAATGACAAAAACTTTTTGAAACTTTTTTTGTGGGAGTCTACCAAAGTTGAAAAATGCGTCAAATATGGAGTATTTTCCAAATGGCGCTATTTAAAAAAGTAAACCACCGTTTAACGTTTTTTTTTCTTTTTTCTTTGTAAAAACAAACATTCTTTTCATAGTTTACCGACAATTTAATTTGAAATTTTGTGTTTTTTGCAAACCTGCACATTTCCTTGCAGTCAAGAAAAAAAGGAACAATTTGAGAAGCTATATATAAGTTCGGATCGGTTAGTTTGGAATATAACTTTACCGAAAAAGTTAACTTCTTTTGTCAAGCGCTTCAGTCAAAAAATTGATTTTTGCGGCAGAGCTCGGGCAGAGGCCCCACTGTGCGATGGCAACATTGTTCCACTGCAAATACTGGATATAAATAGTGCAGCAATTTTGAAAAATCAGCATCCTTCGTCAACTCGATTTTGCAGGCCAATAAAGATAATTTTCGAAAAGGAAACTGCAGACTTAGTCCGTACAGAAATATAAATCAGCAAAATTCGAAACATGTCTTTCAAGTAAATCATGAATTTCATTTAACAATGATTGAAGGAAAGGTTTCAGCTCGATTGCAGAATCGTCGTCGCAGGTCTGTAGAATTTGTAATGCCTCTCCTTCAACGTTTAACAATTTAAAACAAATTTTATTCAAGTCTTCTAAAGAAAATTTGTATGAATATGAATACTCTTCATGCATGGATCCGATGGTTTGAATGCCTCATTCATATATCGTAACGAATTCCAATAAAAAAGTTCCAGGGTCGCGGAGCCGATAAAGCAATTGTTGCACAAAGTAAGGTCGTAATTCAAAATGAACTCCGAAAACGAATGGGTATTTTGATCGATAATCCCATGGTAGGTTCGGGAAACACCAATAATGGGAACACAGCAAGGAAACTGCTCCATCAACCAACCTTGGTATCCACAATCACAGGTGTGAATATTGACCTCATAAAATAAAGATTTAACGTTATTTTACGCACGATGGCATGTGGTTATAAAGTAAGTGTTGAGGAAGTTCGCCAATACGCTTGGAAGGCCGCAACAATATTCGTACAAGAATACCCATGGTTTTACATGCCTTCGTCTATTCATAAAATCTTAATACATGGGACAGATATTATAAAATGTGTCGCTTCCAAAAGGCATGACGTCCGAGGAAGCGTTTGAAGCGCAAATCAAGGAAATGCGCAACTATCGAACTATGGATGAAGAGTTCATAAAACTGCTAGAGAATTTCGCCGATTTAAGCAATTCAGAAGATCGAAAAAAAATTTTGTACTCTGTTTTTCTTTGTATTAATTGAAATAGTTTATGAAAATGTGCTGTAATTTTTTTAATAAAAGGCCTGTTCCCAGGAACAATAAATTTTAATTTTTTCACAATACTTCGTATGAATAAGACAGTTGCTCAAAAGTTAATAGTTTTAACAGCTGTGCAATGGTGTTCTATTCATATGAAGTACTGTGTCAAAAATAAAATTTATTGTTCCTGGTAAAAGGCCTTCAAAAATTTTTTTAAAAAAAAAAAAAAATAAAAAACCTTTTTTTAATAAAAAAAAAAAAAAAAATAAAAAAAAAATAAAAATTTTTTTATTATTTATTTTATTATATAAAATTAAAAAAACAAAAAGGGAAGTGGGGGAGGGAGGGAAAGAGGAAAAAAAAAACAACAAACAAACAAATAAAAATAAAAATAAAATTTTTTTTTTTTTGTTTTAAATTTTTTTCTCCCAAACCACCAAAAAAATAAAAAAAAACATATAAAAATTAAATTTAAAAAGAAAAAAAAAAATAGATAGGAAAAGATTAATAGGTATATATTTTTTTTTTTTTCTTTTTTTTTTTTCTAAAAAAAAAAAAAAAAATTAATGGAATATAATTTTTTTTCTAAAAAAAATTTTTTTGTTATAATAAAAAATATTTGCTATTTTTAAAAAAAAAAAGAAAAAAAAAAAAAAAAAAAATTTTCCCCCTCGGGGGTTTAATTTGTTTTTTTCCGGGAATTAGGAATACGCTTCTTCCTAACATTAACAGGAAATTCTGAAAAACTATGAATTATATAAATAGATATACATTTTTCACTTACACTGGGATTCGAACACTGGATCCTCGGACTGAACACGATTGGAATGCCGTCTCTACCACTTGCACTTTCGCATAGGCTGGTTGCTACACGGCAAAAATACTACTTATATTGAATAGCCTAAAAGTGTTCACCAATTTATTTCTGGCATATTGCAGAGAAAACTCCACTTGTAGTTTTCAAGTTTTTATTCCGTTGTCTCTTAATATAAAAGGGGCAGCTAAAATTCAGGCCTGCTTAGTGATGTATCGCCAATTTCCCGATTGGATGAAAAAAATGCGATAGCACATCTTGCTTTTTTATCCCTTGAATGATGAAAATGCGATACCTAATGTAATTTGTTTGTGTAAGTCGCTAAACTATCCCCAAATAATCCCCTCAAACTATCGCCAAACTTTCCCTTTGAAGAGAGAGATACGCAACACGACAAAATGTTTGAAGGGTAAAAATTAATACAAAACTGAACTGTTACTACGCTTATACTCAATTTACACAGCAGTCGTACGACTTTTTAGGTGTTTACATTGAGCGTACGGTCACATAGTCGGTAACATCAAATCAGCCGTTTGACGTTTACTTTACATTAAATTGGATTTCATGTGTTATATTTTCAAATTTAAGCGCAGTTTCCACTTGCCCTGGAATATTACACGCGAAAAAGACGATGTTTCGCAGATTCTTAACAGAGTCTGCAAAACTGCTGTTATCAACATGATAGCCGAAATTTTGATGTCGATAGTCTTTTCAAAGTAACCTTGCACTGTAATAACGCTGTTAAAATTTAAATATGCTGTTGGTAAACAAAACAAATTGGATGTTATGATTTTTTATTAAAGTGAAGTTGATTAATTAATGATGCAGAATAATGCAGAACTAGCAATGACCCCCAATTGAACGTTGTTTAAAATGGGGTGCCTAAAGGTCAACATTATTTAATGCTTCAGTCCCTGCTGCTTAGATTGACCCATAGCAATACTGTATATTTGGGAGACCAAGCTCTCAATGGCACACAAATTCATCTCGGCGGAACACTAGTTCTTCGGTGGTCGGTTGCGCCCGCGAACTTTTAATCAATGGCTCTGGACTCCGTCAAAGAAGGTTAATCCAATGGAACGCCACCTGAGCTACCTGTCAGGAAACGCTTTGCAGATGGCACTTGGTGTGGCACTGGTTGCTGTCCTTCAGCGCTACCCAGACAGCCTTGCATTCCATCACTTGAAATATATAAAATTAATTATAAATAATGTTTCATCATGTAGCGGCATGACTTACCACTTTTGTCAAGCTTCTCGCTCTTATCTTTCACTGCGTTTATTAAATAAAGATTATCAACATTAGAAAATGCCTGTGATCGCCTGTGCCTGTGATTTCTGGCAGATTCTTTTTTTGGTGCGACTATGTTTGTGCTTCTTACTTACAATTCCGTGCGAAATATTGATTCGATTCGTTCTCACACAATTTCGCGCGAAATAAGGCGTTAACAGCACTTAACTCGCTACGTAACTGGTAACAGAACGTAGTGGCAATACGTAGTCTTTTTTCGTGTGGAGTGGAAACTGGTTACGGAATCGCGACACGGAAAATTTACGCAGCAGGTTGTTTTACAAGGGGTTTTTCATTTCGCGGCCATTTCGCGCCAAGTGGAAACTGCGTTTTAGGCAACAAAATGGAAAAAAACATTCTATACGTGATTGCGGAGATGCAGATGGTTGTAGATATAATTACCATCTCTCAAAAGCTATACGCGTAATCAGGCCCGTCGAGAGGGGATTCCGGGCCCAGTGAGTTTTCGCCAAAAAACCGGGCTCCGGGCCCCTCTCAGAAGTCCGGGCCCGGGGGGAAACACCCCGGTCCCCACCCTCTCGACGAGCCTGCGCGTAGTAGAGAATGCTTTTGGGCTCTTTTGGACATCTGTAGCTAAAGATGTTGAAAAGGCGCTACCGAACTCAAAAACCTTGTTATAAGAAGGGACAAAAAGTTTTCCAAACGAGATCCGATGAGCTCTAGCATCTTTCTTTAATTCCATCGACTTGGTACAATAAAAATTATTTAATTAAACGAACTATTTTTTTCCGACTGCTTGGCTAATATTTCCATCATCTTCTTATGACTTGTGGCGATCCGCTCTAGGATACGGTTTCACTCTTGTGAGGACTCAAGCATCCGTTCGGCTGTCTCGCTTGCAATGCGATTTGACTCTGCTTGATGGCAGTTGAAGGCCTCGTTGAGGTCCAATCTACGCCTTTTGATCCTCGAACTACTCGATGAGTCCTCCATGCTAACTGACATGTCTTTCATATTCGTGGCTACCAACTGCTCGTCACTTGTATATGGTTCTGAAAAAACACATATTTAATTGAAAATGCTTATGATTGCAAGCTCTCCTCGGTATAAAGCTCAAAATTTATGGCTTTCGAGCAGCTCATAACTTGGGCGACACCCATTGGGATGGAGAACCGCCGGATGGACCAACTGCAGCTTTCTCATGGCTAAGATAGGAGTTTACATAATTACAAAAATCATACAGAGGAATACAGAGGAATTACCTATATTTTAGCCGCAATAAATGTATTTTTTTCTTCACTTCCATTTTGGTAAAATTAAGCTCATAATCTTTGAGCTCTTTGGCCATCTCCGCAAAAATACGGATGTTTTTGCGGTGGCCCCTTAGCTCTTCGATCCGCTCTGACCACATCTCTATTAGTATGGCCTCGGCTGCATCTGTCTATACTTTGCGTTTTCTATTTGGTTTCACTACAAAACATGCAATATTAATAATAATAAAAAGCATCTCCATTTTCCTCTAGTCGTGGGTGCTCATTTTGATAGTTATCGATTAAAATTGCTCGAAGCTGCCACACTTTTGGGGAAAAAGCGATCCGGCAGCACTGATTTTTTCGGTCTACGACCTTCCCAAATTCAAAGCCTACTGCCATTTTTTTCTATGCCCGGGCGACCAGTCTCAGGCAACAAATACCAAAAACGGTCGTACGACCTCAGTGCAAACAGAGTATTACATCCAATTTTGTTGTGTTTAATGTCCATTAAAGTATGCTGTGCTTCTGAAATAGAACAATTGAGTAAATTATTTATCTTTAAATTGGCTTAGCACAAAAGTATGTCGTTTACCTATAACTGGTCCCGCAATGTATGTGAACAAACAACGTATAATGTATGAAGGAATCATAACTGACTATCAATTTCTACGATCAAATAGTTAAATATAAAATCAAATAAAGTTTGCATACTTCGACAAATTTGGTGCGTATAAACATAGTAGTGACTCAAGAGGCGAGAAGGAACTATTTTTATTTATAAAAATATTCGCAATCGCTTCCACATCACAAGTACCATTTATTTGACGTTTTGTCCGTGATTGCTAAACCTGCTAATTGCTAAAGTAAAAAGAAAATTTTTACCGAGCTAGTCTTTTATAGTTTCCGGGATCGACGCGTTCCTACAGACTGGCTAAATCGACTCGGCTGATGATGCTGATCAAGAATATATATAATTTTTAGGGTCGGAAATGTATCCTTCTATCTGTTACATACTTTTGCACAACTTTATGATCCCCCTTCCCATTTTTAAGGGGAACAGGGTATAACAAGTAAGGGAGATGTAGTCGAGTGTCCCGAAAACCAATCTTAAAACGCGAATATTTCAAAGTCACATTTTTTTAAACTGGTTCCGGAAAAAAGATGTAAAAATTAATCGATTTCAAAAAAAATTTTCCGGAACCATTAGACAAACTTTTTTGGTTTTTGACCTACTAGAGAGGCATTCAAAAATGGGGACCAGGGGTAGAGACCCTTAAAAGTTTAAATCAACTTCAACCACTAAGGGGTAGAGACCCTTAAAAGTTTAAATCAACTTCAACCACTAAGGACCACTAAGGTGGTCCCCATGTATATCTGAAAAAATTTTATGAAGAAAATTCTAGCTCTCATAGCCCAAAATCATTCAATTTGATGTTAAACTAAAAAATATAAAGATTTACGCAGATTGATGAATGTTTAGAGGTCTTCTTCTTCTTCTTTGGCCATCACAACCGTTTTACGGTCTCGGCCGCTGCCACTAATGGCCGCCACTCGCCTCTGTCCCGAGCGACATTCCACCAGGAGGGCACTCCCAGCTTCGCAATGTCTCCCTGCACCTGGTCGCGCCATCTCCGCTTCGGTCGACCCTGCGGGGGAATGCCTCCCAACTCGTTCGCATGCCGATTGTACACACGTTTTGCTGGAGCGTTATCATCCATACGGGAAACATGTCCTATCCAGCGCAGCCGCTGTTGTTTTATGCGCTTGACTAGGTCAGTGTCCCCATAGAGCTCATACAGTTCGCGATTCATTCGGATGCGAAATTCGCCGCCAACGTTTAGAGGTCCATAAATCCTCCGAAGAACTTTTCTCTCGAACACGCCAATTGCCGCCTCATCCTTTTTTGACATTGTCCATGCTTCTGCGCCGTATAGCAGGACTGGGATGATAAGCGACTTGTATAGCGCAATTTTCGTTTTCCGAGAGAGGGCTCTGCTCTTGAACTCCTTACCGAGCCCGTAGTAACATTGGTTTGCAAGAGTAATTCTTCTTCGGATTTCCAGACTGGTGTTGTTGTCGCTGGTTATCGTCGTTCCGAGGTAGACAAATTCCTTAACAACCTTGAAGTTGTAGTCTCCCATTGCAACAGATTGTCCAGGCGTTGACTCACTGCGCGTTGATTTTAGGTATTTCGTCTTTTCCTCATTTACCGCTAAGCCCATAAGTTTTGACTGCTTCTCAATCTCTGAGAACGCCTGTTTTACCACAGATTCGCTTTTGCCGATGATATCATTATCATCGGCATATGCAAGTAGCATGTTATCTCTGGTAAAGATGGTGCCCGTTCTGTTAGCATTTGGGCACTGGCGCAGTATGTACTCCATCAGCAGATTAAAGAAGTCGCACGATAAGGTATCACCCTGCCTAAAACCTCTTTTGGTATCGAAAGGCTCGGAGCGGTCTTTTCCTATTTTGACGGAGCTTTGTGTGCTTCTCAACGTCATCATGCAAAGTCGAACGTACTTTGCTGGAATACCAAAGGTAGTCAGGGCTTCAAAGAACTTTGACCTTATCGGCGTGTCAAACGCGGCTTTGTAGTCAACAAAAAGGTGGTGGGTGTCGATATTTCTCTCTCGAGTCTTCTCCAGGATTTGTCGCTATGTGAATATCTGGTCCGTAGGACCCTTTCTCTTGTGCGAAAATTAGAAGCGCACAAGCCAAGAGATTGAGAGAAGCTTTGGGGCTGTGTCAAGCCATTTTACATTGCAAATAAATGGAATTAATCCATATTAACATTTGTATCCTCTGTACCAAAGGAACACAGACACTGCTAGACAAAATGGATGTCAATCTTCCCCAATTTCACCAAGATGGTTTCTAAAGTATTTTAGCCCGCTGAGCACGAAAATCGACATAAAAAAAATCTGCTCTGCGCTCAAATGTAGAAGAAAACCTCCTAACGAAAATCCAAATCCGACCATTACAATAAAGGAACTCACCCTATCACATTTTCGTCTGGAAACCAAATTTTTGGCCAAGTTTTTTGCTTTAAAATTTTTTGAGCAGTTTTGAATCGGTGCAAAATCAAAAAAGTTATGTGAGTTTAAGTGGAGGCAACTTTAGAAAAAATAAAAAAAACCGTTTATCGATAATATCTCGACAAATTTTTTTATGTCGATTTTCGTGCTCAGCGGGCCAAAATACTTTAGAAAAAATTGTTTGGGGGCAACTTGACTTCAATTTTAGAGATTAATAAAGAGGTGAATGCCTTTTACTAGCTATCGGGGGTGTCCTGGAAATCTCTAGAGATTTTGGCTTCGGTTGGTTTGCAAAACGCTCGAAAAATCCGTCGGTGTCCCAGAACTTGGAGAGATTTCATTTTCTTATTAAAAAGTCTAGTTAGAAGGTGTGTGTATAAGATTATGGTCCAACTACAAAAACAGGGCTGCGTCGCTCGAAAATAATTGATAACAGGTTTTGTTCATAGCTGTATTGATGGTTTCAGACTTGCCAGCCCTGTTTGTGTCTTTGCTAAGTTCGCTAAGTTTGCGTAAGTTAGCGAAGTCGCATTTGTTGGTTTGTGTATTGGCTTTGGTCGATTTCTCCAAATCTCTAAAAAAATACTAGAGCTTTGAAACCAACCGAAAGAGATTTCTAGGACACCGAAAATTGGTTTTGGGTTGGAATTTGGTTGGAAGAGATTTCTGGGACATCGCCGTATAAAACCATTAATATTAATCGTGCAAAAATGCTTAGCCCCATTTTGGAAAGATTGCATAGAATATGATAAACAATTTAGATATTTTAAATTTTTAGATTTCTTTTAACTAGTTTTGTAGCTTAGTAAAAAGAAAAATGCTTTTTCAAACTCTAGGGCACGTGAGCGACCTTTAAACATTCATCATTCTGCGTGAATCTTTATATTTTTTAGTTTAACATCAAATCGAATTGTTTCGGACTATGAAAGCTAAAAATACCACTTTTCCAAAAGAGGGTCACCTTAATATACACACAATGCAATGGACCCGGCCGTCGCCGGTTTTACAGCTAGTAAGTGATAGTCGAAATAAATTATAAATGACCAGTGCTCGTTTGGTACATAAAAGAGTTAAAAACGTGGACAAAATTTCCAGTATTTAATTTTATTTTGATTTCCGCTCTAACTAATGTAAATAAATATGCTGTTTCTTTTGCTTGAATAATTATGATATATGGATGTACAATTTACATATTTTTTTTATTTAAAATGGCTTGACACAGACCCAAAGGGCCAAAGCCGAGCCTCTTTTAATCTCTTAGCTTGTGCACTCTAATTTTCGCACAAGAGAAGGGGACCTTCAGTTTAACGCCGAATCCGAACGGCAGACTGAGAAGCTTTTGCATGGCTAATTACCACAAAGCTGGCGCCAACAGCAGAGAGGGGTGACCGGGTGTAAAGTTTATTTTAAGAAAAAACTTTCATTAGATGTTCCGAGGCTGGATCGAACCCACGACCTCTTGCGGTCGCGCACACTAGCCGCTGAGCCACCCGGCCACATATACATATGTATACAAACATAGGTATGAAGACAGTGTGATTTATTTGTCAAGCACAACAAAGCAACAGAAATGTCAGCAAAAATATTGAAGTAAACAAGAAAGTGAAGCTAACTTCGCATATGCAGATGTATTTATTACGTTGTAAGTGTTCTCTGTAACCATAAGTGTCAGTAGGATATACCGAACACAGCGGAGAGCAGCAGAGTCTAGCAAAAAGCCGACCACAAAAAAAATTAGTTTTTATACTCTGTAACTATTAAAAATGGGTAAAAGACGATCATGAAGTTGAGTTGATGTATGTAACAGGAAGAAGGAAACATATGTGAATAAAGAACACATATTCTTGTTCAGGGTCAACTGTTAAGTCGATATTGCCTTGTTTGTCTGACTGCCCGTATGTCTGTCTATATGAACGTATCGATCTCAGAGACTATAAGAGATAAAGCCACCTGTTTGTGACGAGCAACATGACGAGCTTATATTGTCGGAGAGTCTACATAGGTCTCTGCCGATGAGCATTTGTGTACGCAATATAAAGAACCGCGCCAAACACACAGATCTATATAATCAAAGAGCAAGGGCACATATTGTAAGTATATTTTGTCAGGTACAGGGTATATAACAGTCGGGCTTGACCGACTTTCTTACAATATATGTACGAGGTGTGTTCAAAGGAAAATGTGAATTTGGAATTTCCGTACATTCGATTATCGATACATATACACAGAGGGAAAAAACCGTGAACATTGGACTCAAAATGAGCACATTCGGTCACAATAACTAATCATGACCGGATTTTCTCACTTTAAGAACAATTTCTCACTTGAAGAAGTTTTTTTTGAGAACGCAAAATTTTGATGTGAGTTGATATGTTCCGTTATTGAGAACATTTTAAAATTAAAAAAAAAAAAAAATAAGGTCCACCGTACACAGGTCCGTCCAGTGTCCAGATCCACTGTCCAGATCCACCGCGTCTATGCCGGCCCAGGTCCAGGTCCGCAGAGACATCGCTATTTATTATTTATTAAATAAATAAAAGTATTTGTCGGACCTCACTGGGAGTAGAGCCGTCGCGACGCGTCGTAGACGGTTAGGCTATTGCCATGCGTCTGAAGACGCACGTCTGAAGACGCACGTCTGAATGCCTACATATACTTTTCGGTGGGGTGGTTGAGGTGAACTGAATTGTGCTCATTTCAAGAACATTCGGAACATTTGTGCTCAAATAATTGAGAGAACATTCTGTTCACATTTTGAGATGAAGAAATCTTATTTTCTGACCACTTTTTTTCCCTCTGTGTATGTTTATCATATGTTTCCGTTAGGAGCCAATTTCGATTAGTAGTTTGTTTTTGACAACTGAAAAGGTTAGTCACGTCGTTGTGAGCTCTTCGATTTTTACTAAATTTTGAGCAAAAGCAACGTCGCATTAGTATGGCTCAGGAGTTGTTGAATGGGTTTGCTCAAACGGGTCATAACTGTTGACTAAACCTGGGTATATGGTTATGACATCGAAACCAAGGCCCAATCATCCCAATGGAAGCGGCCAGATGAGCCAAGACCGAAAAAAGCACACCAAGTTCGATCAAATGGTTTTGCTCACTGTTTTCTTTGATTACAATGGTGTGGTGCATCATGAGTCATGAGTTCCAGCCAAGAGGCTGTACAGTTAATAAGGAATACTTCAAGGAAGTTATGCAACTCATTCAATCGATCGGAATTGTGGAAAAACAAATCGTGGATACTGCATCACAATAATGCACCAGCTCACACATCAGTGCTTGTTCGTAATTTTTTTTCCAAAAACAACACCGTAATCATGCCTCAACCACCGTATTCACCAGATTTGGCTCCCTGCGACTTTTTCCTATTCCCAAAACTAAAGAGACCAATGAAAGGAAAGCGTTTTGCCACAATTGATGAGATCAACTCAGAATCGAAGAACGAGCTGATAGCCATACCGAAAAGCGTATTTCAGAAGTGCTTCGAGGACTGGAAAAAGCGTTGGCACAAGTGTATTATATCCGAGGGCGATTACTTTGAAGGAGACAAAATGGTTATTGATGAATAAATAAGTACTTTTCAAAATAAATGAAAAATTCACCTTTTCCTTTGAACACACCTCGTAAGTATTAATTTACTTACGGACAAACGTAGTTCGATTTGCGGTATATCTATCTTAGATATAGTAGCATCGGTGCAAGTGAGAAAATCATCATCATAATACTTCGACCTAGTCGTGTGCATCCGATTTACCAAGGGGTAAGACTCCCCTTAAAATAAATATATCAAGTTCGCTATTACGCAGTTAGCTGAGCGCAAGTAAAGTATATACGCCATTGCAAGCAAAACAAAAATGTATATATGTGTGTGTACTTAAGGCTTTATTTACCATAGTCTGAACTTGAGTTGAGGTACGAGGTGTGTTCAAAGGAAAAGGTGAATTTTTAATTTTTTTTTTAAGTATCTAAAAGGCAGAAGAAAGTATCTCCGACCCCATAACGTATATGGGCATTTCTATTCTGTCAAACAAGACATTCGCACACATTCAAAGTAAAAAAAAGTAAAAATAAAACGCAATTTCAATTCGTTTTTTACTTTATTATATAACTCTTAGCCAGCACTTAAATTAGTGCTAAAGTGAAGAGCAAGTGAAATCCTGTTTCAAAAACTTTGGATTGTTTCAAAAACATTTGATTAATACCGAAACTATTTTCGGTTCCGGTACCGGTACGAACCGAAATTAATGTTTCCGTAAAAGGTTCTATTTCGGTTTCTAATTTATTTCGGTTTTCGGTTTCGATACGGTACCCAGCTTTTTATTTCGGTATACCGGTACGTACCGGTATTGTAAAAAGTAAATGCTGATATACGAGTAAGTCCAAATCATTTTATTCCTTTGTAATATAAAGAAACAATATTCAACACAAAAGTTTCAGTCGATTGACATTTAAAGTAAAATTTAAATCGATTTTCACATTTCGCATTACTTTACAGAAATTGCAACTTTTGAAATCTCATATAATTCTGGGAACTTTGTGGAGGACTCTGACCACCACTTTAGAATGTTTTCATGCTTTCGAATAGGTTTATTTGCAAGAAAAATGTTAATGGAATCTAGCAGCTCTTTTGTTGAAAAAACTAATGTGATTTTATCACCAAATTTCTTTTCTTACAACATCACATATGCATCAACTTCGTCGCCGCTTTCAGATAATCATTAAGAGGTGATTGATCAGTAACCGACGAAATTTGAGCAAAAATATTTGTTGAATGAGTAATACAAGATTTTTTTGCTCAAGATTTGGCACTACGTTATACCTTGGGTCCAAAAACATGCCACATAGAAAAGCATTGTTTTCAAAAAAGGTTTCTCTCGCTTTTATATTTACTGAACAAGTGATTTTGCTAGAGAGGACGTATTACAAACTGCAGAGTAACCAAATGGAATTAAAATCCCCCAAAACTAGATTTTCGGCTTTAGTTGTGGTCACCTTAGTTGGTACTAATATGCTTACAATTTCGCGAACACACTTTTCAAAAATCTTAACAAATAAACGATGAAAGACAACTGAATTTCTTATGTATGTACATGTGTTGGTATATTAGTAAGGGATACTCTACTAATATTGCGATAAGAGTACTCGTCTGACAAAGAAAGGATCGATAATTTGAACATATGTATATATTTATGTACATATGTGGCGTTGGCCCGTGTTGATGTTCTCCGCACATGTAAAACTAACGTCCCTGGTTTCAATACATGAACACGTACAATGTACATGATCAATACATGCACATACATATTTTATTTTATTGCCAATGTAAATATATTTGTATAAATGTATGTAAAACAAATCAATCAATGTACGAACATTCGTTATGCACCTTATAGAAACTACGAGATTTTTGTGCAAGTAATTTAACAGAGGGGTGCTTGAATTTAATGCCATCTCAGAAAAGTGGCAAGAATAACTAACATCGTGTAAAGGACGTTTTAGTATTCCTTCTTTGCGTTTCAAACATCTGACCAAAATTACTCCGAAAAAAAACCGAAACAGTACCGGTACCAATGTTTCGGCTTCGATCCGGTTTTATTGGTTCCAATAATAACGGTAAACGGTATTCGGTTCTCAAAAAAAAATTTGCATCGGTTTCGGTTCCGGTTCCGGTACGTGATTTGAAACGGTTTATTTCGGTTAACGGTTCCGGTTCCGGTACCGGTATTAATCCCTGATTTTATTTGATTTGAAAATCTTCTTTACTTTTTTCCAAAAAACATATTTACTTAGGTGGTTTCTGTTAAAGGCAAAGCAAAAACTTAAGAGTTAATTGCAATCATATTGTTTGTTATGGTCTCTTTTGCAACGTTTTTTAACTCTTTGTACCATTAGATCAGGGGCGCCCATGCCCATTACGCAAGACACGCTTGTGTTGTTGTTCTACGCAAAGGAATAGCCTGCGCGTATTCATTTTGCGCGCGCCATAAGCCAGGAAAAAGCAAAAACAAATCTTATGCGTGCTCTATGTTTTGTTGTTGGCGCGCTCTGACCTGCAACAACAACTTCATATGTGTCTCTATTCTCCCTCTCCTATGTCTCTCGTAATCTCGAACACAACAACAAAGTGCTTATGCGTACGGCCGAACGCTTGCCGCACACACACACACAAAAACAAAAATCGGTTCTCTCTATCTCATTTTGTTGTTATTGCTTGAAATATATTTGGTGTATGTGTATTGGTTTTTACGCGCTGGTAAGCTCGTTCTGGGCACCCTTGCATTAGATCAATTGTAGATATCAGAAGTCAGTGAAATCCCTGGGCACTTTTTTAAGAAAAAAAACGTTCATAAGTACTATCAAAATGAGATCGCGCGTGCGCATCTGTGCGTTCAAAAATCTCGAAATTATTTATGAAAAAATGTAAGATTGGTTTACTTTAGTTTAATTTAACTGTTTCCCTGGGAAAATATGATACAACTTAGTGTTTTTAACGACTTTTAGTTTTTTGGTCTCGGTGGACTTTTCGTTGGAAATGCCCATATATATTCTTGATCAGTATCAACAGCCGAGTCGATATAGTCTGTCTGTATGAACACCTACATCTCGGAGACTAGAAGAGCTAGAGCCACCAAATGTAGACTCCTATTGTCCCTATGCAGATAAAGTTTATTTCAAATGTTGGCCACGCCCCCTCCCGCCACCACAATGAAAAATGTAGAATAGCTCCTACAATTTTTAAGATATCAAGCTCATATTTTGCAGTGTAGTGTATGGGCCCAATATCTACAATCTCTGAAAGTTTCATAAAGAGTTATAAAAAAGTTATAAAAAATGCTGCATACTTTTTGGCGCCACATGCTCTGTTTGCTTACATAATTTTAAAATGTTCTTATTAATGTTAATGCTCTGCTAACTAACTTAAGGGAAGGCTATACAACATTAATGTCCCTATGTAACGAGTATGTCGAAGTCGGACAGGACCGACTTTACCTAACGCTCTGGTTTTTTTTTTAGAAGCTGCCATTTTGTCAAGCCATTTTTATACCCTTGCAGAAAGTATTATAAAATTGCCGTATGTTTGTCACGCTTAGCAGAAACATCTCCGACCACATAAAGTATATATTCTTGCTCAGCATGACGAGCTAAGTTGATTTAGCCCTGTCCGTCTGTCCGTCCTTCTGTCTGTTTCTATGCTATCTCCTCCGTCAGTTTGAAAGCTATCTTCACCAAACTTTGCACAAAGTTTTCTGGTACAAAAACGCTGCACATTTGTCGGAACCGGACGGATCGGATGACTATAGCTTATATCTGTCATAGGAATGATCGGTCGAAAAACTAGTTTTAGTGAGAAAAACTTTTTTGTTATACCGTCAATGGAATCGCCTCGAAACTTCGTATTTCTTAGTTTGCTGTGCTTTCCAATGATTCCACTAAGATTGGTCGAAATCGTACATCTATATTTATAGTATAGCTGCCATAGAAAAGTAGATTCTGAAGAGTCTTATTTAGAAAAACTTTTTTGTTTTCAATTGATATGTCCTAAAACTTCGCATTTATTTATTTGGAGTGCTCTCATATAACTCTACAAATTTTGATCAAAGTCGGATGACTATATCATTTAAAATGTTTTGTCAAAACCGGATGACTATAGCATATAGTTGCAGTACGAATGGTCGTTCTAGTGAGAAAAAATTTTTTGTTTTAAATGGGATCGCCTCCAAATTTCGTAATTGTTAGTTATGTTTTTCCATGATTCCACTAAATTTGGTTGAAATCGGACATCTATATACATAGTACAGCTTCCAAAGAAAAGTGAGGTCTGAAAATAAGTCTTAGTTAGAAAAACTTTTTTGTTTTCAATGGAGGCTGCAAGGGTATACAAAACTTCGGCCTAGTCGAAGTTAAGTTTTCGAAGCTTTTCTGCTTATCCTTTAAGTTTAATTTTCAGATTTTACAATTCTTTAACCATGTTTGAATGGAGCTCCTGGAGATCAGCTATAGGAGCTTTCATAATCATAATTTTTGCAAATAAAAAGTATTAAAATACAGTTAAAAGTTACCTTAACATGAGTACAAATTTTAGTTTTAATAAATTTAAAGGTCCTCTCAGGAAAAATGTTTGAAAAATGGCTATTTTCAAGCCAATTAATTGTATGTATGTATTGTATGTATTTTAAGAGTTGTGTTTTGCAAAAATTTTAATTTGACTTTTTTCTTAAACTAGGGCTTTAAAAAGCTTCTGTAAAAAGTTCAAGCAGATCCGACAATTAGTTTTTTTGTGTATTTTTATACTCTGTACCAGAGGTACACAGAGTATAATAAGTACATAAATACTCAGTAAGCTTAAGGCCTTAGTCTATAGCTTAAGTCTTTAAGTTACACACGATTTGTAATGGCGTGCTAGTCTATATATATAAAAGAAAGTCGTGTTAGTTACACCACTTATAACTCAAGAACGGCTGAACAGATTTGGGTAAAAATTGGTAGGGAGGTAGCTTAGAGCCAGGAGACGGACATAAGATACTTTTTATCCCGTTCGACAGAGTTCCCGTGTGACTTGACATGAAACGTCAGTCACTATAAAACGTGGTATAACAAAAAAGAATCAGACTTGGAATAACAAAACGCAAATGACAGCTATGTAATTGACGTATAATGACAGCTGTGCCAAATATCGTCTCAGTGGCATCCGAGCCAAGGAGCACCTTTTTGCCGCTGAATCGTGAGCTGTTCTCTGGCCTGCAGATTCAACCCCCATTGGTGGCCGCCAAGCAGACACAAGAGCACCCGCGCCCGCCCACTCAGTGCCTCAACATCCCACATACTAAGCGAAGAGCAGTGCAACAGTGCGACACAAGGAGTGCGCACACATCCTGTTTAAAAAAAGAAAACTAACCAATAATTTATCATTTAATTATTTTTTGGTTTTAGTTAGCGACGTAAGTAAACATTTCTATACGTCACTAAGTTAGGTTACACAATTCGTAGCACGTTAGTGCTGACAACCGTCAGTGCTGACACTTTTAGCTTGGGATCATTGTGTTTGTATTTTAGCCGTTTTTCGGCCAGACTTATATTATCTCAAATTTTAGCTATTTTTCTCTGTTTTTCGTTCAATTGCTCAATCTCAATCTATACATCTCTATATCTATACATATAAAACAAAGTGGTGTTAGTTACACCACTTATCACTCAAGAACGGCTGGACGTATTTTCATGATCATTGATTTGTTGGATTTGTACCGTCCGTGTACCGTTAAGTAAATTATAAAAACAACACGCTAAATAGCAGGTGTATTCCAAGCGATCACAAAAAATCGCAAAATATGCAAAGCAGGCAGACTGACAGACACGTCTAATTCGACTCGGCTGTTGATGCTGATCAAGAATATAAATACTTTATAGGGTCGGAGGTGCTCCCTTCTGGCTTTTACGTATAATAAATACATAAATAGGACACGACAATCGCTGAAGCAGTTATATCTGAATCTCCAAATCAGATACGCACATTATGTGGGAAAAACTTTTTTTCAAAATTGCAAGACACTCTTCAATGGCCAAAGTAATAGCATAGGCAAAAATCATCATTTGGGACGAATGCACAATGGCGCACTAACGCGCATTGGAAGCAATTCACCGAAAATTAAAAGATCTGGGCAAAGACTCGTGAAGGTATATGCATTGGCAGAAGGTTTGTTTATGGCTCACTGTTTTTCCTGTTGTTTTGGCACTAGAGAATGTCCCTGGAGAAATGTCGTCTCGATTAAAAAAGGATTAGGGTGCCACGATTTTTTTGTGTGCATTTATTTAAAGGGAGTATAGCTTCCTTTTTGTATAAAATACCAAGGTATTTTTTATTGTCGGTTTAATAGGACCGTTAAGGTTTATAACAAACATCACGGCGAGCCAATTCCGTTATTGTATCTGAATATGGGTTTAACGACCTATTTTGATTTTAGTCAAAGTTTATTCGCCGACCACTTTGTAGTATAAATAGGATTTGCAAATGGCTTGTTGCAAGACAGCAACTGAAAGTGTACTGACGAAGGCTTTGCTTGATGGCGGCAGCCGAAACGGCCGTCTACACAGCCATAAGCTACTCGTTCATGTTCAAATATATTCTCGTTGAATTTTCAGGGATTATTGAACTATAATCAAACCTCGACCTTGAGCCTGCTAACATTCACTTTGACTAAAAATCAAAATGGGCTGTTAAACCCATATTCCGTTAAGTAAATTATAAAAACAACACGCTAAATAGCAGGTGTCTTCCACGTTAGATGCACAAAAATCGCAAAATATGCAAAGCAGGCAGACTGACAGACACGTCTAATTCGACTCGGCTGTTGATGCTGACTCCAGAATATAAATACTTTATAGTCGGAGGTCTCCCTTGGCTTACGTAAATAAATACATACACAGACACTACAATCGCTGAAGCAGTTTTATCTGAATCCAGATAAACGCAACATTATGTGGGAAAACTTTTTTTCAAAATTGTAAGACACCTTCAATAGGCAAAATCATCATTTGGGACGAATGCACAATGGCGCACTAACGCGCATTGGAAGCAGTTCACTGAAAATTAAAAGATCTGGGCAAAGACTCGGATTTTTGGAGACGCAATGTTTTTACTATCTGGCGATTTTCGCCAAACACTGCCAGTCATTCCAAGATCGACTCTAGCGATTAAACAAACGCTTGCCTCAAATCATCCAATCTGTGGAGCTGTGTGAAGAATCTTCAGCTGTCAGCTAAATGAGAATTGCATTGCAGAACGAGTCCATCCGTTCACGATTTCTTCAAGCAATTGCTGAACATCGGTAATGGTCGTCCCTGTCGGTGAATTGATTGATTTCATTCCTCCGAATTTTCAACAATTTCGTCTTATTCGGCGGTGTCCTACAAATCTCTTCCAACCAAATTCCAACCCAAAACCAATTCTCGGTGTCCTAGAAATCTCTTTCGGTTGGTTTCAAATCTCAGTTATTTTGGTAGAGATTTTGCTAAATTCACCCGCTAAAACTATTTTTTGAAAAGTAAAATTAATTTTGGAAATGTAAACTACATTATTTTACCTGGATAGGCTGTATACCAAAAATAACATGTTTAATTTGATTTAATATTGAAATTAGCTTCTGTTAATAATTTTTCGCAAAACCAACCGAAGGCTGCCATATCAATCAAACCCGTCGTGCCACTAGATGGCGCCACCGGCCTCATTAGAGCCCATGTGGGAAATTCAACAACACAAACGTGCCAAGGGCTGGCAAATTCTGCGTAAAGATTGGCGCGC